>CAVLJG010000004.1:18589096-18902267 GCA_963669975.1 Acanthoscelides obtectus
AGCTCCAGTTTTTGGAAAATGAGCAAAATATGGCATCTTTGATCCAGAAAGACAATATGAAATAAACGAAAATGTGTATGTTTGCGAAGTTCCCAGATACCCTTCAAGCATCCATTCACAAAATTTCAAAGCATTTCAGTTCTTGTTATCCAATTGCTTATAACTGACTTATCATGTCAATGATGATTGTGAAATTGTGAATGGGATATGCAACGTAACCTCATTCACCATTTAATAAACGTCATTGACATGCTAAGTCAATTTTGAGTAATTAAAAAACAAACGTTTACCAAAACAATACCCACTAATAATAATAATAAATCATATTTATTCGCCAAAATACAAAAAATGAGCAAACAAATATGGAAAAAAACCACAGAAGGCATCGCCTGTGTGTGAACTATACTAAGTGACATATAAATCCGAACACCCAGTTTAAATGGTTTTATTTTAATAAAAGTTGATGAATGTATTTATCTTACTGTAAATAACAAGTGAAAAAATGTTCAGCCTTATCAGTTTTACATTCCGGTTTTTATACTGCTTTTTTTTAATTCACTAACGCTCTAAAAATGAATATTTCAGCCGCAGTAAAGAATCAACGTTGGCAGATTTTGGTTCTTGACATCCTTTACGATCGGTTACGATGCCTAGAGTACGGAGACCTGTACGATTTCGTCAACTTAGTGAGTTTGATAGGGGCCATATAGTGGGACTTCGGGAAGCTGGACTTTCTTTTCGGGCAATTACAGTTAGAGTGCAAAGAAACGTAGACACTGTGGTTAGGTGTTGTCAGGCATAGCTTCGAGAAGGCCGTACGCAAAGAGCAAGGGGCACTGGACGCCGCCGTAGAACAACAGACCGTGAAGATCGCCTCCTAAGATTATTGGCCTTAAGGGACCGTTTCTCCACTACCAGGTCCATTGCAAATGAATAGTTTGCAGAACACGGAAGACCTATTGGCATGCGAAGTGTTTACCCACAAATGAGAAGTTTTGGCTTGTTTTCATACCGGCCACACTGGGTCCTCCCTTTAACTCGAGAACACCGACGTAATCGCCTTGAGTGGTGCAGACAACGGTCACTCTGGGATCAGGAATGGAACAGTATTGTCTTTAGTGACGAGTCTCGATTTTGTTTAGGCATGCACGATGGTCGTGCCAGGGTTAGAAGGCGACGTGGTGAAAGGAGGAATCCACAGTTTTTTGTTGAAAGACATGTTCATCACACTGTTGGAGTTATGGTTTGGGGTGCTATAGCTTATGGTTCCAGGTCACCTTTAATCTTCATCAGAGGTAACATGAACGCGCAGAACCCTATCTTGACACCTTGGCAGATCCAACTTTCCAACAAGATAATGCCCGACCACATGTTGCAAGAGTCACAATAGACTTCTTTCAACATAATGATGTCACACTGTTACCACGGCCACCAAGATCTCCCGACTTATCCCCAATTGAGCACGTGTGGGATATGATGGGTAGGAGATTGCTCAATTTGCAACGTCCTCGTCAGACTCTAGAAGCACTTCGAGAGGAGTTGGTGGTTGCCTGGAATGAGATACCACAGGAGGACATTTACCACCTGATCAGAAGCATGCCTAGGCGCGTTGGAGAATGCGTAGCATATCAGGGTGCATCCACACATTATTAAAGGTCAAAGGGCTTTAAAGCAGTGCAATCATTTTGAAATTTTTATCATTTACTTATTATGCTTTATTAAGTACTTATACAAAATTTTATTAAAATAAAACCATGTAAACTGGGTGTTCGGATTTATATGTCACTTAGTATAGATTCTGTACTTACCTATAGAAACAATAATAATTATACATAATAGTCAAAAATGGATAAAGAAAATTTTCGAAAATGGGTTATGTTTTCTTTGCATAGATAGAATGCACATCACAAAAAACCATGTCAGTCTTTTCTGTCGGTCTGTCCGCAAATCCTTAGCCGTCTATAACTTGGAAAATACTGCTCGGATTCGGAATTTCCACACAAGTGCAGAAAAGGTTCAGTCTTTCAGAGAATCCTGATAATTTTTGGAAATTGTTTTAGATGCAAAATTGTGAGCTGGAAGCTTGTAAGGTTATTGGGAAAAGTGTCTGGAAATTTTTTGATGTAAGTATATTAATGAACCCCGGTGATTCTACGCACCTATTAGGCATATTTCAGATCATAGATTTACCTTTAAAATCTTTTAGCGGACGCATCGCGTACTCATTGGTCGTACTTGTCGTGACTGAAAGCAGGTAGCAGACACCGCGGTAAAGCGATATGCACATACGAGGTGGGCGCGATATTATCCATATATACAAGCATTATGCTTGAAGTGCAATTTAATGAGGTTACTTGATTTCTAGAGGTAAAATTATATGGTATACAGGGTGTCCCAGAAGTCGACGTCAAGCCGAAACCGGGTGATAGGCAAAGTCATAACAGCTATCAGAAAAATATTTAAAAAAATTTTATGTATGTGTTTTGAAAATTATAGGGCTTTGAAAAAAAAAATAGAAATTTCACACCCTACGGCAGTCTGTCAACTCGTGTTACTACAAATATTAACTTTTTTTGGATTTTATTTTTACAATGTAATGATGAATAATGCATCTTCAAACTGGTGTCTCAACCTTACTGCCAACTTTTCTCGTTCAGGAAAAATTGCCACTTATTTCCCAACCAAGTATTCCAAAGTAAAACTTTGCTCAACTTTAACTGGCTGTACTGGAAAAAAATTTACTACGAGAGTTTGGCAAGTAACCTTAAATTGGCGCATTTAATAAGGATTAGAAAATGGTATAACACTTAGAAGATTACTCGTTAACTTATGCACAATTTTTATTTGAAGAAAAACTGATGAAAATTTTTCAAAATTTCCTAATTAAACAGCGATTATGAAAACGCACAAGGACCCTTAAGGATAACTGTTTGCACAACAGTGGGCGTCAAAATGCTGCTGATGATGATTTACCTTTACAGCAAATGCTCAAACTGTTTTCCTTCAGCCGCAATACACGCTCGACATCTTCTTAAAAAAGATCGGGTGACTCCTCCTCCAATAAATTTTCTAAATGATTTTGCAAAAAACCTAAATAAACCTCAGCAGTCAAAGTCTCTGGGAACTCAAACGGACCGATTATTTTACCATTTAAAATTCCTGTCCAATGGTTTATCTTGAAGCGATATTGAGATTTATCTTCTCTCATCAAATGTGGGTTTGCTACATGCCACTCGTGTAAGTTATGCAGGTTCATGTACTAAACTTTCTTAAATGTGGTCTCATCTGACCATAAAATTTTTTCAAAGAATCGTGGATCTTCCCTGTGTCTTTCTAACATTGTGCGACAAAAAGCAACTCGGGGCTCATAATCCCGGGGCAGAAGAGCTTGAACACGCTGTACGTGGTATGGATGGAGCACGTTTTTTTGCAAGATTCTATGGGCTGTACTTTTGGGCACACCTGTTTTTAGTTCTATTGCACGCACTGAAGTACTCGGGTCTTCTTCGACAGCTCCTAGCACCACGTCTTCGTAAGGAAGGAAAGATCTTCCCTCACCGTGTGATTGGTTTGGTAGTTGGCCCTCTGAGAACAGTAAGCGGTGCACATTTGTGAACACTCGATGATCTGGATGACGAGCTGCATTCGGGTACCTCTCACAGTAAAGTCTCGCTGCAGCACTAGCGTTGCATCTGCATTCCCCATAAATGAGATGCATGTTAGCATATTCTTGTACGGTGTACACGGACATAGCGACACTGCACAATCACACTATCAAAGATAGTCTAAGGAAAGCAAATGTTGTTTTGAAGAGCAATTAAACAATCCAAATCCAAATCACAAGCGATCAACAGTCCAGTTCACGAATCCAAAATTAGTAACAGTACGAAATCAACAAGCACGAACATGTAAAGATGCGCAGTAAACGAAGGAGTACTGATCGGTATCAAAGTGTGCAATAGCAAGTAAGTGATGTGCTCCATCCCTACCACATACAGCGTGTTCAACCTCTCCTGCCCCGGGATTATGAGCCCCGAGTTGCTTTTTGTCGCACAATGTTAGAAAGACACAGGAAAGATCCACAGTTCTTTGAAAAAATTTTATGGTCGGATGAGACCACATTTAAGAAAGATGGGTATATGAACCTGCATAACTTACACGAGTGGCACGTAGCAAACCCACATTTGATGAGAGAAGATAAATCTCAATATCGCTTCAAGATAAACCATTGGACAGGAATTTTAAATGGTAAAATAATCGGTCCGTTTGAGTTCCCAGAGACTTTGACTGCTGAAGTTTATTTGGATTTTTTGAAAAATCATTTACAAAATTTATTGGTGGACGTGCCACTGAGTATTTACAGGGACATGTGGTTTCAGCATGATGGCTGCCCGGCGCACTATGCACTCTCAGTGAGAGAGTATCTCGATCAAAACTTTCCATTCAGATGGATAAGGCGGTCTGGTACAATACCGTGGCCAGCCCGATCACCTGATTTGAATGCTTTAGATTTTTTACTGGGGAACTGTAAAAGAAAAAGTGTATTTCAAGCCGATTCAAAATGTAGCTGAGCTACGGCAAAGACTATTGGAAGCAGCTGAGTTTGTTAATAACCGTGGATTCGCTCGTTTAATAACCCGATCTTTTTTAAGAAGATGTCGAGCGTGTATTGCGGCTGAAGGAAAATAGTTTGAGCATTTGCTGTAAAGGTAAATCATCATCAGCAGCATTTTGATGCCCACTTTTGTGCAAACAGTTATCCTTAAGGGTCCTTGTGCGTTTTCATAATCGCTGTTTAATTAGGAAATTTTGAAAAATTTTCATCAGTTTTTTTTCAAATAAAAATTGTGCATAAGTTAACGAGTAATCTTCTAAGTGTTATACCATTTTGGAATCGCTATTAAATGCGCCAACTTTTAAGGTTACTTGCCAAACTCTCGTAGTAAATCTTTTTCCAGTGCAGCCATTTAAAGTTGAGCAAAGTTTTACTTTGGAATACTTGGTTGGGAAATAAGTGGCAATTTTTCCTGAACGAGAAAAGTTGGCAGTAAAGTTGAGACACCAGTTTGAAGATGCATTATTCATCATTACATTGTAAAAATAAAATCCAAAAAAAGTTAATATTTGTAGTAACACGAGTTGACAGACTGCCGTAGGGTGTGAAATTTCTATATCTTTTTCAAAGACCTATAATTTTCAAAACACATGCATAACATTTTTTTAAATATTTTTCTGATAGCTGCTATAACTTTGCCTATCACCCGGTTTCGGCTTGACGTCGACTTCTGGGACACCCTGTATAAGCACTTATCAAGAGATTGCTGAGAAACAGTTTTATACCAGAGCTCTAAAGACATGAGGCTACTGTCTACAGACACGATCACTGCTGCAATCTGAGGATTTTTTTCGTGAAAAGCCCAAAAACCGCACTAATAATCTACTACTACTACGTCTTTTTGATGCCATTCTTCTAGAAGATGTTTCGAAGATGTGGAAAGTCAATCTATTTGACGTCATTTTTTTCATTATTATTATTTACCTAGCAGAAGTTACATTTCTCCTCAAATCGAGAGAATCTGGCTTCAAAAAATGCCATCCTTGAGACATTATTATGTATGTTGTAAACAATAGCGATATGCATTCAGCATTTAGAGTGAGCTCTTCGCAAAAGATCCAAGTAAAGTAAAGTTTATTTAGCAAAATAACGATGAAAAATGAATTTAAAAGCGTACACAGTTTAGGCTGGTAAAGAAACAGGAAACCCACAGAAGCAAGCTTGTGCGTGGGATTGTATAAATTACAAAAACATTAATCATGGTATGGGCATTTTTTAAAATTTCCATCCCATTGCTAATATTAATAAAATGAAAGTCACTCAAGTATTTCACTATAAAATAGTTCAGACACTTAAAAACAGTTGGACTGAAATCGGTTCACAATACTGGTCATAATCGGTAATACGAGGTCTTTTAAGTTTTGCATATAGAAACATAGTAGGCCTTGGTTCAAACGTCAGAACTGAATCTAAACCTCACTCTTTAGTAAACTTAAATTCAAAGTTTCACAGCAATACGTGCAGTGTTCTCACTACAGTGAAATTTTAAGTGTCACCAAGTCATTAGAAAAATGGAACTCAACCGAGAACATTTTCGCGCCATGATTTATTACAACTTTCAAAGACAATTATCGCAACAAGAATGCCTTGCTGAGTTACTGTCTGTTTTCGGCAACGAAGCGCCACATCAGTCGACAATTTCCCGTTGGTATGGAGAATCCAAACGTGGACGGGTGAGTCTTAGCGACGATCCCAGGGTGGGTGCACCAAAAACGGCAGTTACCCAGGAAATCGTCGATGCTGTCCGCAAACTCATCATTGAAGATAGACATGTGACATATCGCGAGATTGAGGCGTCCTTAAAGATCTCAAAGGCCTCAATTCCAAACATTTTACATGAAGAATTAGGAGTAAGAAAATTAGTTCTGTTATGAACCAGAAAATAAACGACAGTCGGCTGTTTGGGGTGTTCCAAGATGAAGAAAATCCAACAAGAAGTGTTTCGAAAAAGATGAGATGAGCAACGAACTGTTACTGCGGATTGGTATACCACCATTTGTTTGCCAAAAGTCATCACCGCGCTTCGAAAAATCAACCCCGAAAGAAGAATCATCCCCCACCAAGACAATGCAAGCTCGCACACAGCCCAAAAACAAGGCAGTATTTAACGGAAGAAAACGTGGAATTATTGGACCATCCTCCATATAGTCCCGGTCCAACTCCTAACGATTTCTTTACTTTCCCGAAAATTAAAAACAGACCGCGTAGTCAAAGGTTCCAGTCACCAGAAAAAGCAGTTGACGCATTCAAAAATGCCGTTTTGGATCTGCCAGCAAACGAGCGAAAAACAATATAGTCATTTAAAACTACCTATCGTGTTGTTTTATTTCCATATGCAAAACTTAAAAGACATCCCCCGTAATTTGAAAGTGTATGATTAAAACAAGCATATAAATTCGTTAAAATCGTCTACAGTCGGTTAATTTTACATTTTTGAGAAAAACTGGCATATTCATCTAACACCATGCATATAATGTTATTAAAATTCGGTATCGATGAAAACGGAGGAAGAGAGAAAAATTGATAAAAAGACAAAGTTAGTATACAGACATCACAGCAACGGTTTCAATACATTTATGAGACCTGTACAATCATCAGAAATATTATATTATGTATGTTTTGCCTAGGAGTATTTCAGATCCACAACTTGAGTTCTTTCTTGAACCGAAATTTTTAACTGATCCTCTTAATATGCTCGGGCAAGGCATTAAAAGTAAGTTAACTGTTTCAATATCATATAAGTTACTGTAATTTCAATTAAATTCTTACAAATGAAATGTGGAAATCTGTTGAAAACAAAAATAATTTCAGTATCATTACTGTTATTTATTATAATAAATATTCTCCAACAGTCGTATATTAAGACAAAGTAGATAAATGTAATTTTCTATAAACCTGTCATTTGCTTTTCACCTACTTTCTTGCAAATATCTAATGAAGCGTTTCAAATAAATATCATTATTATCAAATGAATTCTCACGGTTTTACATAACGCATGCAATGTAGTTGTTGTTACATTATGAACAGACACGCATAAAGCTAGAACTGTGTGAATTTTCTGCATAAGAAATTGTTTGATCGCGTTTTAACACCAATTCCTATTTTCATTCATTTACTTCCTCTTATAGTAGTCCATATCGCATATCCCAAAAATATGTTCTGATTCTATTTTTTGAATAATCTTATTAAAAAAGTGTTCCACTTTAACGAAATATGTATGTTTCCAGCAAGGGATTTTTTTCGCGGCTAGACGAGTTGGACTTGGGGGACATTTGGTTCCAACCAGACGGTGCCTCATCTAAATTAGGGGGGGGGGGGGATTTGGAGCGGCCGGCTCGCTCTCCCGATTTGGTCCCTTGTGATTTTTTCTGAGGCAGTGGCGGATTTAGGGGGGGCGCCCCCCCTAGACATCTGACACTAGCTTTTGTAATCTAACACCATTGTGTTACTTTCTGACACCTCATGGCGACAGAGGCATACTAACTATAAGTTATAGCTATAGAAACTGAGCATTGCAATTTTTTTGGTATCCTTTGGTTTTCCATTTGACATCACTTACGTTTACAGCACAATTCTTACGATTTATACGTATATACGAGTATTGTGACTTGTAATCTATGTCTGGGTAATATATATTAATAGATATATTAGCTATACAGATTGCACTTAAAAAGTGCTTTATGATCTGTTTGTTGCTCGATAGTGATTTGAAAAGTGTGTGAAGATTGACTGATTTTGTTCTGGGTTGGTGTTGCAGTGTTGGATGAGCGCCTAGATTGGAAATAGACATTTATGAGATTTGTTTAGCGGTGCGCCGGTAGTATGACCAGAAAATGCGTCGATCTATGTTCAAAGTCAATACCACATGTCCCGCATCTCTTCCATCGTATGTGTCTACTTGTTGTTTGTTGCTATAGTGAATTCGTTTAAATCACAGAGCTTCTGCACTACTCGTGAATATGTTCAGCCCTGTATTCCTGTACTTGTTTTGTACAAACATACATAATCAAAATAAGTACGATCAAACAGATATAGTTTTTTCCAAAGATTTCCAACATTTTTACATGCGATCAACACCGATTCTAAAACTAAGAAAACAACAAATATGCCGTAAATTTAAGTACGACAACGAAAGTCTGAAAAATAACTGTATATATTGAATTTCAAAAAATAATTGACTATACCTATTGATATTTTTATCACCTGCTGATATAATAGAAGTGCTTGTTTGTGTCAGTATTTGCACTAATTGCTTGACGGGTTTAATGGGCAGTTCAGAGTCTTATCCCTTAAGCTTAGTACACACTAGTAGACCCCGTTTCGCAATTTGTCTATAGGCAGTCTGGAGTCGATCTCAAGACACGATCTATAGATGGTCTATAGACATCTTTCTTTGTCTCGTCTAGCGTCCATACGATAATGTGAATATTTCGGTCTCATATTCGTTTTCGCCATCAAAGACATTATTTTGTGTGGAATGGACGCGCTCACCGACTGGATTCGGTAGAGGGCGTTCCTAGCTAACGAATGAGCGGTTGGTCAGTTGTCTCCGAGCACTTGGAGAGTCAGGACAGGCATTTTCGCGCGACGTGTTTCTGTGAGTGGTGCAAGCCGAAAATGCAGCGTTCGTTAGAGCAGAGATACGCGATTAAATTCTGTGTGAAACCCGGTAAATCTGCAACAGAGACGTTTGATATGATCAAGCAGGCTTGCCCAGGTGTTGCTTTAGCAAGAAGTGGTGTGTTTCGGTGGCACCAGGCCTTTTTGGAGGGCCGGGAAGAGGTCGCTCAGACCGTCGACTAAGTATTCGTTTAATTGCCCAGATGTTAAATTTACCAAAATCTGTGGTTCATGACATTGTGACACAGCATTTGAACATGAGCAAGGTGTGCGCGAAGATGGTCCCAAAAGTGCTCACTGACGACCAGAAATTGCGGCGAGTGGAAGTGTGCCAAGAAAATTTGAACATGTGTGAAAGTGACCCCCAATTTTTGAATAACGTAATCACAGGTGACCAGTCGTGGATCTTTGAGTATGATCCCGAGACAAAGAGGCAATCTTCCGAGTGGCACACGACGGCGTCTCCTCGCCCAAAAAAGGAAAGAATGAGCATATCCAAAGTGAAAACGATGCTCATTGTCTTTTTTGACATCAAAGGCATCGTCCACCATGAATTTGTTCCTCCTGGACAAACCGTCAACGCCAAGTTTTACGTGGAAGTGCTCAGGAGACTCAAACGAAGGGTCAGTCGGGTACGACCAGACATCGCAGCCGACTGGAAGTTGCACCACGACAATGCCCAGGCTCACACCGCCTTTCTTGTGAACAGCTACCAGACCAAGGCCGGCATCCGAACGCTTCCGCAGCCGCCCTACAGCCCAGATGTGGCCCCCCCGGACTTTTTTTGTTTCCTCGTCTGAAAAGGCCGATGAAAGGCAAGCATTTTGAGACGACAGAGGGGATCCAAGCAGCATGCACCGCGGCTCTTGAGGCTATTCCGGGGAATGCCTTCCGTAACGCCTTCAATGCTTGGAAATCGCTTTGGCAGCGCTGCATCGACGCAGAAGGTGTCTATTTTGAAAGTTTTTAGAGAACTGTTATGATTGGCTACATATTTTTTTTTAAATCGACTCAGTCCTATTACTTTCCGGACAAACCCTGTAAATGCCACGTACTTATTTTGTTGCCTTTCTGAGGATTTCTGAGCATTTTCCATGTTTTTTTTTCAATCTGACATCGACCAGGTAAAACATAATGGATCTAAGGAGCAATAACAGAATACATTCTAGAAATTCCACTGAGGTTGAAAAATTACACTGAACAACAAATTTTAGCTTTTTAATTGTATCTTGTGGAAAAAGTGCAATTCTTTGTTAATTTTGGGGCGCTGAATCTAAAAATGACAATGAAATAAAAAAATTAGTTGCGGTTTAGAAAAAAACGTTTTATTTTTAAGGATATATTAAAAAAAGTAACAAGATTCATATATTTATAAGAATCACTATATCTTTTTGCTGTTCTTTTATGGATCGTTTCTGGAGCATCTCTACCACGAGTCCAACAGTAGTCTGCAAGCATGGAAGGATTCCACTTTCCCTGGTACCTTTTTTCCATTGTTGAAATATCCTGATGAAAACGTTCGCCGTGCTCATCACTTACGGCTCCGCAATTGTCAGGAAAAAAGTCCAGGTGTGAGTGTAGGGAATGTATCTTAAGAGACATATTACAGCCCATCTTTTGATACGATGACAGCATATTTTGACAAGGGTTTTATAGTTGTCAGCTTTTCTATTTCCCAAGAAATTAGTGACCACCAGACGGAAATCATTTCAAGCAGTTTTTTCAATACCTGTTAGAGTGTTTTCAAACTGTGTATCTTTCAAATTATTTCGAATCTGTGGCCCAACAAAAATACCTTCTTTAACCTTTGCCTCACTTAGTCTTGGAAATTTCTGACGCAGGTATTGAAAAGCTGACCCATCTCTATCTAATGCGTTGACAAAGTTTTTCATTAGGCCCAACTTGATATGCAGTGGTGGTAATAAATTTTTTTTCGAATCTACTAATGACATATGCTGTACATTTTTTTGACCTGGCTCTAGGAATTGACGAACAGGCCAGTTTTGTCTGGTGTAATGAAGTGCCTTTGCCCGACTGTCCCATTCACACAAAAAACAGCAAAACTTTGTGTAGCCTAGCTGCTGCCCAAGTAAAAGTGCAACAACTTTCAAATCGCCACAAATATGCCATTGGTGCTCATCGTATTTTATGCATGTCAATAGGTACTTCATATTGTCATATGATTATTTCGTGTGAACTGCATACCCTACAGGAAGAGATGGTAAAATATTTCCAATATGCAATAACACTGCCTTTAAACTCAATTTTGAACTGTATATAAACAATCTCCATTCTTCTGGGTTATAGTTTATATTTAAAGCCGCCAGTAAGCCGTTAATGTTACTGCAGAAAACTAAGTTGTTCTCCATATTGAAAAATGGTTCTAAGTCTTTGTGGCGTTTACGAAAAACACATACCGAAACATCGTCTTCTAACAAGTTCCACTGCTGCAGTCTTGATCCAAGTAACTCTGCCTTACATTTTGGAAGTTCTAAATCTCTTAAAAGATCATTTAATTCTGACTGTGTTATTTTGTGCGGTTGGTGGCATGACGTGTTCGGTATAAAATCAGGACCTCTTGACGTTGATGGCATATCTTCTTCCTGACGAATCACTCGATCGCCATGATCTGATTGGTTTTCTGATTCGCAAGTGTACGATTCTGGGGGTTTTGGAATAGGATTTTCGTCACTGTGAGGCACAGGTCTCATCACAGATGGTATGTTTGGGTAGTTAATAACCGATTTTTTTTTCTTGGACATACCTGTGGCTTGTCCAACACAAGGTATCATGCAAAAGTAACAATCATTAATATGATTTGTAGGCTCTCTCCAAACCATTGGGACAGCAAAGCGCATAGACCGTTTTTTGCCATTTAACCAGCTCCTCAGACTTGAAGCACATGTATTACAGCAGATGTGGGGTGCCCACTGTTTGTCTTGATCGCCTAGTTTACAACCGAAATAAAGCTGATATGCCTTTGTTATTAGTGGAGTAATAGACCGTCTCTGAGACGCAAAAGTCACATCACCACACACGTAACAAAACTGATCTGGATTGTTTACACACTTTCGAGACATCTTGCATGAACGCTGTCAGCCAACTGAGGAAAAAATGGCTAATATAAAATAATATAATGTACACGTATGTATAACGTAACACAATCATGCCGATTACATCATCTTTCCTTGCCGAATATAAAAATGTAGCACGTGCTTTCTTGTGAATTACAGTATATTAACACTGTCACAGCAGGAACACATATAATTACCGTATCTCTAAAACTTGAACTAATATTGAAAAAATAAGTTTCATTCCGGTTTTAGCACATTAAAAATAGTAATATTTTGTTGATTTTATTTAGGATATTTTTTGGCTGTTGATCAGTGTTATCAGCCCAAAATATCGTTTGCGACCTCCCTCCCCCCCTAGACGAAATCCTAAATCCACCCTTGCTATGGAGCTTTTTAAAATCCGGTGTTTATGTGAACCTTCCAAGGACCCTACACGATTGGAAGACCATATCCAGAAAGAAATTGCCAGCATAACGACTGCTATGCTGGCAAACGTCACGACATACGCCAAGTGACGTCTCCTACCTGATTTGAGCTTCAAAACTATGTAAAACAAAACTTTACGTTATAAAAAACAAATAAAAATACTCTGATTCATACAATTTTTTTATTAGTATTTGAGGAAACGAGGTTATGCTGCCACACCTTGAAACATTCCAAAAATTGAGTTTTTTCGGTAAGGGCAGTATTTCGTTTTTTTTTTCACAACAAAAAAGGTTCTTATCAACTATTATAAGTCATTGTCCAAAATATGTTTTTTTTAATCGTTATGAAGCAATTTTAGCGAACCTAAAGAATTTGAATTTAAATTCATTACAAGGCATGGTAGGTACAAGCGCTGTCAATCTAAACAGTACATTTTTTTGAGGTACAAATTTAGTGTGCCCGGAACCATGTCAGAATGTTTAACTGGCTTGAATATTCAACACCTTTTCCATGATTATGCATTAGAAAACAGAGAAGTCTTTATAACAGAACAATTCCGTTCCTAGGTCTACATACGCATACATACGAATAATGATATGTTCTAGCTGTTAATCAATGGCTGTAGAGATTGAGAGCAATCGTTTCTGCATTCTAGAGCAAAATATGGGAAATCACACAATTATATTTTATGTCCACATAACCACTGATGATTGGCTAAAGTATTTAGGTTACGACGGATAGTTTAAAAAAATATTAGACAAGTCAGGTATTATTTAGAAAGGTCAAGGTTAGGTATACACTATTTTTGAACGAGTTTTTTTTTATATCGAAACAGCCGCGTAGGCAGAAGCCTAAATGCCGGAACACCGCGGCTGCTATGATGATCCCAAAGAAATTTTGTTAATACGATTTTTGAACTGCCTAAGGTTAGTAGAACTGGAAAAAGCTTCCTCCCGTAGATTGTTCCACAATCTAGACACCCTCGGGACAAAGGAGCGGTCGTATCGGCCAGTTCTGGATGTACGAAGTTTGACACGGTTAGAATGGGACGCCGAAGTCAGGCGGGTCTGTCTGGCAGGCACATCGCGCGGCGGCATCATGGAAGAGAGCTCTGAGGAGCAAAGCCCGTTGGTGTAGCGATAGAAAAGAGCTAGATCGCCGACGACCCGCCGGTGCGAAAGAGTCCCGAGACTGTCTGTTAGAGAAGAGTCATCGATCAGTCGGACCGCCCTCCTCTGGACAGCATCGAGCATGGACAATGTAGTCGGGGCGGCAGCACCCCAAATGTGTGAGCAATACTCGAGGCTAGGCCTTATCTGGGCCTTGTATAGAGTGAGAAGGTCATGCGGAGAAAAGTACTTCTTAGCCCTAAACAAATAGCCTAGTTTTTTCCCAGCAGCTGCAGCTACTGAAGAGATGTGTTCGTGCCATATCAGGTCCTCGGTGATCTGGACTCCGACCAGCCGAAATGAATAGCTCTTTGGTAGAACTCGACCGTCCATCGAAACTGTGAGCGCTAGGACGCTTTTTGTTCGTCAAAGTACAGTACATACTGTGTTTTGGAAGCATTGAACTGTACAAGATTTTTGCGTCCCCAAGCAGTGCTAGCCTCCAGGTCTTTTGTCAGAGAAGAAGTCGTCGCTAGTCTTCTTTTTTCCAGCTCAGCGGCAGAGATCGGCTTGTCACTCTGAATTCCTGCATGTAAAGTGCTGTCATCAGCGAAGCTGTGCATTGGGTTGATCGTGCAGGAAAGGAGGTCGTTGATATGTAAGAGAAACAGTGTTGGAGCCAAGACCGATCCCTGGGGAACACCCGCGTTGACGTTGTGGGATGAAGAGGAGAATCCGTCAATTACGACGGATATCTTGCGGCCAGAGATAAAGTCAGCCACCCATCTGCAAAGCTTTTCTGGGAGACCGTAGGATGGAAGTTTGCTTAAGAGGGCAGCGTGCCACAGCTGATCGAACGCTTTCGTGATGTCAAGAGCAACGACATGAGCCTCACCATGAGACTGGATGAGTTTACTCCACAATTGCGTGACGTAAGCTAGGAGGTCCCCTGTGGATCGTTGGTGCCGGAATCCGTACTGCCTGTCGCTAATCAAGCTGTGACGTTCGAGGTAGTCCAGAAGCTCGCGATTTATGCACCTCTCCATCACTTTACTTATAACAGAAATCATAGCTATAGGCCTGTAGTTGTAAGGATCGGTCTTAGATCGTTTTTTTGGGATGGGCTGTACATGAGCAAATTTCCAGTTTTCTGGGAAGGTGCCGGATTCATAAGATATCTGGAAGAGACGCGAAAGAACTGGAGCAAGCTCCGCTGCACATCTCTTTAGTACAATGGCAGGAATCAAGTCCGGACCAGAAGCTTTGTTGATGTCGAGCGACAAGAGCACTCGTCTTACGGTCTTATGCCTGAATGTTACCTCCCGCATAGTGTGGGGAACCCTTTGAATTGACGGCACTTGGTGGGGACGTCCATGGTGGAGTTGGCAGCAAAGATCTTGGCTAGCACTTCCGCCTTGGCCTTTGAGTCGAATACAATAGTTCCATCCTGACACGTAAGTGGTGGAAGGCTACTGTGTGAGAAGTTCTTTTCAATCTGCTTGGCCAGCGTCCAGAAAGACCGACTGCCATTGCGCTGCGACATTACCCTGTGCCTAACTTTTATATCATGCTGGTTTTTGGCATTGCGAACCGCTACATTATATCTGTTGCTGGACTCGACGTCGGCTTGTCTGTTCTCTACAGTGGGGTTTTATAAGTAGGTTCTGTGGGCATTGATCTTCTGCTCTTCTGCTGGCGAGCAGTATCACACGATTTGTTGAACCAGCCGTTGGACCCCGGTTTAGGAACTTTCACTGTGTGAGGGATGTATTGCTCCATTCCGACGTGGAAAATTTCGGTTATTGAAGAACAGACAGTCGACGCATCCGCGTCAGTGTAACAGACAGCTCTCCAAGGAAAGCTAGAGAAGAAGTCTCTGAACCCCTCCCAGTCGGCATGTCCGTAATGCCAAGTTTGGCGGGCTGTGCGAGTTTCTTCTGACCGAAACCTAACCTCCACAACACCGTGATCTGAGTTACCCAGGGGAGACAGGACAGCAGTGCTGTAAGGGGTAGGATGCGTGGTCAGAAAGAGATCCAGCAGGCTACTGGCGTGTGACGAGACGCGGGGGAAAAAAGTAGGGCTCGTCACCAGCTGGGTCAGCCCTTGAGTAAGAGCGAACGCTTCGACTACACGATCTGCTGCATCGGTCTTATTTGAGCCCAACCAAAGCTCATTATGGGCATTGAAATCACCGAGAAGAACTACCTCTGAAGCGGGGTGACTGATGTTCAGGAAGTCGATCTGGACGGCGAGGTATTCGAGTAGGTTATCCCAGTTATGGTTCGAGGGAGAGCGATAAAGGCAGCAAATAAATTTGGGTGATGTTTTGGAGTTGAGGCGAAGCCACAGAATGTCCTTCCGGTCTGATTCCAAAGAAAGATCCCTGGAGCAGGAAAGACTGCTGCGGACAAAAGCCACAACTCCCCCGTTCTTTCTCAGATTGGAGTGCACCTCGTAGTTTGGGAAGTTGAGATGGTTAATCGGTGCAGTCTCTGAGATTTTTGTCTCCGCCAAGAAAAGCACGGCGGGACGATTGGATTGCAGGTAGTGATGAACAGCATCAATGTTGCTGTTGATCCCGCAGATGTTCGAAAAACAAATTTTATCTTCGATGTTGTTCCCTCGAGCCCACCCTCCACCCGGACATTCCGAGAGTGGAGTGAGTTTACGTCCGGAGTTCTTAGTGCTCGAGGGATCCATCATCATTAATTTCTTTGTTTTGGTAGATAACCGATTGCATAGCTTAGGTGTGGAAACATGCGGACATTTATAAGACACCCTGGGAAAAGCTAGCGGGTGGTACTGCCTCGGTCGACTGGTCCTTGTCTACCACCTTCTTTTTACGTGTTAGTGATGTTAAATAGACCTAAAGTGGCCAGTTCAGTAGTGAGTTTGAATTTGAAGTTGAGACTCATCTTCAAGGTTACTTCAAGGTTTACTTAGGTTTTTTTTTTAATTAAATGCTCCCTTTTGTGTATTAAAATCTAAGATGTAGCTCACCTCTAAGGGTCAAATGAAGGTAAAATGTATGAGGCTAGGGAAGATTCCTAGAAGATTGACACTATTATTGATGAAAAAGTAGAAGGCAGACATTTAATAACTTTTAAGGATGTTTTCAATATTACCTTAGATTAGAGCCTAAGCCTCACATTCAAGGTTTTAGTTGTCCATGAAAACGTATTAGAACGTAACATATTCATTGCCGGTATTGAGGATAGGGGTCCTGAGTTGACCTTAAAATACCTTTGAAGGTTCAAGGTTGTAGGCAAGGTTGCCATTGAAAACCTTGTTAAGTTACTAAAGACCTGTTCTTATTAACTTTTTTCATCAATAATCCTGCTAAACCTCTTGGAATTTTTTTTAACGTCAAACATTTGGTCTTTGGAGGTGACCTTGATCTTAAATTTTTATACCTAATCGGTTGAAGAATGGTTTGTGCTTTCAATTGCACTGTTAGAAAGGAGGCTTCCATTTAAAAAACAAAAATTGACCTTGAAATACCTTGTAGGCTCGAAGTAAAATCCAAGGTCACCACTGAACTCCTTGTCCAAAGTTGTATAGATCTCACCGTGACCTTTTCCAAACATGCCTTACCTGTAAAACTACAGAGGCATTGCGTTACTTTTGTTGTTTGTTAGATATGCAATTAATACCGTGTTAGCTTGTGCAAAAAATGGGAAAAACAAACAAGGCAGCAGCGGCGGCCGCAGTAGTAGACTCTTCGGTGTCCTCATCATTCGCCGTGCGCTGTGCGGGTTCGAGTCCCGGCCCAGGAAAATTTTTTCTCTTGGCTATGGATGTTGTGATTGTCCGTAAGTGGTAGACGGTCTCTGACTTTCGAACGCGGAGGTACTACCCGGCGAATCTCGTAGGCGGAGCCAGAATGTATGCATGTTGCATGCACACGTGTTCCCTCGCCAGAGTCCGTGTGGCGTTCCCCCATTCCCATGTATCCCCCTAAATCCCCACGGTACTAATGGGTGCTTAGACCTTAGGCCTTCGTGATAGTTGGAGTATAAAAAAAACTCAGTTGAAGGAATGCCAACTGTAATCAAAATTCATAGTCTGTAATAATGGGCGCCCATATAGCAAAACTTGAAGGGACGCACATTGGTAGTCCCAGATCCCAGAGTCCTGTTCAGTAAGGTTTCGGTCAATGGCGAGGCTTCCGGCGATTGAAAATTGAGGGCTCTTCAATTTAATTGAAAAATAATCAACCTTGAATTCTTATTTCGCTGGCTACAACAGAAACGGCTTGAGAAGTTTTGACATATGACGTGTCTCTAAATTTGTTTTGTCAGCTGAAGCCAGGAGCGAACATGCCTCCCCCTTGCCTCCCTAATGGACGCCCATGTCTGTAAGCCTAGTTTCCATGCACCACGAAATCTTAATTATTTAAAGATGCCAAAGTTTACTCGCCGCATTTTTTAAAATTGTTCAGTCACTGACAGCTTACTTTTCAATATAGGTATATGCTATTATAAACAAAATTATAACAGAAACGAACAACTGTATCCACAAAATAATTTCTGTAACAAACTCAAACCCTATACACGACTTCCGTTTCCTCTTATGCGGGTTCTACATGAATTGGCTTAAACAGAAAAAAAGTACATGAATCATCGTGAGGGTATTTTACAGCTTTGTACAGGGTTTGTCCGGAAAGTAATAGGACTCATTTTCTTCCGCCATGACTGTACTTCGGAGCGTGCACTGAGCTGCACACGACGGCGTCTCCTCGCCCAAAAAAGGGAAGAATGAGCAAATCCAAAGTGAAAACGAAGCTCATTGTCTTTTTTGACATCAAAGGCATCGTCCACCATGAATTTGTTCCTCCTGGACAAACCGTCAACGCCAAGTTTTACGTGGAAGTGCTCAAGAGAATCAAACGAAGGGTCAGTCGGGTCCGACAAGACATCGCAGCCGACTGGAAGTTGCACCACGACAACGCCCCGGCTCACACTGCCTTTCTTGTGAACAGCTACCTGACCAAGGCCGGCATCCCAATGCTTCCGCAGCCGCCCTAAAGCCCAGATGTGCCCCCCCCCCCCGGACTTTTTTTTGTTTCCTCGCCTGAAAAGCCTGATGAAAGGCAAGCATTTTGAGACGACAGAGGGGATCCAAGCAGCATGCACCGCGGCTCACAAGGCTATTCCGGAGAATGCCTTTCGTGACGCCTTCAATGCTTGGAAATCGCGCTGGCAGCGCTGCATCGATGCAGAAGTAGCCTATTTTGAAAGTTTTTAAAGAATTGTAACAATTGGCTCAATAATTTTTTTTAAATCGACTCAGTCCTATTACTTTCCGGACAAACCCTGTATATATGTACGTAATATGAGGGTAGATAAATTGATACACAGTATGTCACCGCTAATATTACACAACTAGCGCATCCGCAAGGGCGTATCCAGTTCAAAACGGACAACGGAGGACAACTTGAAAAAAATTGCATTTCGTTGTTTTAACCATTTTTTCGACGACAATTCATATGGATATGGAAAACTACTAGGATTACTTTTTCGAAACACTCAGGCAAATATTACACGATATGCTTTTTTAAATAATAATTTCGCCGCTTGCAATACTTGAAAGCAACACTTGAGATAACATATGACAAATAGTTACTATACTGAAAATTTTTTATACATATTTTTTGGGCTTACATACAGTAATGGACAAAAGTATTATAGACAAATATGAATATTTACCTAAATACCTTTAGAAAACGAATTCATACTTCATTGCTCCATAAACAAATGCGTTATTAGCAGACAAAATAAATTCCTTGTTTTTACATTATCTGCAATGAACACAATACAAGTCTGAATATGAGCACTTTTTTAAGAGGGACAAAAATATGTAGACAAATTCTTTTCAACATTAGTTTAGTACAGTTTCGTGTTAGAAGAGGATTAGTTTGTATTCATCAAGTATTGTGGAATAAGTATACAGCTAGATCAAAAATCCAAAATATTAAAAAAAAAGAGTTACTCTAACCGCAAAAAGGTCATTACATGCCATGGGAAATGGCCAGATAACGTTGTTTAAAGTCATTTCTACATGAAGTATTCACATCACAATATTCACCTAAAGAATTGAAGTTCTCACACATACCCGTGACCGGCGATTTTCTCGAGATATTTGTTCGAGCTAATTCGCAGTAAAATGTCATTTGGTAACGCAAATTGCGCACAGGTACATGAAAGTTAAGCTTACTTAGTATATATTCACATATGACATCATTGTGCAAAACATCATAAAGAAAATTTAAACTACTTATAACTCTCCTATTTAGCTACATATAGTCAAATGTATTCATGAGTACAGAATAATCACATCCTCTCTCCGGATATTCGCCTGTCCACTTGAAATGCAGAAATTTCAAGAACTTTCTTTGTATTCGCTCAATACGGCTTATATGAACCGAATAGATGGGATACCAAATTAAAGAACAACTTTCCAATTTAGATCGAACGTACGAAAAATAAAGTTTCAAAACATGTAAATTGGAAAATTGTCAACTGTTTCGGATGATGAAGCCCAACATTCGGTTGGCTGATGTTGTGATATCATTTATATGATCACAAAATGACAAATTGCTATCAAAGAGAACACCGATATCTTTAATTTGATAGCACCTATTCAACTCATTCTCGCTTATTTTGTAGGACCATGTTATTGGTTCTTTCTTTCTGGTGTACGTTAATATACTAAGTGACATATAAATCCGAACACCCAGTTTAAATGGTTTTATTTTAATAAAATTTTGTATAAGTACTTAATGAAGCATAATAAGTAAATGATAAAAATTTCAAAATGATTGCACTGCTTTAAAGCCCTTTGACCTTTAATAATGTGTGGATACACCCTGATGTGCTACGCATTCTCCAACGTGCCTAGGCATGCTTCTGATCAGGTGGTCAATGTCCTCCTGTGGTATCTCATTCCAGGCAATCACCAACTCCTCTCGAAGTGCTTCTAGAGTCTGAGGAGGACGTTGCAAATTGAGCAATCTCCTACCCATCATATCCCACACGTGCTCAATTGGGGATAAGTCGGGAGATCTTGGTGGCCATGGTAACAATGTGACATCATTATGTTGAAAGAAGTCTAATGCGACTCTTGCAACATGTGGTCGGGCATTATCTTGTTGGAAAGTTGGATCTGCCAGGGTGTCAAGATAGGGTAAAAGATGGGGTTCTAGAACTTCGTGGATATAACGCTGCTCGTTCATGTTACCTCTGATGAAGATTAAAGGTGACCTGGAACCATAAGCTATAGCACCCCAAACCATAACTCCAACAGTGTGATGAACATGTCTTTCAACAAAAAACTGTGGATTCCTCCTTTCACCACGTCGCCTTCTAACCCTGGCACGACCATCGTGCATGCCTAAACAAAATCGAGACTCGTCACTAAAGACAATACTGTTCCATTTCTGATCCCAGAGTGACCGTTGTATGCACCACTCAAGGCGATTACGTCGGTGTTCTCGAGTTAAAGGGAGGACCCAGTGTGGCCGGTATGAAAACAAGCCAAAACTTCTCATTCGCCGGTAAACACTTCCGTGTTCTGCAAACTATTCATTTGCAATGGACCTGGTAGTGGAGAAACGGTCCCTTAAGGCCAATAATCTTAGGCGGTGATCTTCATGGTCTGTTGTTCTACGGCGGCGTCCAGTGCCCCTTGCTCTTTGCATACGGCCTTCTCGATGCCATGCCTGACAACACCTAACCACAGTGTCTACACTTCTTTGCACTCTAACTGCAATTGCCCGAAAAGAAAGTCCAGCTTCCCGAAGTCCCACTATACGGCCCCTATCAAACTCACTAAGTTGACGAAATCGTACAGGTCTCCGTACTCTAGGCATCGTAACCGATCGTAAAGGATGTCAAGAACCAAAATCCGCCAACGTTGATTCTTTACTGTGGCTGAAATATTCATTTTTAGAGCGTTAGTGAATTAAAAACAAGCAGTATAAAAACCGGAATGTCCAACTGATAAGGCTGAAAATTTTTTCACTCGTTATTTACAGTAAGATAAATACATTCACCAACTTTTATTAAAATAAAACCATTTAAACTCGGTGTTCGGATTTATATGTCATTTAGTATATGAAGCATTTATCTACATTAACTTCAAAATGATTAGCATTACACCAATCCAAGACAAGGTCAATGTTGCCTGTGACTGGAAGACAGTATGTTTCAGTGACGAATCCAAGTTCAATATGTTTGGATCAGATGGTGTTCATTACGTTAGACGTCCTAGTGGACAAAGATTGAACCTCAAGTACACTTTGCCCACTGTCAAACATGGAGGCGGGTCTGTTATGGTGTGGGGGTGCTTTTCGGGGTTTGGGATGGGACCTTTACATAGAATAGATCGCATTATGGATAAGTTTGTATACACAGACATACTAAAGCATGTCATGTTACCCTATATGGAAGACAATATGCCCTTAAGACCAATCTTCCAGCAAGATAATGGCCCGAAACACACTTCAAATCTCGCAAAGAAATTATTTCTGGATGAAAAAGTACCAATCTCCCGATATAAACCCCATTGAAAATCTATGGGAATACTTAGATAAGCACATACGAGATAAAAATTATTCTACTACACTACTGTAATCGCGAAAAAACTTCAAATGGAAGAATAATTTTCAAATATAACATAGTATGTACATTTTTGTGGAGTTCGTCAGGTAACTCTTGGCCCCCTATTAAAGTTTAGTTATAGTTTTTGTTACTCGGTCCAGTAGCAATAGAGTGACCTTCAAAGAAATGAATTTAATCATTGGTCCTTCGATTACCTGGAAAGTCGCACTGGATTTTGAAGACATTTTGGAAGGCCTGTATAGTGGTAACCAAAAAATTATAACACCCCCAAACTTGACACTATTTTTTTTTTTCGTTTCTGGCAATCAAAAATTTTCTTAGAGGAGACAAAATTCAGAAGTCAAACTTGTTGATATATTTTAAGACGTAGTCAAAACTCGTTTTCAAATTCTAATCACCCAGCCAGTTTTGTATAACTACAAACACAGCACTAGCAACACGAGGTGTGCAATTCGAAAATATTTACATCCCAGCTGTAAAAGAAATTGTACAGAAGGACTTATATACTCTTTAGAGTGTATGCTAAGGCACCTCATCTTGAACTAAAAAATTCTTGGGTAACTTTTTTTAACAAACCTCAAAGTTAAGTCTATTGGACAATGGTTTCGCATCGCTTATATAGGGTGGCGCATCGAAAACGAAACAGTTGGCAGCTCAATTTTTTTTTGAAAAACACTCAGACCCGTCGATTTTGTTTTCGAGGGGGACACAAGTTTGTCAAAAAATCACGTTAAATGGAAAGGGGGTCGAGTCATACCTTATTTTAAAGGTATTTCAATTCCCTTTATAATGATGTAAAATACATGAGCTTCAGTTCAGCAGTTTTGAAGATTTATTGATTTAAAGCTTAAATAAAACTAATACATCATCATTAGTGGAGATCAATACATTTGGCAGCAAAGTAATTTAAAAATGAAGAATGAACTGACCCGTTAGACAAGTAAATGTTGAAATTGGCCACCACGACTCTCCATGCAATAATAAAGATTTTGCTCAAAACGTTGCCACACATTTTGCAATATTTGAGGAGTAATTTGAAGGCACTCATTCACAATTCTTTGTCGCAGGTCTTCTAATGACGTCGCATAAAGAAATCCAAAGGTGATAAATCTGGCGATCTTGGGGGCCATTGAATGGCACCTCTTCTACCAATCCATCGATCTGGAAACGTCTGATATAAATATTGTCGAACACGTAATGCGTAATGTGGTGGGACACCATCCTGTTGGAACATCAACCTATTCGCAATGTACCGCCGATCATTCTGATTTTCAATTATGGCTGTTAATGCAGGATCTATGGCGTCTTCCAGTAATTCCAAATACATTTCACCGGTCAAATTTTCAGGTAAGAAAAAAGGACCAACTAAATTATCGCCAAAAATACCAGCCCAAACATTTAATTTTTGTGGCTGCTGTGTATGAACCTCATGATAAATTCTGGGATTAGAATCGGACCAATATCGGCAGTTATGACGCCATTTAAGGAAAAGGAACATTCGTCGGAAAAGCAAGTGTTGAATAGAAAATGTTCATCGTTTATAATTCGTTCACTCATATCTTCACAAAATTGTAATCGCCGATCAAAATCGTATTTATTAAGTTCTTGTACCAGGTGAATTTTATACGGATGAAAACTATGGGCCTTTAGAATCCGTTGGACAGTACGTCGACTAACACTACACACAGTCTCCAATTTGCGGGTACTTAACGTAGGATCTATATAAACTTGCCCTAAAAAACCCACTTCTATTGCTTTCGTTCCTTATGGGATTTTCAATGTTGCATTTTTTATTGGCGACTGACCTAGTTTCCAGAAATTTAGCTACAAGTTCTAGAACATATGTTCTCTCTCATGTCGCTCATTAAATATTTCTGCTGTTCTATTAGCGCACTGATTATTTCCGAAAAATATTTCGATAATTTCAACTCTTTCTGCTGTGGAATGGTTAATTTATGTAATGAAGCGTTACAAGTTATTTTAGCAACAAAGTTTGGTCAAATCAATCGCAAACTATGTACTAAATTCCTATTTAAAATAAGTACGAGATATTTCCTTATCTTCCTTCGAAAAATAACTTTTTTGCCACAAAAAAATGCTCCAATAGCTATTTTCAACAACAAAATGATATCAAACCATGGGCGTAGTGACGAAAAGCATTTACCTATTAAGTAAATTCTTTTAGTCAAATTTCTTCTAAAAAAACTAATCTGATGCATCTATTAAAGTCTACTTTAAGCTTTAAATCGATAAATCTTCAAAACTACTGAACTGAAGCTCATGTATTTTACATCATTATAAAGGGAGTTGAAAGACCTTTAAAATAAGGTATCACTCGACCCCCCTTTCCATTTAAGATTTTAGGGTTGGTGCCACCCCCGCCCAGGGGGCTGCACGTGTTAACGTGATTTTTTGTCAAACTTGTGTTCCCCTCGTAAACAAAATCGACGGGTCTGAGCGTTTTTCCAAAAAAAAACTGAGTTGACAGTAAATGCGTCTGTTTCGTTTTCGATGCGCCACCCTTTATATTGATTCAGCTTGTGAAGAACCTTGTACATAAATAATTTAATTTTTTTTTCAAAAATGTTTGGCAGCTGCCTCCCCCTTGCCCCCCTGGGTACGCCCTTGCGCATCCGCTTTACAAAAGCATATACAGTGTGTTCATTTCAGAGCTTCCCACCACTTATTTATCGAAAACCACTGATTAAAAGAAAAACCGCCGAGACACGTCAGAAGATTTGTCAGGGGGGATAACTTTTTAACCAAAAACTACTTCACCTCCTTTCACCGTCGCCCTCCCAGGGTTATTCCCTAAATAATTTTAAGTGACAAGGGGTACCGAGTAACTGCTTGTTTAAAAGGTATTTAGAAGTCCTTCATTTTGACGTTTGATTTTATAATATCAGTAGATTCGTTATCGAGAAAATGACAAAAATCTTTATTTATCTTAATTTGTTCAGCCCCATGGGTACCCAATGCCTTCGTGGTAGTTGGAGTGTAAAAAAAAGATGGAAAACAAAAAAAACAAAAACAAAATGTTTCCTGTTAGGGTGTGCCACATCTACAATCCGTTTGAAATTTAAAACGGAAACTACCAACATAAACAGCTATTCGGAAGTTTTCAAATGAACACCCTGTAGGTATTTGAAAGTACTACTGGACCGGCAACATCAAACCAAGTATGCCATTTACACTGATTTATAGAGTCTGTAACTCCTGCTGCTCCCAAGGGGTAATTAGTCCCCAGACGACGAAACATTTGTGAATTAAGTATATTCTATTTTTGGGGGTATTTCCTGCAAAAACTTCCCCTACCCCCCCCCCTCTCTCTCTCTCTCTCTCACCGCGCAAAAATCCTGGAAGTAACACTATTTAGTGGTGCCATACCTTATTTATGAATGCAATTGCTGAGAAAACGAATAAAATATTCAGGGCACCCTTGGCACTTATACCATAATTGTCCCTACAAAGGTAACCCGCTCTAAATGTATGCCATTTGTAGCATCGTGTTCGATTGTCTGTCTTATCCTCATTTTACCTTGGCACTGACACACATCCATAAACAAATCGATTCATGAATGGAACTAATAAACAAATCAGTGATTCACGGACTTTACTATGAAAAGGTGTACAATAAACGTGATCAATAGCTGTGTCAGCGACACTTCTAATCATTTGTTCGTTCGATAAAATTATAATTGGCAAATTTTCCAGTGACTCAACAAGTGTTTAACAGAAAAGCTCTTATGTGTCAAGATGCAATTATGCAAGTATTTTCAAACAAGTCGTTTTTCAATAGCGAAAAAATGGGCTCGAGTTGAGTTTTTCAGGATCGCAGATGAACCAGACACAAAAATACGCAAACGACAAACAGATAGTAGTTTTGAAAATTGTCATTAAAACGCAGAAGTTCCTATTTAAACATTATCTTCATGCTTGCAGACAATGTAAAACTGTTGAGATACACTTTTAAAATAATGGCGTACATCGAAACTACAACCTATTCTAGGGGAATAAATATTTGTATTAGGAGAAAGTAAACGAGATACACGAAGTGTTAATAATTTTAAAACAAACGCGTAAATGCCAAAAGTAAACAAATTTTATTGAGCTCAAACTACCAGATTGTTATAAAAACAATCGAAGTGTAATTGATTTAATTATCTAAACTCTAAAGTTCGATAAAATTATTCCTATTTACAACATTTAAATATTTGTATTCAATAATTCGATAAATGCAGGCACAATAATCTAATTTCAATCTCCGCTAAAGGAAATTCTGAATTTAAATATTTAGGTCCGTTCAATTTTTTTATTACGCCCAAAAAATATCAAATAGGCGATAATATAAAAAGACGAAATTTGAGGACGCCCCGAGATGTCTCGTTTTTCGCTCATATCCCGCTAACACTGAGTTGATTTCTGAAGTCCGCATAGTTTTTCGTCTTTGGCATACTGCATACCTAGTTTAATTACTTGTGTCAAAATTTCAGTAAATCTAAGTGGTGCTTCTCTAGTAATAGAGGACGACAGACAGATGAAGTGACATTGTTTTTCGTGTATATAATCAAAGCCAAGCGAATAACCAAAATTTCTGTGTTATGTACCGCGGTTATAATATGGTTTAAGATGACACACGGGTTGATGACGTCAGTTACTCGAATCGGTGCTTTTTCATCTACAACAGTGTATGGAACGCTTAAAAAATGTTTTTTTTTTAGAAAATAATTTTTAATGATGGAACCATGGCTTTGTAGCTAAATCTAAATCTAAACTTTTCCGCAGGTCAAAAAAAACATTTATTGATTTAGCAGAAATGATAGGAAAAAGCGATGAAAAAAGATATTAGCAGAACCGTATACAGGTGGACACTATCCAGTGAGTTTATATAGCCATTTTTTAATATTCTTATGGTATATGGCTACATAGCATACTTTGTTAAGTATAGGAACTAGATTTAAAGTGTCCCCAAGAACAGTAATGAGTACGAGTCCCTTCCCACTTCAGTTTGCCCACTTCAAGATTTGTACCAAAATATGCCTTTATACACAATGTGCGAATAAATGCGCGAAGTTAACAAAGCAACAATTGAAAGATTACCATTGGGTAACATCACCTTTGTTTTTTATTACGGCTGAAATTCTTTGGAGCATAGTGTTAACCAAGTTTTGGCAAAAATTTGGTGTAAAATCATCCTATATTTCTTGAAGCTTTTGTCTCAGTTCGGTGATTGTACGAGCAGGATGTTGTCGTAGAACATTTTTCATCTCGTGCCACAAAGTTTCAATAGGTGACAGATCTGGGCTGCTAGAATCACATTTCAAAAGTGGTACATTATTTTCTTCCATCCATTTTATAGACTTTTTTGAGGTATGGCACGCTGCACCATCTTGCTGAAACACAAAATCTTGGCCGAATGTCAAACATTCTTCCATCACTGGTAAAAGCGATTCTTCTAAAATTGCCAAATATTTGTTTGTATCCACATTTCCATCAATAAAATGAAGTTTTCCTACTCCTTTTCACTTTTTTTTATAAGAAGACTTACCTTGCAAGTGCTAAATCCCAGTTTGTGGGCCTCTCTTTGAGTTGTGGATTTCGAAATTCCCCTTCCAACACGTCACTCCACAGAGCACTTAATTGTAAATAATTGGCACGCCTGTTTTTCACGATTATTCTTCTTAATGCTCTTCGGTCGGCAATTGTGATATTACTTTTTTTCACATATCGTGGCTTAATATTAACTGAACCAGTTAAGTTATATCTTCTAACAATATTTCTCACACTGTACCGCGATAAGTCTAACAAAGTTGCAATTTCTGAGTTTGATTTCCCAGAATTAAAGAATTTGATTATGAGTAACCTAATTTTCTCACTAATAACCTTTCCTCTTCCCATTTTGAAAACCTTAACTACCAAAACTATTGTAAACGTATTCTGACAGCTGTGATTAATAAAAACAATTGTAATGGCTTTTATTTTTCACAGCCACCTATGCGTTATAGACTTATTTTGCATTGAAATGAAAATAGGTTGATATGCTGTAATTGCAACGTGTTATTTTCATGCTGCAAATTTGATTAGGGAGTGATAAAGTTGGTGTTTTCTACTGTAGGATCAAAATATTCATTTTTAATATTTTAAACCTATAACACCCTTCTACATTTTTATTGTTTGTGTTTGATAAGAAAAAACTAAGTTTTCAATAGTTGGGCCAACTGAAGTGGGAAGGGGCTCGTAGATAGACAAGAGAGAGACAAAATATCATCACAGCACAGAGCACAAGTTACAAAAAAAAGAAAAAAGACGATAAAAAAGGCTGTTTTTACTTCCAGTCATCCTGCATCTTATCAAGTCATATTAATTTAATATTATTAATATTACTAAAATACTAAAACTCGAAGCCAAATACCTACAAATAAAAAAAGAACTCACTTTTTGAAAGTTGCCTCGTACGACTTGATCTCCTTCTTGGTGAATTCGTGGAACTCATGGTAAACATTGATGACACGATACTTGATCTTCACTTCATGCCCATTCTCGAGGGCATCATTTATCTCCTGCCTCCTGATCAACACTTGATTCAACTCTTGATCTGCTGACATTTCCGCACAGGCAACGATTTTCAAAAATGGACCAAAATTCCGAATTCAGAACGCGCAAAATTCCACGCACACGACAAGCAGCAAACAATCGAATAACGTTCGGCACGCGGCTGTCACGGCTCGCCGGGATTTAAATGTGACGCATGCGTTTGTTCGTTTGTTGGCTGGCCGTAGGCGGTTTGCGATGGGGATGCTGCCGACTCACGTGCGCTTACCTGAAGAAATGCGACATTGCCGCGGTGAGCAGAATTGATTGTTTCTCAGGATATTATTTGCAATGCTTTTTAATTGCAGATAACGCCGGTTGATACGAGATATAAAGTAAATATAAGATGTTCTACCAGAACAAAGTTCAATTTATTGATTTTCTTGGAGAATCCAGGAGGTCATAACCCCTTTCTCCCCCTCCCGGTAAATCGAGATCCACCACTTAGGTAGGTATATTTTAGAGCATCTCCGCTGTCTTATCACGTGTTCGTCCGATTAAATCACCAATAATGCTTCAGTTTCTGGAAACGTGTTCAAAGGACGTTATGATAATGGTGCCCATTTATCGAGTATTACCGTTATTTTAGCACGATGGACACGCTCTTGATAGCACCTCATCTGTCGATTTATAGTATTTGAATGTAAGATGTATACATTGATTTAAATAATATAGCGGATATGAAATGTGTTTAGGAAGTTGCAACAACGTAGAGGCTTCTAAAGGGTGTCCCAAAATTAACGCAAGATTTGAATTAAATAGAAAATGCCATTTTTAGTCTTTTAATAGTTATATTTTTATTGACTCATAAAGTACATAGGATAGGGTTATGTATGGAATAACACATCGGACAAATGGCCTCCACGGCTTTGCATGCACATGCGCACTCTTTTGTCGAAATTTTCCATGACCCTTCTGCATAAATGTGGCTGAATTTCGTTGATGCAGCGTTGAATCTCCTCCTTTAATGCACGGGTGGTTGTGGGCTTGTTGACATAGACTTGTGATTTCAAATAACCCCATAAAAAGAAGTCTAATGGTGTTAAATCACACGATCTAGGAGGCCAATTTTGATCACCGAAACGAGAGAGTACACGACCGGGAAATGTCTCATGCAGTAATTGAATTGTTTCACGGGCTGTATGACATGTGGCACCGTCTTGTTGAAACCACATATTGGGTACATCAATATCATTCAATTTTGGCAGAAAGAACTGTGTAATCATGTCGCGATATCGAGCACCAGTAACAGTCACTGCTTGACCAGCATCATTTTCAAAAAAATATGGCCCAATTATGCCTCCAGCCCAAAATCCACACCAGACAGTCACGCGTTGTGGGTGCATTTCTTTTTCGACAATCACACGTGGGTTCTCCGAACCCCAAATGCGGCAATTTTGGCGATTGACAAAGCCATCAAGATGAAAATGTGCTTCATCGCTTAGGATGATTTTGCTTGAAAAATCAGGGTCCATTTGTTGATGTTCAATAATCCATTCAACAAACTCTCTTCTCTCTGCATGGTCATTAAGCTTCAATTGTTGTGTTAATTGAAGTTTGTAAGCATGAAGACACAGATCTTTGGTGAGTATACGCTGTAGAGAGGTTCTTGACATTTGCAATTCTTGTCCACGACGTCGAATTGAGGTTCCTGGATTGTCCGCAACACTCTCACGCACTGCTTCGATATTCACATTTGAACGGCTTGTTTTTGGACGACCAGTGTGTTTGGCGTCTCCAACGGATCCAGTCTCCATGAAATTTTCAATTAATCTCTTCACAGTTGACGAAGTTAAAACACTATTCCGGCCATATTTTGTATGAAATTTTCGAACTGCAGCCGCCAAGCTTTCACTATTTTTGAAATATTCTTTAATAATGAAGACACGTTGTTCTATCGTGTAACGCTCCATTTTTCATAACCCTATACTGTTAGCTGTCAAATTGCTTTTTTTCAGGGTTGCCAACACTTCACTGCACAAATGGCGGCAAATTCAAATCTTGCGTTAATTTTTTGACACCCTTTATTTAATATATTTTTATCAGATTATAAAATAATACTGTCTTCGATGTTATCATATAATATGAAAAACTGTTGACATTATGTCATTCTTTATCCAATGAGTTAACCCGTTACTGCATATTGTCCCAAATTTACCTTAACCTAAACTGTTCCATATCTGGCACGCTAGCTTCTCTATCGCCAAGAAACATTGTCGCCCTCTAGCACGTATTTTATGAATTGCGTCAGATTTCGTTTAGCGGCCCGTAAGCACGTATTACTACATTCGCTTATAAAGTTGTGGCGGCCATAAAACGTTCAAAAATCGAATTTTTGGTGCAACTAAAATTATCTGCGTTCTGGTAAGTATTTCTTATTGTGACTTTTGTAAAATTATGTCCTTCAACTCATACACATGTTGATTCATCGTCATTTGTTTTCTTGTGCCATAATCGGAACAACTTGCAGTAAAAGAAAAGCTGACTATATTATTTCCCCTTTTTTCAGATGGATACAAAACGATTTTATGGTGCTAAAACTGTTGGGATTCCGAAATTGAGTGGCAGTGAAGATGAAAATTTGTCAGATGATGATTTTTACCGAAAAACATTTTCTCAAGTTCTTGTGGAAGATACCAGTGAAGAAGAACAGCTTGATAGAGAGATGGTCGAAGATAATGTGATTGAAGAAAGTGATTTTTCCGATAGTGAAGACGATGTTCCCCTTTCAACTCTCATTGCAGCAAACAAGGCAAAGAAAAAAAACAAGGATTGTTTTGATTGGGATATCTGACGAAGACATATTATTCAAGGCGTCTCACTCCTTAGGAAAAGATATTTTGAATTTGGGTGGTATATTAGAATTTTTCAAGTTTTTCTTTACGGATGACATACTGGAACATATAATGGAACAGACCAATTTATATGCTATCCAATGTAGGCCTGAAAAGCCACCAAATATAACTAAAGAAGAGATAAATATTTTCATTGGAATTTGCATATACATGTCTGTAGCGCACCTGCCATCCACTAGAAGCCATTGGAGTAGTACACTGAGAGTTACTGCAATAACCAAAGCTATGACATGTAACAGATTTGAAGAAATAAAACGTTTTATTCACTTCAATGATAATACGAAGCATCAAAATCGCGATGAACCTGGTTACGATAAGCTTTTCAAAATTCGTCCTTTTTTAGAAAAAGTACGAGAGAGGTACCTACTTGTCCCAAAAGAAGAGCATCTTGCAGTTGACGAACAAATTATTCCAACAAAAGCTCGATCAATCCTAAAGCAATATAACCCAAAAAAACCTCATAAATGGGGTTATAAAGTTTTCGTACTAAACGGAGTATCAGGCTTGAGTTATGATTTCGACTTCTTTTCTGGGCCAACTAAGTTGCAGCCTTATCAACCAGATCTTGGGGCAAGTAGTAATGTGGTAGTGAAACTTACAGAGTCAGTTCCGAGGAATCAAAATTACAAGGTTTTTTTTGATAACTGGTTCACCGGCCTTCCATTACTGGTTTATCTCAGCAAATAGGGCATTTTGCCTCTTGGTACTGTCCGCAAAAATCGTGTGCCAGATTGCGAATTTCCTAAGGAATCTGTGATGAAGAAAAAAGGTAGAGGTACAATTATGGAGAGAGTTGCTCGAGTCGATGTCGTAGATGTTTCAGTAGTTTCCGGGTATGATAACAAAATAGTTACCACAGTATCAACTTACGTAGGCAGTCGGCCCATTTCCGAAGTATATAGATTTTGCAGAAAGGAAAAAAGCACATTATGATTCCTCGTCCAAAGAGTATAGAAATATACAACATCTGTATGGGAGGTGTTGATCTACTTGACTCGATGTTAGGATACCATAGGATACTTATAAGGTCAAAGAAATTTTACCTAAGAATATGTTTCCATTTCCTCTACATGTTGTGCTGTAAAATAGTTGGATATTGTGGAGAAGAGCTCTCACTGAGAACTATTTGCCACTGGCTGAATTCAAACTTGGTTTAGCAGAAATTCTAACAAGATCCCACGTAACTTCAAAAAAGCGAGGCAGACCCAATAGCTCACTACAGCCTCAACTGGATTTTAAAAAAGGAAATATCCTTTTGCGGAAATACCAGCCCAAGAAATTCGTTGCGACAATGTGGGACATCTTCCTGAGTGACATGAAGATCGCCAAAGATGCAAATTTCCTGAGTGTAAGGGGAAAACACAAGTTTGGTGTGATAAATGTAATGTTAGATTATGTTTGAACAAAGACCGTAATTGTTTTCGCCGTTTTCATCTGGAGTTAATAAATGTTTATACAAAATTACATTTAGTTTAGGTGTTTTCCCATGTATTTTTAACGATTTATAACATATATGGTTTCAGTAAATTTTTCCGTTATTATTCAACTATTGCAATTTGTGTCAAATTTGGCACATGTCGAAAAAGGCTATTTTTTTTAAAAAAAAAAGCATCAATAATTTTTTTATATATTTTTCTAGTTACTTTTCCAATATGAACTAGCACATATATTTATTTTAACAAAAACAAAAAAATCATGCAGTAAGGGGTTAAGATCAACTATAGGAAGATTGGTCGGTGCTAACAGCCGTTAGACATTTGAAGATGTTTAATAATATCAATCCATCATATATCATGATCTGTATGTACAATAGCACATCACTTAAGGCCGATTTACATTTCAATAAGTACAGTAGCGAGTTAACTTGCGTCATCGCCGAGTTAAGTTGTTATTGTCATTTGAACGGCAAAAGCGAGTTAAGTTATAAGTTGTTAATTAAGTTGACTTGAATAGATCGTTATCCTATTTTTCGGCGAGTTCAGCCCTCGCGTCTCCCGCACCCCCGCCAACCTAACTGGCTGACGTGTAGACGGCTGAGTTTAGTACAGTCCATAAGTTTGCGCACTGCGACCGCGCGCGACCACGTGTTATTATTTTGTCGTGTTAAAATGAAGTGGTCTGATAATACTACCTTTGCATTTGTAGAAGAATACCTTAAACATGAGTGTTTATTTAATACAAAATGCAATAATTACCGCAATAAACTAGCTAGAAATGCGGCAATTATTAAAATTTGTGTGGATGAAAATAAGTGATTTCGGCCCGAAGGAGGCTATCTCTAAAATAAAAAGTATCAGATCGACATACAGCCAAGAACTTGTAAAAGTATTGATACTATTTCTCTTATTATAGCACGCACATTGGTATTAAATAATTCAACGTCCATTTTCTGGATTCCCCGTTTCGAAGGAGAAAAACAACCGAAGGCGCGACTAGTCCTATACTTCGAACGGCAACTTATGACTACTTAACTCGCGTACGTTTGGACGCCACTTAATACTTATTACTTAATACTTAACTGACTGATTTCTTAACTCGCTACTGTACTTATTGAAATGTAAATCGGCCTTAAAACCCAAAAGAAGAGACTGTTCACCTATGCCTACTTCATAAAAACGACGAATATTGCTTGGCTGATGATATGAAACAAATGACTAACTAATTTCAATGACCTCTTAGTGAATACTGTTTTTTGTAATAACTATAAGGTTTGTAAATGTAAATGTATGACATATTTGGAATCAGAATTAAAAACTATTTAAGAGAAAATAAGGTAGGTGATTGAGGACCAAAGACGGATCGTCATATTGAAATACCAATTAGACAATCTTGTATACATAGAAAAAGTGGCAACGTTAATCTTCTTATTTTGGAATCCCATCTCAAATAGTCAGGACAAAGTAAAAACGATTTTTGGAAATTCGTCTATATCCGGAAATACTCGGAATTACGAAACTTTGTACTATTGCAAGTTCCATTTCCTTAGTAACATAAATGCGGAAATTTGGTCCTATTTGATCTTCTTTGTATCTCTTACTGTTTCCGAGATCCCAAGGCAATGGTTTCGAATTTGAAATACCCGTAATACTCATGATGAGTTTATAAACTTTATATTCTCTGGTAATCTGAAGCGCTTAGTACAAATAATATAACAGTTTATAAATCTACAACCCGCCACTACTACTAGTACTACTACCAAAAATAGAAAAAGGTGGACTACTTGCTTGGCTTTGCCTCCCCACCACTACTACTACTACTTATAAATCTGCAAAGTGTCTTGAGGACAAATTCGAGGCAACAACTTGGTGGTTTGGAAACTCCCAACGTCAAATTAATATCAAATTCCGAATCTAATATAATCAGTTTTTGAAAAAGCGTTGCGTAATAATTACTACTCTCGTAGTTTGTTCAACGCCAAGTAGACCGTATCTACTATAGCATCAGAATCGGAGGCATCTATAGCGGCCACAGTGCTGTCGCGGGTGTTTTCACTTTTGCAGTGGTCGATTCAGATAATAGTTGGCACTTTGTGCTGTCTCATTTCATTAATTTTTAACACAAACAGGGTTTCAAAATTACCTTACTCAAAAAAACATTGTACTAATTTGACAATAGGCGATGGAAATTTCTTGATCGACGCACATATGTCCCCTATCTCTGGTAATTGATCGCATGATTCATCGCGGCTCCCCTTTGTTTAAAATCTTTAAACCCCTTCGTGCAGAATATGCATATACGTTATTTGTAATACCTAACATCCTGTAATGAGTTCGACGCGCCGCGTGAGTAATGGGATAAGTGATAAGAGATATAAAACATGAGTCATAGAATTCGCCAACCAGTCATATGTTATGATAAAGTTGGGCGCTTAGTGTAAACTTTGGATGGAAGCTCATTTCCTAAATTGAGTGTGTGTTCTGTGAATTTCTCAATTTTACAGTAAGGGGGGAAAATATACACTTTTGAAATAAGACAAAAATGTTGAAAGGCTAAAGTTAAAACGTTAAAATGCACTATAAGTGAGGCTCATGTTGTTACTCCTCATATCACGAAAGCGTTCGATCAGCTGTGGCACGCTGCCCCGTATCCTAACTTCCATTGTATAGCCCCCCAAGAAAGATTTGCAGATCGATGGCCGCAAGATATCCATTAATTGACGGGTTCTCCTCTTCATCTACAACGTCAACGCGGGTGTTCGCCAAAGATCCGTCTTATTGGCTCCGACTCTGTTCCTGTTACATATCAATGACTGCCTTTTCTGTAAAATCAATCAAATCCACAGATTTGCTGATGACAGCACTCAACATGCAGGAATTCCGAGTGACAAACCGATCTCTGCCTCTGATCTGGAAAAAAGAATACTTACGACGACATCCTCTCTGACGAGAGATCTGGAGTTTATCACCGCTTGGGGACGCAACAATTTTTTACAGTTAAATGCTTCCAAAACACAGAACTGTACCTTGACGAACAAAAAGTGTCCTAGCACTCATCCGGTTTCGATGGATGGCCGAGTTCTGTTGGTTGAAGTCCAGATCACCGAGGGCTTGATCTAGCACGAACGCATCTCATCAATCGCGGCAGTGGCTGGTAAAAAGCTAGGCTCTCTCTATACAAGGCCAAGATAAGACCTACCCTCGAGTTTTGCTCACATGTTTGGTGTGCTGCTGCCTCAACTACATTTTTCATGCTCAAACCTGACCATGTCGAACTTCGTACATCCAGAACTCGCCAATATGACCGCTCCTTTGTCCCTAAGTTGTCGAGATTGTGGAACAATCTACAAGAGTAGGCTTTGAGGATTAAAAAAGTTTCTTTGGGATCCTCATAGCAGCCGTGGCGTTCTGGCATTTAGGCTTCTGCCTGCGCGGCTTCTTCGGTGTATCAAATGAAAAAAGTCGCCAAATCAGAAGTTCAAATGACGAATTCAGAATTCTGCACACCTACTTTCACCAAAACGAGTAATGCGTTAAAATGCGTAAAACAGGTGATAAGGTGAATATCCAATTCCTATTACGTTCGGAAAAAATATAATTACGGTGATTGGACGTGTGTACAAGAGTCTAGTTCCTCATTCACTTTCGATTGTTGTGTTTTTCTCGGTATGCTGTTATCTGCTATCACCTCTCCAGTGTTATTCACTTTCCATTTCATTACAAACGTGACATGGTTTTCAATTGCTATGTTATTATGTTTACCATTGCCCGTTGGTATTTCAGAGTGTTGTAATGACATTTCTTGAGTTTGTAATATACTTGTATGTGTGTAATACGTAATCCTCGTCAACTACTGGCATTGCATTTCACGTAAAAGTCCATCTGCTAGCAACTAGCAGGAAAATCTGACCAAATAACATCGCTCTGAAACTGGCATATTCTAAGTAACATAATAGTAATCACATACTCGTATTAGTACTAATAAACAATGTCAAGACTCTCCTTCCCTTCTTTCTCCCTGACTTTGTCTGGTATCTGGGCAACCAGACCTGACAGACCTACTGACTTACGATGCTTTAACCAAGGGCAAAGGTCCTACGGACCGCTCTGACAGACAATGACGAATAGAAGGAGTGAAGAAAGAGGCTTATCAACAATGTACCGAACATTATTTTGAAAGTAAAAAATATAACGCATGGAGTTGGCACAAACAAATTGAACTTTGATATAACATATGTCTCCCAGGCACCAGGGCAAATTCCCAGTCCAAGCGAGAACCATTTTGTACTACAGCATTTCACGTTTGTTTGACGATCTTATCTGCTTTCTTGACCCAGATATGCCACGATTTTACAGACATACATGCAACGTTTTGCCTATTTTGATATGGACGATTTTGTAAAATCCAATAACTTCAAGGTAATAGTGTTTTATGCACTTTTATTAAAATTTTATCACATGTTCGAATGTAACAACTAGACTTATGGTTTTGTTATATTATATTGCAGTAAAACCCCCATCGATCGGTAAGCATACTCCTGTTATCATGCTAGCCTTATCACTGAGCAGATACAACACTGCATCTGTTACTTCTCTAACTTCACCAAATCTGTAACAGAAAAATATTAATTTTAAATTGACGTGACTTTAACACATATTGGCACTTGTCCCATATGCTTTAGCAAGCCACACACAGCTGTACAGGCAGCACCAAGCCAGTGTTGCCATTTACGCAGATTCATGCTCCAAAAAATGTCAAGTCGTATAATACTGAATAACATACTTGTAATGTGAAATTGTATTAACTTCTTATTTATACCTGTTCAAAGGAATTTTCTCCAACATAGGTTTCGCTACCTTGGGATCCGACCATCCAAGTCTGCCCATGTCAGTCATGATCACTGTAGGGTTAACAGCATTCACTCTGATATTCTTTGGTCCATATTCTAGTGCTGTCGCTCTAGTGAAAGCATCAACAGCACCTTTGCTAGCGCAATAAACGGTGTGATGTAGAAGACCTGCTATGGACGCCTGCAATGAGAAGTTTTAAGATTGACCATACGTTCAATGCTCATATATCTACGTACCTGAGAAGAGATGTTAACTATAGACCCTGGCGCCTTTCTATCAAGCATATTTTGTACCACAATCTTCGTTACGTTTATCAAAGCTTTTATATTCACCCCAAATACACTGAAAGTAGTAGTAAGATCAAATTTGATAAAGACATCCTGGTTAAAATAATGGTAAGCGAAGGTTTATAATGTTATGTGACTATCATTGTTTGTTTACCTATCTATATCCTCCTCTGTAGCATCTAAAAGGGACTTCAGCCAACCCATTCCAGCGTTATTGACCAATAGATCTATCGGGCCGATTGTTTTCAAAACTTTTTCCGTCCGTTTCCAATCAGCGATATCCAATTCTATGGTTTCAATTCCAGGCAGTTCCTTTTCCAGTTCCCCTAAATAATAAAGGCTTGGTAAAAGACATTGGAATTTTGTGGTAGGTGCACCAATGATATGCTTTATTGTGAAGCATTATATTATCCAGTTATCAGAGAACATTCCCAACATTGTATCATTTGGAGCCTTCAGGCAACGAAAAATGGCGCAGCGCTTTTATGCTGAATAACAGAGTAGCTGCGGAATAGCTTTGACAGTTCGCAACACTGCTGTTAGATCGCTTTACACAGTCTGAATGCTCACATTGACTTTATTCTGTCATACCCCCGGTTTAGTTATTTTGAAGATGAAGATAGATTTGTCGAATAATACGAGTATGCTTACCTAGCAACTGTTTAGTTCTTCCCACTGCAACCACTTTAGCTCCACATTTTGATAGCTGGATTGCAATGTCTTTACCAATACCTTAAATTGCACAAAAAACTTCACTATATTATCATTAACCAGTACGCTTTTCGGATATTACCTTTTGTGGCTCCTGTTACTAAAGCCCTTTTTCCACTGAAATTTATCTCCATTTTCAGTTCAGTCGGGAATCATAAAACCTTTTAAGGTTGCTGCCTATATCTTATATCACTAGCACGGTGTATTGAAGATCATGTTCGAATAAAAAATACTATTCAAGGTTATCAGCTATTCAGGATAAGACATTGATGTATATATGTAAATATTGTGATATGATTTATTATTTTTATGCTGTAGCTATAAAGTCGACCTAACTAAAGGAAAAACACATTACTATCTCATTACACACAAACTGAAATTACCAGGTGACTGAAAACTCTGAGTCGATTTGTAAATCAAATACCAATGTTAGAGTTCACCGAGGAATCTGTGGACTGCGCTAAAAAAATTAAACCAAAAATGACTTCTGGGCCAGATGGCATTCCTGCTGTCACACACGTCTGTTTGTCCATTCACCATAGGGTGGATTCAAATTTGGCCGACGTCGTAATGTGTAAGAGAGAGAAGCGTGCAATATTTATGATAGAAAGATGGCCACGCGACAAGAGGCAGCTGCGTCCGAGGTCTCGTCATTAGGGTTGATAGGCAACGAGGTGCTTCTATCTCTTTCTAACACACGTATTACACTTTCTCTTTCGTACACATTACGACGTCAGTGGTATATAGATTTCACTGTATACATAGATAATCATGAGACGTAACCAGGCTACATCTATGTGATATATTTGAGTAATCACCTTTATTACGAATGTTACATCTGATTGATAAGTTCGATAAATTTGTTATATATGAAATACACAGTTAGGTATGTTACACATTTGTTACAAATGTGTTTTCACTAGTAGTACTAGTAATAGGCAATATGGTATCTTTTACATGAATCGTTGAATAGTACGAGTATATTCCACATAAAGTTTCAAAAAATGAAGTGCGGAAGTTGAGAAGTCTATAATTTTGAACGCATGCTAAAACCTATTTCACGAGTATCCATCACGTTTTGACGTCTACTGAGGTGAGCATCTTTGTGTTAATCTGTAATGTTGCCAATAATGGATGTAAATCTAGTAAAACGTGCTTGTGGCGTTTTTTCTTGTATACAAATGAACTTTTCAAAATAAAAGAGTTGTTAGTACAAAATTAATTTGTAGCGTACAAAAAACCAAAGCAAAATCCGTCAGAGTGATGTGTCGATTTGGAGAATTTTGATATATTACTAGATAATCTGCTGCTACCATAATGGATACTCGTGAAACAGACAATAGACAGGTCTATGTGATCCAGTTGGTTGCCCAAATTAAATTGAATTATTAAAAATTGTGCCACCATGCAGAAGGACTCTCAAAAATAGTTTTATATTAACTCAATTCAACTATAAGCAGTAGAGCTTTTTAAATTATGATACAAAGATACCTGCATTTCCTATCAGTTGCATATAAACATAGAAATTAAGTTGGCAGAGGAATGAAAGCAGAATACTGATCTGAATTTGTTAATGTAAATCAGAAATATAACATTATTCAAACGTCGAAAATATAAAGTGTTTTCAAAAATATTTTTTCAAAACCTTAAAAAACTACCATTAGTTAATACTCCGAATTATTTTTAATCTGGTACAGGTATGCTGTACTATGTATTTTTCTACAAACATACCGGAGTTCCAAAAGCGATATTTCTGCAGTTGCCAATAAAAACTTGAACAAAAGATATCTTAAAAACATTTATTCAGTAACTTTAGCATGAGGCGTCATACAATTAATCATATATGTCATAAAATTCAAATCTTGCATCATCTGAGTCAACCTCTTAAAGTGCCTTTCTGTGTAAGGCAATGCTCCTTCTAATGATGATCCCAAACCAGCAGGACTAAACTCTCCTGTCTGCAACTCATTCAACAGAATATTCAACACAAGTTGAGCTGGGTGGCAATGCCGGCTATTCATATTCCAACTGATAGCAGTTTTCATCAGATTCTCCTTCTGGTCATTTCTCAAACCAGATATAGTCTCTGCAAGACCTCCATCACCTTTCTTGATTATATTCTCTACTATCTTTAATACTTGCATTGGTTTGTTGAGTCTTAGAGCCAACTTCATAGCCTTTAGATACTGCTCATTTTGCAGATAGTTGCTGAGCTGCTGTTCTTGTAGTGCCATCTCTTCAGCTTCTTTCAATCTACGTAGCTTCAACTCCTCTGTGACATCTTTCCACTTGATTAGAATAGAGTCACTACCACCAGTGACCATTTCAGACTCATCTTTCTTGATTGCTAATGCCCATACTCTAGCCTCATGTTGGTCCAATGTGCCAACACATTCAGACGACTTTATTGTAAATAGTTTGATAAGGCCATCAGCACCTGTACTCACTATCTGTAATCCAGATGAGATGAATTCTGCTTTTAAAACACTAGCCTCGTGTCCTTCGAAGGTTTTGAGACAGCTCAAATCTGCTACTGACCATAGCTTTATGGTACAGTCAGCTGATGAAGTCATTACAACTTGGTCAACAGGTGAGAATCTTACCGACCATACTCCACGTTTGTGACCTCTTAATACACCTACTAAGGTTAAAGTCTCTGTCCACAGTTTTGCAGTTTTGTCTTGAGATGCTGTTGCTATGATTTTGTCATTCGGTGATACAGCTACACAATTGATATCCTTTTGATGAGCTATTTCTGTATGCAAACATTCTAAAGTAGCATTTTTCTTCTGTTCTGGTATCTCCCAAACTTTTACACAAGTATCTTGACTAGCTGAGACAACAAACTTCATTGAGGTACTAAATGCAACAGTACCCACTGAAGCAGTATGTCTCATCCCTACAGCTATGCAACTCATTGTAGATCCTTCTAGAAGCCATAACCTAACAGTATTATCTTTACTTGAACTGAGCATAAGATCTGGGTTAGATTTATTTGCACTCAAAGCTAGCACCAAATCGGTATGGCCTTTAAGTAATTGGCAAGTCATTGTAGTGCTTTCATATAACTTGATATCATTAGAATTTGTAGCAACAGCAATGTATGAATCATCTTTTCCTACATAGGTAATATCTAAGATCTCGTCTGAAAATCCTATAAACTGCTTGAGACATGCAAACGATTTTAAGTGGTAGATGATAATATTCTGATCTACAGTGACCACTGCTAAGGATTTTGATTTCATATGAAACCTGAGATGTGTTACTGCTAACCCTCCTTCTTCGGATGCTGGAGTTACAAGGGAGTTTGTCTGTAGATATACCTGTTTTGCTTTACAGACATCCCAAATACTAATAACGCCCTTCTCACCGGCAGAAGCTACATATATTCCATCTGATTCAGATTTGAATCCTGGTAATTTGAATTTCTTTGGGAGACCAACTATTACCTCTACAGCTTGATATGTAGGGATTGTTTTTAGTGCTGTCGTATTACCAAATTCCCATAAAATTATAACTTTGTCTCTACCACATGTTACAAAATGCTTAGTGTCAGGTGAAAATACTAATGCAGTTACCTTGCTGTAATGAGCATTGTAAGATTCTATGACTTCTCCTCTTTGTAGTTCATAGCAATTTATTTTACCATCATCACCCGATGCTAGTATCAAGTCCTGCTCTAGATGGAATTCAACAACACTGACAACCCCCTGGCATCCTTTAAGCCCTAATTGACAAGCTTGATGCTCCAAGTCCCAAAGTCTCACTATACTGTCAGAACCTCCACTAGCAAGTTTCATTCCCTTGAGAGCCAATTTTGCTATAGGACCTATGTGTATATATTTCCATGTTTTTTCTAATTCACCCTTCTCATTCCACATCTTCAATAACCCGCTTCTGTGAGATGTTATTAGGTATCTTCCATCAGTGGTAAATGTTTGGACAACATCAATATCTTCAGAGCTTTGTTCACCTATGAACTTTTCAACTGTACCATTGTCAGTGTTCAGCAATGATATGTTCGAATCTGTTTGGCAGTAAAGAATGTCCTCGTGCCATTCTACATTGCCTCCAGTGTAGAATGCTCCATATTTTGTCTCTACTTCGAATCTGAAATGAAAAATCTTGAAAACATTACAAACACAGAAGAAAGTACTTCACTTACGCTTCCTTGAGTTTTGGTTTGTTTGCCATCCTTATAAGCCGCTGTATCGAAGTCGGTGAAATATCCTTTGTTTATAAGAATATGAAATTTTCAATTTCTCATGCGGTTTGTTTTCATTTTCATAACCTCTTCTCCGCAAAACATCATTCATGGTTAAACAAAAAGTATTCTGTGAAGCACATGTTGACTCAGTCTACTTCAGAGTAATACAAGCCTGTAATCAAAATTTGATCTTTGCAGCGCTGTAAGATGTTATTACATTCTCATACATTGATTGCAATATTTGTATCAATACGATTGTTGTTAAATGAAATGAGAAAAAAATATATTCAATTACTTTGCATTCCGAAAATTGCATTTACAGTAATTAATATCGGAGGACTGGCAACATTGCTTCAATCACAAAACGCTTGGGGCCTGAACTGTCAACTTTGACATCTAAGTGTCATGTCAGTGTATATGTTTTGTGTGCCATGTCTTAACCTAATTTTTTTACTGAAAAATTAAAAATATCGTTTCAAAATGAGCATAATCGGCCAAGTTCTAAAAAATGTTTACCCAGCTGTTGCTAGAAGTGTTAGTCACCTACAATTGAACCTAGCAACCCGTTCATCCAGTTACAAAAGCTCCATATCACTCGATAAATTGTACCCAACTAGCAGTTTAAAATTGACTACTCCTCCGGTATTTATTGTTAAATTAATATTAATTTGTCATGTTTTAAGTTTTAAATTCTGTTTTCAGCCTCCCCCTCCAAATGATAAGGGATTCAATGGATATATTCCTGTAGATGAACTCGAAATAACTTACAGTAAAAGTACAGGGCCTGGAGGGCAAAATGTAAATAAAGTTAATACTAAAGTAGACGTGAGATTCAACGTGGATAAAGTCAAATGGCTTAGCGAGGAAGTCAAACAGAAGCTGGCAAATAATGTAAGTAATTTTTATCTATGAGACAACATATTCCATTCTAAAATGAAAACCATATTTGTCTGCGCAAGAAGTGTATATCAATACATGTTAGAAAGAGTTAGAAGTTGGCTGAAGAGCAATGGTCTTCACCACCTTGCCTAGCATGTAAGTGTTCGCATAAGCTTCTGCAATAAGTTAGGTTACTGTTAAACTAAAGAAGGTCTTTTCAAACATCTAAGTTAATATTGTGTTCACTTTGATTAGAATTATTTGTTTTAATTTTGATGCAACTCAGTGTTTTACTATATTTTAGAACTATCTTTGATTTCCACGAAAGGTGATAAAATCATCACATCCTGTGATTTGGCACAATTCACCAATATGTATGCTCAAAATAGATCCATTATTTGAGCGTAAAGAATAAACTAACACATATTTTCAATATGCATCTCAATTAACTTAACTGCTGTAACATACTGGCAAGTCAGCAGAATGCCGCGTCGGCATTGCTAGGCAATGCTGTGATGAACTTTGCTAACCAGGCAACTTCTATCTCTTTCTAACATATATGTGTCTATTTACACTTCTCTCTTGTACACATTGAGCTCAGGACATCAGACAAATTTGGTTTTCAGTGCATACAAAATTCTAATTATTCTGATTCTTTACAGTATAGATCAAAGATAACAAAAGATGGATACTTGATTTTTAAGTCTGATTTGACAAGATCACAACAACTAAATCTGGCAGATTGTTTGGAAAAAATAAGGAGTTGTGTTAGAAATGTTTTGGTAGAAAAGAAAGAACCATCTCCAGAAACTGAAGAAAGAATCCGCCGAAGATTAGAAAAAGCGGCAAGGGAAAGACTAGCCTTCAAAAGACATAGGTCAGAAGTAAAAAATGACAGAAGGGCTAATATTATTGTATAGATAATGTAGATATATAATAATTACAATACAATTTACAAACTAGCTAGTCTTTCAATCCAGTTGACACCATAATCTAGACATAATTTAGTTATCATCAAATTATCTTTTATTGTGCATAGGAAGCCATATAGATACAGACAATTCTATCATTAAATTTATTCAAAGAGGGGAAGTTTAAAGCAAATATTTTATTCAATAATGCACTACAAACAATATAACAGCTACACGCAATGTTAACAATATGGTTTGTATGTTAACATTCCAATTAATTCTCAGCAGGTGCCTGATCAGTGTCTTTCTTCACTCCACTACCTACAGGTCCATGCCTACGTTCCCAAATCATCCTATGTTTCTGTTTCATATATGCAGATTTTGCGTTGTGATATGCTCCTAAATCACCATCTGAAACAAAAATTTCCATATTAGAATCATGGGTGTCCATGCTACCTGAGAAAATTTGCTGTCTTCTTCTCTTTAAAAAGCTCTAGGGCATATAGTAGGTACACAAGTCATCTGTAGCCAATAATTGGCTTCTTGAGAAAATTTTCTACATGCAGCCATGATCAGAATTAAGCGAATGATTGAAAGGTTCTGGGGAAGAAAGATGAATGTCACAGCAGATGTATGAAAAAAATATGAAGGGCCACTGATGGGCATCCAAAACTAGTAGCTACTAAAGGGTGCGTCATCTATTACTTTTTTCTATTTGAAAAATCAACACGCTTTTTACGAGGTGAAATCGAATTTATTTATTGATAAATGAAGGTTGGTTTATGCCATTTATGTATGAAAAATAACATCAGTCATGTGACCACCGCAGCTTCGTTTACAGGCCAACATCCGAACATCAAAATTTTCAATGACTTTTCCCAGAATAATCAGGTCTATGGCCGCAATTTCAGTCCGAATATTCCATACACTTTTCCTTTCAAAAAACACCCAAGAAAATAGCGAAGAAGTGTTAAATCGCATGATCTCGGGGGCCAACTGACATATGTATTTCTTGAAATTTCGTGTGCAATAAGGCGATTGTTTGGCGTCGGCACCAATACGATCCAATTGTGACCACAAAAAGTCTGTTAACATGCCGCGATAACGTTCCCCGTTGACGGAATGGTCCAACGATGCCACCAGACCATAATCCGCACCAGTGACTTTTTCAGGGTGGAGAGGTTGTTCATGATATTGGTGTGGATTTTCAGCCCCCCAGAATCTGCAATTTTGCTTATTTACGTACCCATTGAGGTGAAAATGAGCCTCATCAGAGAGGAGCACTTTGGCCGAAAATCCGTCTTCTCTTTCCAGCATCCAATTAACAAAAACACGCCGCTGTTGATGGTCTGCCCACTTCAATTCTTGTGTTAGTTGGATTTTGTATGGATGGAGATGTAAATCAATGTGTAAAATCCGGCGTCAAGTTGTCTCACTAATTTCCAATTGTTGCGAATGGTGCCTAGTCGAGGTGGTTGGATCTTCTCTTACACTTTCACTCACTGCGGCTATGTTTTCACGAGTACGAGCTGGACGAGCATGTTGGTATGGTCGACGACCTTCAGCTGAACTAGTTTCCTCAAAACGATTAACAATCCAACGAATTCCAGGCTCTGTAGGGCGTTCATGTCGGCCAACACTAGTGCGAAGTTTGCGTAAAGTATTTTTTATATTTCGACGGTTTTCGTTATAAGTTTGGATAACCAAAATGCCTTGTGTTGTAACGGAATCCATGACTATAAATGGCATACCTTTGACAGTTCATTTATGCATACATGACTTTTAACTCACATGTTAACACATAAACTTTTAGGTAAAAAAAAGTAATAGATGGCGCACTCAGTACAACAATTTACCATACACCAATCTGCAATGAAATAAATAAATGTTGAGTAATCATTTTTAAGCAGTTACCATTAATTTTCTTTTGTTCTACATTCTTCTGAATAAAGATTTTTAGGGTTCATTACATTTTTCCTGTCTCAATTTTGTGTTTGATCTATTGAGGTTAGAAAATCACCCATTTCTCATGTTTTAGGCCATGTGTAATGAATTTCCTATTAGTTCTCATATTACAACAGAACATACAGGCTAAGATAAGCATTTTGCTGGTTAATCAACCCTTTGATTTCACATGGTTCAAGTTCAAAATCTGTAGTGTACAAAAAACTAAAACAAAATATTGCTCTGTCAACCTGGCATTGATGGATCTGTCAGAATTATGTGTCCTCTGCTAATATGGGAAATACTGATAAACAGCTGTCATTCTACCAGGATGATAGTCAATATCTCAAAAAAAAAAGTTGAATTGGCTAACACAAAAAAATTTTAAAATCATAAGGAAAATCCCCAAATACAAAGGATTTTCTATTAAAACACGTTTTGTCTGCTCTCACTTTTGGGCTGCCCTGTATATCAAAAATATGTTTTGTATCTAATTTAACTTTTTTCAAATTCTGATAATAAGGATTCTATGTCAAATCTTTGACCCACCATGTACAACAATTCTAGGAGTCATCAAACTTTTAAATTCACTTTTCTCAAAACTTACTTTTTGTGAGATTCATCTTTTTTACCCCGTTTAATATTCAAGTTGGTTTCAAGAAATTTTACTTACACTTAATAAACCAATTTGTAGCAGCATCTTCATACTCTCTCCAGAGATGGGTGCATTTTTCTAGATGATCAGGTGCTTCATAAAGTGTACAGTTTTCAAAACGTTCCCTGAGAATGTGTAGTATCTCGGACTCAACTTGCCTGTTGAATTATAATTTAGTGAATTTAGGACATTTCTTCGAGCAGATATACTCACTTATCTCTTTTGTATTGAGCATTTGCCTCAAAGATGCAAACATCATCGTCAGTATAGCATTCGTCTATCGTCGGAACACGGCGGTATTTCTGGTGGTACCATGGATAACTTTTTTGATTAGGTTCGACGATTTTTTCTGAAAATCGCGTGAACTATGAGTATAATGTGAACTGTAGAGCTGTTATGTAAAAGAGATAAACATATTTGAGGTTATACTCAAATAATTACCTCTAACCCACACTACTGGTGTTTCTAACATATTTCCTACAGTAGCAAAGAATTTTTCGACTATATTTCTAGGTTCTGCTTCTGGCATTTTTGAATTTTGTAGTTGAGGAAGCGCAAAAATGCCAAGAACCACAAGAATAAAAATAAATCGAGCTCTGTCAAATTCTGACAGCCTCTGTCAATCTGTAATTAGCATATGACGTTGGTATATATTGTCATTTTCCTAAGCAAATTCTTATGGTCTGGTAGCAGAATTTAGTTGCATGACGTCACATGTCACAAACGTGTTTGACATTTTATTGTGTTCGAATGGTTGTATCAGCTCCAGGCAGAATTAGCACATGTTAGTAGATACATAATACACGTCGCCCCTTACGGCCCTATTCTATCAAAGGGCATCGACGTAAGCCTTTACATGACTTGCACCAGCTGTCCGGGTTGCCTACTTTCTGGTTTTCCGCATCAGTGCCCTTTCTATTCATTTGACTTTGCGACACATTTCCAGATGGATTCTCTGAAAAACCAAATGCGATTACAACCATATACCACCTGCCTTCCTAGCTCCCAAGTCTAAGCTCGGAGCTGAAAGCCAAGAATCACCTGTTGAATGCTTACGCTAGCGGTAGGAACCACGTATCATGGAAAACTCCCTAGGATCAAGTTGGTCGTCGCCATGTTGCCAAATAAGGCATTTAACCAATGATTTTGATGGATTTCCTGCTCAATCACTTGTTTGTTTGGACTAATTAGTAATGATGACAGTCATCAAGTCTCTCTGCTGGATTTATGTGAGACGTCTTTAAAGGCTGTAATTTGATAGCTTTGAATTTTCAGTCTAATTTGGTTTATTTTTTCTAAGGGTTTCAATGGAACACATTCCGTGTAAAGCTAGATTGAATTTGACAACGTTGGAATCGGGTTCTTGTCTTAATGCCAGATCGTTTTGTGTCGTTATGCAAGCTTAAATTAAAGCTTAATTTTGAATAATTGTGCCTGCAGAGTTCTATGACTTGTGAATAACCTGCCAGAAGTTGAAAAGGATAGCTGCTCAATCTAATTCATATCCGAAACATTTTCTATTTCTGTTTACACCAAGTCCCCGTAACTTCTACTCAGAAAACCAGCCTGAAATATTTTCGTTATTATCTCCTGAAATCTATACAAGACTCAAAATTATCGTGGACTGTTCAGAACGTCGTGAAACGCGAACGAAAGTTTCCGAATCCGCTGCGAAGTCTATGGATGACGGGAATCTAGTGTGTACCGTGTAGAAAAGTACTGTGTTGGTGTGGTGCGTCAGTTTGATAGAACCCAGTGGTTTTTCGGTCTTCCCTTCTGACATGACATTTTAGTGATAGCAATGGCCTCAACGTCCAGTTTTGAGGCAAAGGTGTTGATGTCCAAAGGCAAACGGGCCACGGCAGCCTATATTCACGCTGACTGCTCCAGTGGAAGAAACCCATTACACTTGAATGAGGTCCTGGACAATCTCTTGAACCCAGTGAAGGCTATCGACGAATGGGAGACCATAGAATGGTGCAAATGGCTCATGGCAGGGGGCAGAACCCCAGATGAATTCTCTAGTACAGGTAAGGATTTCGTCACACTCGTTTTACCTTGTCAATGGCCTTGTCTTTTTTCTATACAGACTTGTTCAAGTGAATCATGGATGTGAATGTTTATTTTGTCTGCTAGATTATTGCTTGTTGATTTTCATACTAAAATGCGTTAGATTGCAATCAAGATACTGCTATTTTTATAAATATCAGCATTAGGGAGTCACTTTTATCAGATGTATTTGACACCTTTTGCAGATCCATATATTATTTTAAAAACTAACTATTCACATGTAAAGTGTAGACTCTGTCTCTTTGTCCTCAGTTTTCTGTAAGGATTCAGGTTGAAATTTAGCATCAAAACTTATAATAAGCTATTGTATCTGCCATCCATGAATACCGCCTCAAAAGTTTTGAATATTTTAAACGAGGTTGAACAGGAATTCTAAATCCAGTGCAAAGGTAAATGTTACACCATCAATTGTCATTGTGATTTATCTACCATGAGAAGTTTACACAGCACCCCAATTACGTCAAAGCCTGTGCAATAGCTACTGAGAATGTGTGATGGTAAAAATGCCAACAGACCTGCAGAGCAGCTGAGTGATATGGACTTGAGATGCATATTATAGGCTAACCGAAAAACATCCTTCTATTTAAAAAATTCCCACAATCATCAATGGCATCATTCAATGATTCAATTTCACATGGTACAGGCAACCGCAACCAGCTATTGATAGTTTTAGAGTGGCCTTTACTGACACTACAGCCAATATACTATGTATTGCCATTTTCCATCACTTTTTGGTAAGTTTCCCTTGAAGTAATTCCTTTAGTATCATATGCAGGCATTACTGCGGTATGATACAAAACTCTGTGTCTTCTGAAATTTGACAATTTAATATACAAAATATATCACTCCAACAGAACAAAGCTAAATGTTACATAGAAGTAGCTTTATGAATTTTTTAATAATCTCCTCTCGTTTACATGCAATCCGATCCACAGCTTTGCAGATGAGAGCACTCTACATGCAGGCATTCGGTGTGGCAAGTCAATTTGTATTAAGAAGCTTGAGAAAAGAAAAATAGCAATTTTACCTCTGATGTGGGATCTGGAACTTATCACTGTTTGGGGACACAACAATCGGGTACAGTTTAATTCTTACAAAGCAATGTACTTACCTTGACTAACCAGAAATGTCATATTGTAATTCTAATTATGCCTTCTTCTAGAGAAGAAGAAGTGACAAGGTTAATGTGTAATTTATTTTGAAATCCCACTACAAATAGAGTCAGGAAGAAATTAATACGAATTTGTGAAAATTCGGTTTTTTCCGTCTCTCTCGGGAAGTACTTTGAATTATTGAACTTTCTAAGGTGTATTTTGTTGATTACCTAAATACGCATTTTTGTCCCCATTGAAGCGACTTCATATCTCTTACAGTCTCTAAGATCGCAATGGTTAAGGTCTAATTTGAAACACCCTGTGTAAAAACGCGCCAATATCTCTGAATCAGAAATTACCAGCTATGTTACACGCGCAAGGGTAGACGCGGCCTGGGGTTGTGAGTACCAGGTACCGCTGTACAGTGTGAGTCATTCCTAAGTAAATATAAACATGTTAAGCCCCAAAAATTATGAATATATTTTAGATCAATATAATTCTCATTCTTCATTCTGCAACAAATATAATAAAGAACAATTAGAATAGCATTATACGTCTTGGTTTCTTCATTAGCTTTTTTATTCGTTTCCAATTTACAAACTCGTTTATATTTATTTAAAAATTCAACAGGGAAGGCTGTATTACTCTATTTAAAATTACACTGCTTGCCAAAGCGTTTACTTAAAAACTAATTTCATCATACCAAGGTTAAAAATATCAGATGGTTGTTGTTTCCTTTTTTTATATCAGCGGGCATGCAGCTGAAATATTGGTCACCAATTTATAAATATCTCTGGTAGGTGCGGCCCGAAAATTAATTAATTAACAAAATACGATCAGATTTACGAAATAGATGTATTAGGAATCGACAGATAACGATTCTGTGACTTGAGAGTGGCGTGTGAACGCGTCATAATCGTTAACCGTTTTTCTTTTTTCAGTTTTCGTAAGATAAATTGATATAGAAAAGCAAGGAAAAGGCCCAGAGCAGAATAATGAAATGTGGCGCGATACTGTTTTCATCAACAATCGAAGAGATATTAAACGCTTTTGTATATTTTTGTCGCCGCTCTTATATGACGCGTTTTTTTTATTCAAAACACTGCAACGTAGAGAATTTGGCGGTAAATCCAGACATGTGCAACGCCGTCGTAGTACAACTTAATTGCGTTTTTAAGTGCGGACATGATAAAGGTCGGAGGTGAGTCTGCTTTAAAATGCGACAACTGATCGCTTTTGGTATATTTGATCCACCACCGTAAGTCTAAAGCCTAAATACCCGTAGGACAATTGACGAGTAGGGGTGGGAATATGTCTAGGGAGGGAGCGCACGTCTCACTATTCATGTCTAACAAGAAGGATTTTTCGCGAATCCACGGTGTAGCAGTGTGCATTACCGGGAACTGATACTCAAATTTACGCGAAGAACAGCACGGGTATCACGTATCTTGAAAAGTGACATTATGCCGATTTTTTTTGACATTATGCTGTTTTTTTTGACATTATGTAGATTATTCTACAAGATGTTAACTTAGCACTTAGTTGTATGTACGTGTTGCATAAACGTCATGAGGCTTGTTATCAATCTTTGGCTCCGATATGATGTAAAATCTGCTTCTGAGATGGCATTACTGGAGGTCTAAGCTGTAAGGTGTATGTGTTGATGATAATTACATTGGATTCTTGTCTCAAATACACTTAATCGAGATGCAAAGTTAGAAATGAGTTGCGCAGCCACTTTTTCTTATACATTCTGGAAATTACATATACAAATTTGCTGAATTTCAAAAATGAGAGAGATCAGAAACAATAATATTCACTGTAGCAACACTGTCGAAGTACAAGCCATATACATGCTAACAGTAATTACACACAACGCGTGCGCGGTGTTGATTCCCGTAATTGTCCTCAGTTTTTCGTCATTTAGAAGTTTGAACATAACGTCTCGTCAGAAAGCACAACATTATAAATAACCCGTTATATTCAGCATAGTCAGTAATGATTTTCTCACACAGCAAATATCACTGATTTTATACACATGCAGACCAATACACTCCCGGATCACTCAGCCTCACAAAGCTATGCAACCAATAATGCGTAGTTTAGTTGAGTGATTCCTCCATAGATGGACATTCACAACGATCCTAGTGAGCAAACGTGGAATGACTGTTTACGCCCTAACAACTACCTAGTCTGCAAGTTGACATATTATAGGTTTTTTTGACGTTTTATAGGTTTTTTACATGATACCCGTGCGGGAGTAGGGAAAGACGGATGTGACGTCATTCAAATGTCAATAAATCAGGTGGTACGATTAACCGCCTAACGTAGGTGAGATACTAGCGGGCGACAGGTCTTATGTCAATGTCATTTTAACAAAAACAAGCAGACATCTCAATTGAAAATTTGACGTCGCAGTGCCGAAAATTATTCAATCATAGATGAAGAAAATGGAGGAGCAGGTCCACCTGATTTCAAATGACGAGGGAGAAGATTATATTACCGTTTGAGCTGATAGAGTTCTTGGCGAAATCTATTTAGACTTTTTACAAAATCATTTACCAAATTTATTGGAAGACGTGACACTAGGCTTTCACAGAGACTATGCTCGTTCAGTTAGAGAATATCTTGATGCGGAATACCCGAGCAGATGGATAGGGCGGTCTGGTACAGTTTCGTGGCCAGCCCGTTCACCTGACTTAAATCCACTCGATTTTTGTTACTGGGGAACGGTGAAAGAAAATGTTTACTCATAGCCAATCGAAAATTTAGCTGAGCTACGGGGCAGAACAACGGAAGCAGCTGAATTTGTTAATAACGGAAGATTCGCCTGTCTGATAACCCGATAATTTTTAAGACGTCAAGCTTGCATTGCTACTGAAGGAAGGCAGTTTTAACATTTATTATGAATTTAATAAAATACATTGTCGAATTAATAAAAGTGGCGTTACTGCCTTGGTGTCTAAGAACAAATTGAAATTTGTAATAATGGGAATACAAAGGTCATCACAGGGTGTAGATTTTTCCGATAATTTGAAAAGCATACAACTTAGATTTTTTTCATATTCTTCTGATAACTATTATGACTTGGTCTATCCCCCGTTTCTAACTTGACGTCGATTTCTGCGACACCTTGTATAATTACCAGATTATTGGATAGAAAATGGAAGACTTGGGCGTCTAGGGGAAGCGCCCTCCTCCAAATCCGTCCTTGTGCTATAGACGGATACCGGGAGGGGAAGGGGGTTGTCATACGGAATCTAGCGGGGAAACACGTGTGAATGACATGTGACATGCACTTATTCTGGATTCACCGGAAGGTGTCTCCACGCCTGAAAGATTGAAGCTGTCTACCACATTCGCACAATCACAACATCCATAGCCAAGCGAAAAATATTCTTAGGACGGAATTTGAATCCTCTCCCAGCTCACGGCGACTGGTTGGTAAACCCACCAAGACTTACAGCCACCAGGCTTCTTGCAGTTTCTACGTTATAATTATGCGGGTGAAATATGAAGAAAAACATATACTTGTCCCCTACTGAGCGAGGGCCGTGGTAAATGCTTGTTCCGGAAGTCGTTGTATCCAGTATACAACTTCTTCCCTTCCAAGTGATTGCGCACGCGTTAAGGAATACCTCAGTACCGATTGCCGGGTGGCGGTACAAGTCCGCCAACGGGCCACTTTAGGTCTATTTAACATCACTAATACGTAAAAAGAAGGTGGTAGACAAGGACCAGTCGACCGAGGCAGTACCACCCGCTAGCTTTTCCCAGGGTGTCTTATAAATGTCCGCATGTTTCCACACCTAAGCTATGCAGTCGGTTATCTACCAAAACAAAGAAATTAATGATGATGGATCCCTCGAGCACTAAAAACTCCGGACGTAAACTCACTCCACTCTCGGAACGTCCGGGTGGAGGATGGGCTCGAGGGAACAACATCGAAGATAAAATTTGTTTTTCGAACATCTGCGGGATCAACAGCAACATTGATGCTGTTCATCACTACCTGCAATCCAATCGTCCCGCCGTGCTTTTCTTGGCGGAGACAAAAATCTCAGAGGCTGCACCGATTAACCATCTCAACTTCCCAAACTACGAGGTGCACTCCAATCTGAGAAAGAACGGGGGAGTTGTGGCTTTTGTCCGCAGCAGTCTTTCCTGCTCCAGGGATCTTTCTTTGGAATCAGACCGGAAGGACATTCTGTGGCTTCGCCTCAACTCCAAAACATCACCCAAATTTATTTGCTGCCTTTATCGCTCTCCCTCGAACCATAACTGGGATGACCTACTCGAATACCTCGCCGTCCAGAGCGACTTCCTGAACATCAATCACCCCGCTTCAGAGGTAGTTCTTCTCGGTGATTTCAATGCCCATAATGAGCTTTGGTTGGGCTCAAATAAGACCGATGCAGCAGGTCGTGCAGTCGAAGCGTTCGCTCTTACTCAAGGGCTGACCCAGCTGGTGACGAGCACTACTTTTTTCCCCCGCCTCTCGTCACACGCCAGTAGCCTGCTGGATCTCTTTCTGACCACGCATCCTGCCCCTTACAGCAATGCCGTCCTGTCCCCCCTGGGTAACTCAGATCACGGTGTTGTGGAGGTTAGGTTTCGGTCAGAAGCCGCTGTGGCCGCAGAAACTCGCACAGGCCGCAAAACTTGGCATTACGGACATGCCGACTGGGAGGGGCTCAGAGACTTCTTCTCTAGCTTTCCTTGGAGAGATGTCTGTTTCACTGACGCGGATGCGTCGACTGTCTGTTCTTCAATAACCGAAATTATCCACGTCGGAATGGACGAATACATCCCTCACACAGTGAAAGTTCCTAAACCAGGGTCCAACGGCTGGTTCAACAAATCGTGTGACACTGCTCGCCAGCAGAAGATCAAGGTCCACAGAACCTACTTACAAAACCCCACTGTAGAGAACAGACAAGCCGACGTCGAGTCCAGAAACAAATATAACGAAGCGGTTCGCAATGCCAAAACCCAACATGATATAAAAGTTAGGCACAGGGTAATGTCGCAGCGCAATGGCAGTCGGTATTTCTGGACGCTGGCCAAGCAGATTGAAAAGAACTTCTCACACAGTAGCCTTCCACCACTTACGTGTCAGGATGGAACTATTGTATTCGACTCAAAGGCCAAGGCGGTAGTGCTAGCCAAGATCTTTGCTGCCAACTCCCCCATGGACGCCCCCACCAACGCCCAAGTGCCGTCAATTCAAAGGGTTCCCCACACTATGCGGGAGGTAACATTCAGGCATAAGACCGTAAGACGAGTGCTCTTGTCGCTCGACACCAACAAAGCTTCTGGTCCGGACTTGATTCCCGCCATTGTACTGAAGAGATGTGCAGCTGAGCTTGCTCCAGTTCTTTCGCGTCTCTTCCAGATATCTTATGAATCCGGCACCCAGAAAACTGGAAATTTGCTCATGTACAGCCCATCCCAAAAAAAGGATCTAAAACCGACCCTTACAACTACAGGCCTATAGCTCTGCTTTCTGTTATAAGTAAAGTGATGGAGAGGTGCATAAATCGCGAGCTTCTGGACTACCTCGAACGTCACAGCTTGATTAGCGACAGGCAGTACGGTTTCCGGAACCAACGATCCACAGGGGACCTCCTAGCTTACGTCACGCAACTGTGGAGTAAACTCCTCCAGTCTCATGGTGAGGCTCATGTCGTTGCTCTTGACATCACGAAAGCGTTCGATCAGCTGTGGCACGCTGCCCTCTTGAGCAAACTTCCATCCTACGGCCTCCCAGAAAAGCTTTGCAGATGGGTGGCTGACTTTATCTCTGGCCGCAAGATATCCGTCGTAATTGACGGATTCTCCTCTTCATCCCACAACGTCAACGCGGGTGTTCCGCAGGGATCGGTCTTGGCTCCAACACTGTTTCTCTTACATATCAACGACCTCCTTTCCTGCACGATCAACCCAATCCACAGCTTCGCTGATGACATCACTCTACATGCAGGAATTCAGAGTGACAAGCCGATCTCTGCCGCTGAGCTGGAAAAAAGAAGACTAGCGACGACTTCTTCTCTGACAAGAGACCTGGAGGCTATCACTGCTTGGGGACGCAAAAATCTTGTACAGTTCAATGCTTCCAAAACACAGTACTGTACTTTGACGAACAAAAAGCGTCCTAGCGCTCATACAGTTTCGATGGACGGTCGAGTTCTACCAAAGAGCCCTTCATTTCGGCTGGTCGGAGTCCAGATCACCGAGGACCTGATCTGGCACGAACACATCTCTTCAATAGCTGCAGCTGCTGGGAAAAAGCTAGGCTATTTGTTTAGGGCTAAGAAGTACTTTTCTCCGCATGACCTTCTCACTCTATACAAGGCCCAGATAAGGCCTAGCCTCGAGTATTGCTCACACATTTGGGGTGCTGCCGCCCCGACTACATTGTCCATGCTCGATGCTGTCCAGAGGAGGGCGGTCCGACTGACCGATGACTCTTCTCTAACAGACAGTCTCGGGACTCTTTCGCACCGGCGGGCCGTCGGCGATCTAGCTCTTTTCTATCGCTACACCAACGGGCTTTGCTCCTCAGAGCTCTCTTCCATGATGCCGCCGCGCGATGTGCCTGCCAGACAGTCCTGCCTGACTTCGGTGTCCCATTCTAACCGTGTCAAACTTCGTACATCCAGAACTGGCCGATACGACCGCTCCTTTGTCCCGAGGGTGTCTAGATTGTGGAACAAACTACGGGAGGAAGCTTTTCCCAGTTCTACTAACCTTAGGTAGTTCAAAAATCGTATTAACAAAATTTCTTTGGGATCATCATATCAGCCGCGGTGTTCCGGCATTTAGGCTTCTGCCTGCGCTGCTGTTTCGATAAAAAAAAAAAAATACGCTTTTATATTGCAAACTGAGCTTTTCACAAAAATAAACGGAAGTTGTGTAGCTTTTCCTTACAGAGACTGGAACCAAGACGAGGTCACGACGCTTACATGGACCTTTGCGTGCATTAATTGTATGCTATAAGCTATAATAGATAAATTCATTAGAAATATCGTGCGACCTATCTTTCTAACATACTGTATGAAATTTTTAATCTTCCATTCCTGAATATTACTCTCCAGAGTTTCATTGACATCTGATTTTATTTCTGAGGTAGAGATAAAGCAAGTGTTGTCTTATTTTTCCGTATAGACGCTTTGGCAAAAATGATTTATTTCTGCGTTGGCGAAATTTTAGTTTGCTTGGAGTATCATTATTTTCTGATAGTTTGTCAAGCGATAAGCTGTATTTGTCTGGTGAATGGACTAGTGTATTTGAAATTTTGTGCTAGGTCCGAATATCTGATGATCTACGATTGATACAGGAATAAATGGGTGCCAGTGTTCTATTTAGCGTGAAACGGAGCGTGGAACCATTATGACTAGAAATGTGTAAGTGTGATAAATTTTCGTAGGTTAGACCACTTGGACAACGGTTATCTTTGTGATAATTTTGAGGTACTTAACATAATCCTGGCAACGATATAATAAATAACAATTTTTCAGTATGCATTTTTTTACGTCTGTGCAACCCTTGGATCACTGGTTTCCAAGCCAAGCGAAAAACATTCTTAGGACGGAATTTGAATCCTCTCCCAGCTCACGGCAACTGGTTGGTAAACCCAAGACTTACAGCCTGCAACATCACGCCACCAGGCTTCTTGCAGTTTCTATAATTGTACGGATGAAATGTGACGAAAAACATTTATTCGCTTTTATATTTCAAATTGAGCTTTTCACAAAAATAAACGGAAGTTGTGTAGCTTTTTCTTACTGAGACTGGAACCAAGACGAGGTCACGACGCTTACATGGAGCTTTAATGCGTGCATTAATTTTATGCTACAAGCTATAATAGATAAATTCATTAGAAATATCGTGCTACCTATCTTTCTAACATACTGTATAAAATTTTTAATCTTCCATTCCTGAATATTACTCTCGAGAGTTTCATAGACATCGGCTTTGATTTTTGAGGTATGTATATATACTAAATGACATATAAATCCGAACACCCAGTTTAAATGGTTTTATTTTAATAAAATTTTGTATAAGTACTTAATGAAGCATAATAAGTAAATGATAAAAATTTCAAAATGATTGCACTGCTTTAAAGCCCTTTGATCTTTAATAATGTGTGGATGCACCCTGATGTGCTACGCATTCTCCAACGCGCCTAGGCATGCTTCTGATCAGGTGGTCAATGTCCTCCTGTGGTATCTCATTCCAGGGAACCACCAACTCCTCTCGAAGTGCTTCTAGAGTCTGAGGAGGACGTTGCAAATTGAGCAATCTCCTACCCATCATATCCCACACGTGCTCAATTGGGGATAAGTCGGGAGATCTTGGTGGCCATGGTAACAATGTGACATCATTATGTTGAAAGAAGTCTATTGTGACTCTTGGAACATGTGGTCGGGCATTATCTTGTTGGAAAGTTGGATCTGCCAGGGTGTCAAGATAGGGTAAAAGATGGGGTTCTAGAACTTCGTGGATATAACGCTGCGCGTTCATGTTACCTCTGATGAAGATTAAAGGTGACCTGGAACCATAAGCTATAGCACCCCAAACCATAACTCCAACAGTGTGATGAACATGTCTTTCAACAAAAAACTGTGGATTCCTCCTTTCACCACGTCGCCTTCTAACCCTGGCACGACCATCGTGCATGCCTAAACAAAAACGAGACTCGTCACTAAAGACAATACTGTTCCATTCCTGATCCCAGAGTGACCGTTGTCTGCACCACTCAAGGCGATTACGTCGGTGTTCTCGAGTTAAAGGGAGGACCCAGTGTGGGCGGTATGAAAACAAGCCAAAACTTCTCATTCGTCGATAAACACTTCGCATGCCAATAGGTCTTCCGTGTTCTGCAAACCATTCATTTGCAATGGACCTGGTAGTGGAGAAACGGTCTCTTAAGGCCAATAATCTTAGTCGGTGATCTTCACGGTCTGTTGTTCTACGGCGGCGTCCAGTGCCCCTTGCTCTTTGCGTACGGCCTTCTCGAAGCCATGCCTGACAACACCTAACCACAGTGTCTACACTTTTTTGCACTCTAACTGCAATTGCCCGAAAAGAAAGTCCAGCTTCCCGAAGTCCCACTATACGGCCCCTATCAAACTCACTACGTTGACGAAATCGTACAGGTCTCCGTACTCTAGGCATCGTAACCGATCGTAAAGGATGTCAAGAACCAAAATCCGCCAACGTTGATTCTTTACTGCGGCTGAAATATTCATTTTTAGAGCGTTAGTGAATTAAAAAAAAGCAGTACAAAAACCGGAATGTCCAACTGATAAGGCTGAAAATTTTTTCACTTGTTATTTACAGTAAGATAAATACATTCACCAACTTTTATTAAGGTAAAACCATTTAAACTGGTGTTCGGATTTATATGTCACTTAGTATAGATATAAAGCAAGTGTTATCTTATTTTTCCGTATAGACGCTTTGGCAAAAATGATTTATTCTGCGTTGGCGAAATTTTAGTTTGCTTGGAGTATCATTATTTTCTGATAGTTTGTCAAGCGATAAGCTGTATTTGTCTGGTGAATGGACTAGTGTATTTGAAATTTTGTGCTAGGTCTGAATATCTGATGATCTACGATTGATACAGAAATAAATTGGTGCCAATGTTCTATTTAGAGTGAAACGGGGCGTGGAACCATTATGATGAGGAATGTGTATGTGATAAATTTTCGTAGGTTAGACCACTTGGACAACGGTTATCTTTGTGATCATTTTGAGGTACTTAACATAATCCTGGCAACGATATAATAAATAACAATTTTTTGGTATGCATATTTTCACGTCTGTGCATCCCTTGGATCACTGGTTTCCAATGTTGATACGCGGGCTGTTTGACAAGTCAGTGACTTTTTAAATAAAAAAAATGTGTTTCGGCAAATAAGCATTTTATTTCTCCTTTTAGCTCGATACATTTAGTCCAGCGTTTTTCCAATTTCTTAATTCCTTCCGAATAGTAGTTTTTATCAAGGCTCCCAAAATATGCGTTTGTTTCAATGATGACCTCTTCATTCGACCCAAATGTCCTACCACCCAGCCATTTTTTCAGGTTTGGAAATAGGAAGTAGTCGCTGGGGGCTAAATCTGGAGAATAGGCTGGATGGGGCAGCAGTTCGTAGCCCAGTTCATGAATTTTTGACATCGAGACTACACACGTGTGTACCCGTGCGTTGTCTTGATGGAACAGCAATTTTTTTTTCGCCAAATGCGGTCGTTTTCGCTTCAAAGCAACGTTGAATCTGTCTAACAGCTCTGAATAGTACTCTCCCGTGATCGTTCTGCCCTTCTCAAGGTAATCGATGTAAATGATACCGCATGCGTCCCAGAAAACTGTGGCCATCCCACCTTGGCCTTCTTTGGAGCACGCTCACCATGTGAAACCCACTGTCTTGATTGTTCTTTGGTTTCTAGTGTATTGTGATGAATCCATGTTTCGTCTACAGTTACAAAACGGAGCAAAAATTCGTTCAGGTTGCGGCTGAACATCGCCAAACATTCCCTTGAAATGGTCACACGGTTGCGCTTGTGGTCGACTGTGAGCAATCGCGGCACCCATCTCGCTGATAGATAGATGAAATGAAATGTTTATTATTCTTAGCCCTAAAGCTACTTCCTATAGTTTATAATAGTGTCTTATCCAGTAATAAACAAAAAACAGTAATTCTAGATTCCCTTAAAATCATAGTAACTGCAACCACAGTAAATGCAACAATAGCAAATGCGAGATAATGACATACAGTTATCTTAACACAGAAAGTACATATATTATGCCATTTTATCTAAATACAATTGCTTAACCTTACGAATAAATATATTTACAGACGTCGCTTCTCTAATTTCTGTAGGTAATGCATTAAAAAGTCTCAAACCATCACTAAAAAGACATTTTTGCATATGGGATGTTCTAGCGAATTCTATGTCAAAAGTGTTACGTGACCTGATATTATATGCATGCCTCTCGGACCTCGGTATTAGATATTCCTGCAAGTATTCAGGCAATAAATGATTTTTTGTTTTAAAAATAAATAAGACATTTGACATTTCAACCTTTTGCTGTATTGAAAGCCATCCGAAGGTTTTTAACATTAAATTAATAGGCGTATAACGTGTACAAAATAATATAGTGCGCATAGCCTTATTTTGTAGTAACTGGAGCCTTTGAATATCAGTTTTTTTGCATGATAGCAACAATGAAAAACAATAATTAAAATGTGGATATATTATTATTTATTAGTATTATATACAAGAAGACGACTCCAGTGACTAAGACTTTCAGATATTCGCCTAAAAAATCCTATTTTTTTCCCAATTTTTTTACTAACATAATCAACATGCAATGAAAAATTTAGCTGAGGATCTAAAACTAGGCCCAAATACTTCATACTAGATGCACTTTCAATTTGAATATTATCTATCTCAATACAAAATTTCTTTTCTAAAGATGTATTACAGTTCTGCTTTGTCCCAAAAACCATGTATTTTGTTTTTTCTACATTCAACTTAAGCCTATTCACACATAACCAGTTATACAGAATTTCCAGTATTGAGTTCATACTATCTACAACTTGTCTAAAATCCTTACCGTACACATAAAGCAATGTATCGTCTGCAAATAAGCTCAGAAATATATTTACTAAAACCCTGTTCAAGTCATTTATATAAAGTAGGAACAAAAGCGGGCCCAACACACTACCCTGAGGTACCCCAATTTCACTATCAATTGAATTTGACGCCACTTTATTAATCTTCGTCACATGACAACGGTCTTTCAAGTAGTTCATAAACCATTTTAGTGCACTGTCTGTAATCCCATAGGTCTGCAATTTCTGGATCAGTCTTTTCCTATCAATAGTCTCAAATGCACGTTGAAGGTCGATGAATACACTTAACACAATATTCCCGTCATGAATGTATGAACGCCATTTCGAACACACATACTGCAGCGCCGACTCGCACGAGTGTTTTTCCCGAAATCCCGACTGTCCCTTAAACAACAGTTTTCTTGCCTCCAGAAACTCCCGTAACTGCGCACAAACCACGGCTTCCAAGATTTTGTCTATCACTGGTAACAAGTTAATGGGTCGGTATTGTGCTGGTTTATTTGGTGAGGACACTTTTGGAATAGGCACTATAACACTAGTTTTTATTGCTTTTGGAACTTTTCCTGTTGTAAGGGATGCATTGATCAAGTGAAGTAAAGGGTATCCGAGTACACAAAAAGCCGTTTTCAAAAACTTAACAGTACAAATATCATCCGCTGTTGACTTGTTTTTAAGTTCCATTACCCTTTTTCTAAGTTGATCAATGCTTATAGTGTTGAAGCTTGACAGACCATCACTTAACTGTGACAATTCTTGAAATGTCGGTGCAACTTTTGGTATTTTGTCGGCTATTTCCTTTATGCTTTTTGCATAAAAATTGTTAAAATTGTCTTGAACAGATCCAGCATCTTCCTCATTTATTGTCTTGTAGATCATAAAAAATGACATAAGACTCGTCCTAAGAGGGAGGTACATAGTACACATAATTAAAAATAAAAACGAAACAAACATAAGTATCTACAAAGTACAAACAGGGACAACTTAAGGCGTACATACATTCACATATAAAAAAAGTTTAAAAAAATATATCACACTGCGAGATATTCAGACAAAGACTAGAAACATTTTTCCACTAATAATTTTCGTAGTTTACATTTAGTTTTAGTTTTTTCATGTCCAAGTATTGATGTAAAATGTGATGTACCCGCTCAGTAGAGATGCCTACAGGCTCAGCTACTTCATGTATTTTTATTCTCCGATCTTCCAATATCATCCCATGGATCTTATCCACGATTTCTGGTGTGATGACCTCTTTTGAGCGAGCTGAACGTTCGGCATCACTTGTGCTGGTTCGACCACAACGGAACTCAGTAAACCACTTCTTCACCATTGAATAGAGTCCCCATAGTATTTGTCAAGCCTTTCCTTGGTTGCAGTGATGGTTTTTTTACGCAAAAAATAATGTTTAATTAGAACACGAAATTCACTTTTCTCCATTTTTGTTAGAATTTATGAGACTGTCTACTTTCAACGGCTGTCAAACTCAAATGAAATGACATAAATCAAATCCAAGCGAATAACCAAAATTTCTGTGTTATGTGCCGCGGTTATAATGTGGTTCAAGATGACACACGGGTTGATGACGTCAGTTACACGAATCGCTTGAACGCCTTGGTTTTAACCGCGGTTTTGTTGCAAGTTGTTTATTTTAGAAAAGCGCGTATATAATCTCTGATTATTTTTAATATCACTTAATAATCGGTGCTTTTTCGTCTACAACTGTATATGGAAAGTTTAAGTAAGAAAACTTTCATAATATTCATGGGAGAGATGTTTTTTTCAGATTTTTTTTAATGATGGAACCATGGCTTTGTAGCTATGATAACTTTCAATTCTCTAAATTTTTCCGCATGTCAAAGAAAACATTTATTGATTCAGCAGAAATGATGAAAAAAGAAATTAGCAAAACCGTATACAGGTGGATATCATCTAGTGAGTTTATATGGCCATATTTTAATATTCTTGTGGTATATGGCTACACAGGATACTTTGTTAATTATAGGAACTACATTTAAAGTGTCCCCAACAACCGTAATGAGTATAACTAAAAAGGTGCTCCACTTTATGGTAAAACTGAAGTCAGCCTGTATCATTTTTCTCAAAAATGAAGCTGAAGTACAATAACAGTATCCAATACCCGGCAGAATTCTAACTTGTCACATTTCAAATAATAGCCAGAAATATAAAACTACTCTTGAGTTGGGTAAATACCACAATTTTGCGGTGATAACTATGACATATAACAGCTGATTCGTGACGTCACGGATCTTATAACCAAACTGATAACTACACTCGCTTGAACGGATTGGTAAATACCAACCCAAAACGGTAAATACCATTTCCATTTGGTTATCCGCTTGAATTTGATTAATGCTTGTTCAAATTTTGACAGTTGACATATAAAAGATGGCAGTTGACGGCAGCAGTGTTGCATTCAAAGTTACTGCGCGGGAAATTCAAAAATTCACTGACTTATCAAACGGCCCTCGTATTTATAAGTTTGTGCATGCATGTAACCACATAAATACGAGTATATATTAGTTTTTACTGACGTTTCTGCCACCACGGTGGCTTTTCCCAAGGTAAAAGGTGGCAATGCAATATATCTCATATACATGGTAATTCACAAGTCATTTCCAAAAATGAAACATCATACACAGTTTAAGAGGGGTCTTCTGTGTAACATTTTTCCGCGAGGGTTTTATTAAAAAGATATGGGGTGTTAAGTTTAAAAATAAAAAACATTTTTTTTAATATCTTCAAAACCGTAAACTTAAATGAACTAATATTTGGTATGTGTATTTATACTTTATCTGAAGTCACTTGAAACACTGTGAAATACCGGGTGCGTTTTATATATCTATATTTAACACGCTCTGTTGCTGCAAAAATCGCCAAATTTCGCAGCAAATATATAAGATCAAAGGCAGTTTCACCGGTCCACGTGGAGTAAAGCACGCCTATGCGTGGACATAGCCAATGAGAAAGCGTGTATTTCAGAGCTCGGAACAAGTGCAGGTGGCTACTGAAAATTGAAACAATTTAGCCTGTGCCGTGTAGCGGTGAATAAACGTGTTTTCTTTAGTCTGTCCGTGTTTTTTCATAGATTTTATTAGTTTGTGTGTTTTTTACTTTTGAATACTCAGTTTACTTGTTGATTTAATTGTTGTGTTGATTGTTCTTGTGTGTCCTAAATATGGCTCTTTGGAGACCTTGGGAAAATGCTCCAAGCCACGAGGAGATGGTTGATGAACCTGTGCAGGCAGAATTCTTTCATAAAGATTTAGAGGAACAGACCCGAAGAGTAATCCTAAATATGTATGATTGTCTGAAAAACGAAAATCCAGATTCCTCGCAAAATCAAATTTTAAACAGAATTTGTATCCTGACAAAAATCAGTCGGTCTACCATTTATCGGGTTATAAAAAGGGGAGATGCAGTCAACCATTCCTTCCACAGAAAGCGCATAGGGCAAAAATTAAAAAGAATAGACGTGGGTTTCAGGAAGATATTCGTCGTATAATATACGGATTTTATAAAGAAAATTTGGTGCCCACGTTGGAAATGATACGGGATAAATTAAAAGATTATCCTGAAGATTTTTATAATTACAAATGCTTAGACTCGCTGCACTGTATTGTAAAACTGTGTGGTTTTCAATACAAAAAAATAGATAAAATAATGGTGATTATGGAGTCGTCTCGAATCGTTGGATTGCGCCAAGAATTTTTGCATAAAGTTAAAATCTATAGAGAGCAGAAAAGAAATCTGATTTACCTGGATGAAACGTGGTATGATACCCATGATGTTGTGCAGTACGGCTGGGTTGACGACAGCAACAAGTGCATTTTAAATGCACCCTGCAACCGTGGAGAAAACGAATCATTATTATCCATGCTGGCAGTGAAAATGAATTTATACCTAATGCCTTGCTGTTATCTGCCAAAAATATCAAACAATCATGTGACGACTATCATGAGGACATGACCTCCGACTTATTTGAAAAGTGGATAGAGCAGCAGTTAATACCAAACATTTCCCCAAATTCAGTGATTATTATGGACAATGCGCCATACCATTCCCGACAGAAAAACAAAATTCCGAATACAGGCACAAAAAAACAAGACATTATTGATTTTATGAAGGATAAGGGAATGGAAATACCACAAAAATCAACCAAAGCCATATTATTGGATCTTATTAAAAGACAAAAATTTGAAAAAGAGTATGTTGTTGACAATCTGCTTCAGCAAAATGGCCATGAAGTATTACGTCTACCTCCCTATTACTGCATTTTTAATCCGATTGAGTTGGTCTGGGCTGCTTTTAAAAAAAAAAGTAAGAAAACATAATCAGACCCCTCAATTAAGTGAATCGCTATTGGCCACAATAAGAGATGCAGTATCTCATATTGCTGCCACAGACCTATGGAAGCAGTGTTCTAGGCATATTATTGAAAAAGAAAATGAATATTGTGTTTTGCCTCCTGTAAATCCAGTTGTAATTCCTCTACAAGATGACTCTAGCGACAGCTCCGAAGGCGAGGATGATATATAAATACCTATAATATAAGTCTTTATATACCTTTTTATATACCTACCTGCTATGTAAATATTTGCCTATGTCAAACGTTGGAATTCTGTAATTTTTCCATTTCTTAACTTTCAGTCAACATAAATTAAACTCCCAATATAAGTATTTTTTATCCCAAATCAAAAAAATAAGAAGATAGTAAAATCCATTTATTGTGATATAAAAACATTATTATTATCGTTCTAAATAAAAGACCGCACGCCTATGATACGTCATGAAATTACAAAGGACGCGCCGACCAAAGGTTTTTATGCTATTTCAAGTGACTTCAGATAAACTTTTTCATACCTGAGTATTGTCCACGTTTAAAAGTCTTCATTTATAATAAATGTGTTACCAGTGGCGGAGACAGAGGGGATTAGTGGCATTATTTTTCCAAATAAAAAAAGTACGCCACTGTTTTTTTTTTTCGAAACGCGACATTTTTCGAATTTTACCTTCGATTTGCTACAAACAATTACTTTTGTGTTTTTCCCAGAGTGCACTGTTTTCTGATTTGAACCCCCTTTCTTTTTGTGAGGCGCTTTTAAACAACTAGTGTATGCTGAACAAATTAATACTGTTGATCAGTTACAAGAAAGGATAGATAATTCGTTTCATCAAATTCAAGCCACAACAAATTTTGCGAAAGTACGTTTTTCTTTATTAAAAAGACGCCGCACTTGTATCCATCAGATTGGTGGTCTTTTTGAACATTTATTGGAATAAAGCTTTGGTTATCTAATTTGTATTATTTTATAATTATACGAAAACAATGCACTCTAGGAAAAATACGAAAAATTGGGCATTTCGAAAAAAAAACAGTGACGTACTATTTTTATTTGGAAAAATAATGCCACTAATCCCCTGTATCTCCGCCACTGGTGCACGTTAATTTTAAGTAGAGACTTTTGAATGTGGACAATGCTTAGGTAAATCCACACGCCAAATTTTAGTTCGTTCCAGTTGACGGTTTTGAAGATATTATTAAAAAAATTGTTTTCTATTTTTAAACTTCAACACCCTGTATCTTTTTAATGAAGACCTCGAGGAAAAAATGTTATATAGAAGACCTCCCTTAAACTGCGGCTATGTGTATGATGTTTCATATTTGGTTACGGCTTGTGAATCACCCTGTATATCTGCCTTCCAGGTGACCGCTCCTTTGTTTTTTCTTTCCTTCGCCACTATTCAGTGTGTTGTATCGTTACAATTTCAAGACGGCACCCGGAAAACCAGAAAAGCTCACAACCGCCGAAGGTAGACATTTCCGCTTCCAAAAGACGTCCTCCAACCCCCATGGTGACAAGCGAGCATGACAGTATCTGGGTGGCGTGTCTGGGACATCCAAAACAACAGATAACTTCTTGCTCGTTTGTCGCTTTGGGGAGCTGGACGTCCTTTGGGAGCGCACATTGTTGTCACAACCCACTGTATAGTAGCGATGAAAATAAAAAAAAAACACAAATGAATTGTCACCTGAAAGACAGATAAATATAAAATATGTTGTCATTGTCATGAATTTGTACTTTGAAAAATGTCACCGTGGTGGCCAAAACTTCAGAAAAAAGTCATTTATACATGTATGTGGTTTTATTTGGCCAGTTCTACATGCACGCTTATTTTAAAACCGATGTCTCATTCGGGTTTTTCACCGAACTATCCCAGAATTGAACTGTGCATTTGATGACCGTGGTTTCAGAGTCGCTTTGTGATTGGCTCCTGTCAAATTCAGAATGGTTGTGGGATATTTCCATGTAGAACCTAGAAAATTTTGCATTGTTATGCGTTTTTCCTTTTTTATATACCTGTCACTAGCGAATTACACTTTTTGGTAAACACAATAGCATATGGTATTAAACGTTGCGTGCCAGCGCAACTTATTATAAACGTTGGATAGGTATAATATGTGCCTATATGTAAATTACATGTTTGTTAAATTGTTATTATTACAGATGGTAATTATAGGACACTTTCCGTATTTCGCATACCTGTATATTTTAAGTGCCGTCTATTAAACTATTTGTTATGTATTAGAATATGTTTGAGATTTCCTCAGTAGTTGAATCACCTTTTGAGATGTGGTTCATTGCCATTTTAATTTTCATTTAATAGGAGAATATTAGGCGCGAAAATATCTATGACAAATAGTGGCAAAGTCAATATTTTCGGCTTGAATAAAACCATTCTGAGGCTTTTTACCAAGGAGACTAGACGAATTTGATCCTCGCCTCAATCTTGATTGTGATCTTAATGGCATTTCTTCATTCATCCGTTTATCTCATTTTAGTTTTTTTTAACTATTAGCCACAGATCCGATTTGCATTCCCGTGTGTCGACAATAACTTAGCAATCTTTTGGTAGAATTGTTATAATCTAATCTAATTTTGACGAAAGCTTTTCTAGCTCAAGGAGCTTTGATAATTCAGATTACTCATCAATTTGTGCGAGCCTAGATCAAATTAAAAAAAGAAATACTTCGCGTTGCCTTTCAACCTTGGTTACGTCCATGACAACGAAAATTTCGGTCGAAACGAGCAAATTAATCTCGATTTAAATCAAAAACAAATGATTTCATTCAAGCTCAAATAAAAGTTGCGATAAATATTCTGTCACGTTATTTTACATATGCTTCATGATGTTTTGGATCGTTCGACTTTCGTTGTATGATAAAAAAGTAATTTGTAATCTCTTGCGTCCTTACATAACTAGGCTAAGCTGCATACTATTGTTTATTAATTTATTATGTCTTTGCGGAGTTACAGATGGTATAGAAGCGTAAAACGTGATGCAGTTTTATCTTAAACGTACTAGTGGGTAATCTAGTTGTTTCACAACGATAAAAAATATCGCATTCCTTCGAACAAAAGCCGATTTCGTTACAAGAGAATGAAAACTAGGTTGTTAGGGTCGCTGAAAACGAATAGGATTGTAATACATTGTAAAGACCTCGGGCAGAATTTGAGGTAGAGAGTGAGACGTTTATCTTGTTGAGAGGCTACAAAACTTTGAGACAATCAACAGCTTTACATCTAGAAATAGCCAATCACTAGTCACACACCACCACATTACGAAAAGACTTTTTGCTACGTAGCGTAGTATACCTATAATAATCTACCAACTGAATACCATGACTTTGAACTTCAAGAAAAAATAAAAAATATGCTTCTAAATAATGTGTCCAACCTCTAGCCATTTATTTCTGGTAAATTCACTTTTTTATATTATCGGCATAATATTATTACATTGCACAGTAATTTGGCGACAGGTTGAGTTTAAAAAATACCAAAGTCGTAACACTCCACCTTTTCGATTCGAAAATTTCAGTTTGATATATTTCAATTTTTATACAAGAATCGAAGGCAAATTTATTATTATATATCCAGAAGACGAGTTTTTGCACCTACCGTAGATACGAAGAGATTTTTAAAGATTTCCTTATAGGAAAAATATTATAAGATCTGTTTGAAATTTGAGGGCAATGTGGAGGATTGAAATGTTGCTCCTCGGACTTCCATTGTCTCTAAGGTTTTTTTTATTTATGACCTTTAGATTGATACGAAATCTGACAGTGGGTCTGAAGACGATTCCATATTACGTAAACACTTTCTATCTCTATTCTCCACAAGTGAATGCAACTTGATATTTGATATTTTCGGATACCAAAACGGAGGACCGTGGCATCACATCGTTGATAAAACTTCTGAAACTTATCCTGTGGTTTCCATGTTCCTGGGCCCCATTGTCTGGCCAGATCAATTCACATAATATATGTTTTAGTTTCTGTTTATTGTACGACATTTCGGCAACTATGGTTGCCTCTTCCAAGTACAATGACAATTAATGACAGTATACATTTTGTTTATCTGTCTTCAGGTGACATTTCATTTATCTTTTCTTTTCTTAATTCCTATAGTTTTGTTTTACATCGAAGCAGCGGCGCAGGCAGAAGTCTAAATGCCAGGGCACCGTGGCTGCTATGAGGATCCCAAAGAAACTTTGTTAATCCGATTTTTGAACTGCCTAAGGTTAGTAGAACTGGGAAAACTCTCCTCTTGTAGATTGTTCCACAATCTCGACACCCTAGCGACAAAGGAGCGGTCTTATCGGCCAGTTCTGAATGCACGAAGTTCGACACGGATAGGATGGGAGACGGAAGTCAGGCGGGTCTGTCTGGCTGGCAGATCGCGCGGCGGCATCATGGAGGAGAGCTCCGAGGAGCAAAACCCATTGGTGTAGCGGTAGAAGAGAACTAGATCGGCACCCCATAGCAATACTGGAGGCTAGATCTTATCTGGGCCTGGGTGGAGAAAAGTACTTCTTAGCCCTAAACAGATAGCCTAGCTTTTTCCCAGCAGCTGCCGCTATTGACGAGATGAGTTTATGCCAGATCAAGTCCTCGGTGATCTGGACTCCGACCAAACGAAATGAACGTCTCTTTGGCAGAACTCGGCCATCCATCGAAACCGGATGAGCGCTAAGACGCTTTTTGTTTGTCATGGTACATTATTCTGTTTCTGGAAGCATTAAACTGTACAAGATTGTCGCGTCCCGAAGCAGTGGTAACCTCCAGGTCTCTAGTCAGTACCAGATATGTCGCCCTCGCCCATCGTCCCGAAAACGCTAAAAAGTTTTCGCGCGTTCTCGGGAGGCGTTTAATTTCCGGGGCGACATGATTATTAAGAAACGAATTTTTCCTGATCCGCTTGTAGCGCTTCTCTCTTCCCTGGGGCCCGAAATCTACCCCTGGATTCAGAATTTATTAACCCGATTTACTCAATAAACGAGCAGTTTAATAGTTCTAGGATCCAATAATCCAATCATTTTTACCAATAACGGGTGGGGAGTTCAACGTTGATCTGCTTGCCTCCATATTACCTTTGCATACTTCGGCATGCAATGTGAACATTTATATTTCCGCATCATCATACCTCGAATGCGAATGTGCGGCGGCAGGCGAGTCCTTGCCTATTTTTTCACCGCCAGAAAGATTTTTCGGAGGTCATCGACCCCCGATGTACGCGATGTGGCCTTTACTGTTGCAGAAAAACCACTTGGTGATCCAAAATTGTCGGTGGCTCATCGCAAACGGACATTGTTTGCATAAAGATCACAAACATGATGGCCACGCGTGTTGCTGGTCAGCACTTGATGATGTTGCACATCTAGGCGAAAAATTCTTGGTATTTGTCTTGGCATTTGTTTAATGTAACAGGGCAGGGTCTACCTCGCAGGATTGAAAAGGTGCAAAAGTAGTATCAGTTGATTTACGCACGCAGTTTACCAAGTATTTTTGAAAACTATATAAAACTGTGAAAATACTAGTGTGTCTCATAATAACTGCGGTATATGAAATAGGTACTACATCTAGGTAATTAGGGGTGCTGAATCTTACTACAGTGGCATAAACAGCGAAAAATTGATATGCAGTCTATTTATGTTGATCCAGATTACAGAGACACGGGATTTTTTTAAAAATTATCAAGAGAAAATCTCAAAATAGTCAATAGGACTGTGCAAGGCCAAATTTCAATCTTCTTCTGATGTTTCGAACAATGAAATTTTCTACGCTTAGGTAATTCGCCAGATCTGAAAAGCGTCCTAGTTTTCAATTTGTTGTAATGGGTCGCTTGAGACCCACCGTGGGTCCTACCATCGAATTAAGGACATATTCGGAATCTAAGCACCCAATTTACACAGGTTACGAATGTTCGTCCAAATTACGGTTACGCAGGGGTTTTTATTCAAGCAACATCGAAATAAGACAGCACGAACGCCATTTATTACCAGAATCTTCCACTGCGCGAGTGCATAGCATCTATTGGTTAGTAGTGTAAAGATAGAAAGGGGTATTTCCCAAAGAATGGAAGAATGTATTAATTTTACCAACACCTAAAATCCCTAAGCCAACTGATGTTACGCATCTTAGACCTATAAGTTTATAATAATAATAATAATAATAATAATAATAATAATAATAATAATAAATGGCCTTTATTTTACCTGGCGGGTTACATCATTACAAGCTGTTTTTCAGAACCAACCAGGGCTAAAAAAAAAATTCAAGTATACTTTATCTGAAGTCACTTGAAACACTGTGAAATACCGGGTGCGTTTTATATATCTATATTTAACACGCTCTGTTGCTGCAAAAATCGCCAAATTTCGCAGCAAATATCCCCCGTATAAGATCAAAGGCAGTTTCACCGGTCCACGTGGAGTAAAGCACGCCTATGCGTGGACATAGCCAATGAGAAAGCGTGTATTTCAGAGCTCCGAACAAGTGCAGGTGGCTACTGAAAATTGAAACAGTTTAGCCAGTGCCGTGTAGCGGTGAATAAACGTGTTTTCTTTAGTCTGCCCGTGTTTTTTCATAGATTTTATTAGTTTGTGTGTTTTTGACTTTTGAATACTCAGTTTACTTGTTGATTTAATTGTTGTGTTGATTGTTCTTGTGTGTCCTAAATATGGCTCTTTGGAGACCTTAGGAAAATGCTCCAAGCCACGAGGAGATGGTTGATGAACCTGTGCAGGCAGAATTCTTTCATAAAGATTTAGAGGAACAGACCCAAAGAGTAATCCTAAATATGTATGATTGTCTGAAAAACGAAAATCCAGATTCCTCGCAAAATCAAATTTTAAACAGAATTTGTATCCTGACAAAAATCAGTCGGTCTACCATTTATCGGGTTATAAAAAGGGGAGATGTAGTCAACCATTCCTTCCACAGAAAGCGCATAGGGCAAAAATTAAAAAGAATAGACGTGGGTTTTCAGGAAGATATTCGTCGTATAATATACGGATTTTATAAAGAAAATTTGGTGCCCACGTTGGAAATGATACGGGATAAATTAAAAGATTATCCTGAAGATTTTTATAATTACAAATGCTTAGACTCACTGCACTGTATTGTAAAACTGTGTGGTTTTCAATACAAAAAATTAGATAAAAGAATGGTGATTATGGAGTCGTCTCGAATCGTTGAATTGCGCCAAGAATTTTTGCACAAAGTTAAAATCTATAGACAGCAGAAAAGAAATCTGATTTACCTGGATGAAACGTGGTATGATACCCATGATGTTGTGCAGTACGGCTGGGTTGACGACAGCAACAAGTGCATTTTAAATGCACCATGCAACCGTGGAAAACGAATCATTATTCTCCATGCTGGCAGTGAAAATGGATTTATACCTAATGCCTTGCTGTTATCTGCCAAAAATATCAAAGAATCATGTGCCGACTATCATGAGGACATGACCTCCGACTTATTGGAAAAGTGGATAGAGCAGCAGTTAATACCAAACATTTCCCCAAATTCAGTGATTATTATGGACAATGCGCCATACCATTCCCGACAGAAAAACAAAATTCCGAATACAGGCACAAAAAAACAAGACATTATTGATTTTATGAAGGATAAGGGAATGTAAATACCACAAAAATCAACCAAAGCCATATTATTGGATCTTATTAAAAGACAAAAATTTGAAAAAGAGTATGTTGTTGACAATCTGCTTCAGCAAAATGGCCATGAAGTATTACGTCTACCTCCCTATTACTGCATTTTTAACCCGATTGAGTTGGTCTGGGCTGCTTTAAAAAAAAGTAAGAAAACATAATCAGACCCCTCAATTAAGTGAATCGCTATTGGACACAATAAGAGATGCAGTATCTCATATTGCTGCCACAGACCTATGGAAGCAGTGTTCTGGGCATATTATTGAAAAAGAAAATGAATATTGTGTTTTGCCTCCTGTAAATCCCGTTGTAATTCCTCTACAAGATGACTCTAGCGACAGCTCCGAAGGCGAGGATCATATATAAATACCTATAATGTAAGTCTTTATATACCTTTTTATATACTTACCTACCTATGTAAATATTTGCCTATGTCAAACGTTGGAATTCTGTAATTTTTCCATTTCTTAACTTTCAGTCAACATAAATTAAACTCCCAATATAAGTATTTTTTATCCCAAATCAAAAAAATAAGAAGATAGTAAAATCCATTTATTGTTATATAAAAACATTATTATTATCGTTCTAAATAAATGACCGCACGCCTATGATACGTCATGAAATTATAAAGGACGCGCCGACCAAAGGTTTTTATGCTATTTCAAGTGACTTCAGATAAAGTATACATGCAAATACAACAAAAATACATTGAAGATAACATTTAAAGCAGAAAAAAAATTTTTTTTTACAGAATCGTATCATGGTATAATGACCAAAAGACCAAAAGAGAAACGTGCAGCAACAGAGTACGTAGCAGAATCAAAAACCGTGATTAGAAGTAACTTTAAAAAAAGAAAATATTAGGTATATGGCGGAAGATATAAAAATTAAAAGTAAACAGTAACAAATGTGTAAGCAAAACATAAACAAATGAAAAGTGACGAGTGAGAAAACATGCACAAATAAACAAATATAAAAATAAAATTACATAAAAATACATGCTAGATGAAATCAAAAAAAAAAATACATGCTACATGTCATCAAAGACAAAGAGCCTAACTTTTCTTTTAAAGCTGGACACAGATAAAGTTTTCAAAGCTTGAGGTACTTTATTGTAGAAATCGGGCGCCACATATGAAAAGCTCTTTCTGAATTTAATTGTTCGGTGCCGAGGCAAGTAAAGGGTATATCCTACAAAACGCAGGTTCGCTGAGTGATGATCACATCTCATGGTAAGCTTGTTCTTCAAATAAAGAGGCATTTTATTTATCATAATACTGTGGACCAATGATAATAGATGCAGTATCCACCTTTGTCGCATAGTAAGCCATTGAATATTTTTAATATGATCAGATACCCTCTCCCGCCTTTGAATACCTAAACTGAATCTTATGCAGCTGTTTTGCACTTTTTGAAGTCTGTATGCCTCGCTCTGTATTATACATGGACCATAGACAAGGTCCCCGTATTCAAGTTTGCTTAGCATAAGGGAGTCACACAGCTTAACCTTGGTCTGCTTGGACAATACATTTTTATAGCTATAAATTGACTTCAACTTAGCATAGGAACCCTGAACAGCTTTGGTGACATGATCATGGAAGCACAGGTTCTCATCAAATGTGATGCCCAAGTTGCGAACCGATGTCTTGTGGCAAACTTCATCACCTCCAATACACAGCTTTATTAATTCACTATTGAATTTGCTGAATTTAGATTTAATAGTTATGATAGCCGACTTTCTAGGGTTAATACATAAGCCATGTTTGTTATACCACACACATATACTATTTAAAGCCTCAGACAGCATCTCATTCGCTTCAATGTACATAGCAGGGTTGTAAGATAGATAAATCTGTGTATCATCGGCGTAGGTATGTAATTTGCAGTATTTAGTGACTTGATCGAAGTCCGCTACATAAAGAGAAAACAGAATAGGTCCAAGAATAGACCCCTGTGATGTACCTTTGGAGATAGTACCCTCCTGTGATAAGATGTCACCGATTTTTACCTGCTGAATGCGTTCATGAAAATAACTGCGAAACCAATTAATCGAACTATCGGAGAAGCCAAGATAATGAAATTTTGCAAAAAGTAGTTCATGGTTGAGGCAATCAAAGGCCTTACTTAGATCTATCATGACAGCAGTAGTAACTTTAGAATTGTCTATTGCCCCTATGAAGTCGTCACAGACATCGAGCAGAGTTGTTACGGTGCTGTGGTTTTTTGGAAACCCCGACTGCGTAGATGGAATTATCTTAAAGGTAGTGACGTGCTGCATCAGTTGCTCATATACAATTTTTTCTAATAGTTTTGATAACACTGGAAGGATACTAATTGGTCTATAATCATCAGGTCCTTCCGGAGCATCAATTTTAGCAAGAGGCCTAACGCATGTGGCTTTCCAAATTTTAGGAACTAACCCTTTTTCAAGCGAATAGTTAATTATATGAGTAATCGCTTTAGAACAAAAAGGAAACACTAGAGCTAACATATTTATATTCAAACCATCTAGTCCGACCGCCCGAGATTTTATTTTATTGAAAATCTGTAATATTTTATCCTCCGTGACCGGTTTTAGCTGAAACAAGTTGTCTATAGATGGCAAAACATTGCTATTGTAATGATGAATAATACTGGTATCCACACAATTATCTGGAATGGAATTTAGGAAATATTTGTTCACTAAATCAGGTTGCAAAGTGCATTCTAAAGTATCTTTAACAGGATTATGTACACCTAGTTGTTTGATGGTTCGCCACCAATCACGGGAACTTCTACCTTCTTTAAGCTGCAGTTATATATAGGCTTTTTTTTCTCTTCTTATGGAAGCTGTTACAAAATTTCTGAGTTGTTTGTAATAAACCCATTTGACATTGATCAAATCTGCAGAAAGAGCTTCACTTACCCCTTTTTTATATTTCATATATGCATTGTTTCTCAATCTCATCATGAACTTAATGCTTTGGGTGATCCAAGGATAGCGTGGCTTTGTTACTTTTACAGTTTTGATGGGCGCGCATATGTCTAGCAAAATATTGATCAAATCATACAAGTAGCTTAGCTTGGATTCAAGATCTTCGAAGTTGATAACTCCTAACCAGTACATTGATGAAGCTACCTCAGCAAGTAATTTGGTATCTAAATTCCTTAAATCGCGGATACGTATGTATGTTTGTCTGTAGACGCTGGCTGGATAATCTGTACAAAAGTGTACCAAATAATGATCCGTGAAAGGTAGATTTACAGCTCCGGTTTTTATGATGTTTAAGTTTTTATCTACGAATACCACATCTATCAGACTTCTGCTGTTATCTGTTACTCTTGTTTCCTGATTTACTATTTGATTCAAATTGAAATCCTCGAAAATTGTTGACATGAATGAATAGTCCAGGCCTTGTTTATTCAAAACATTTATATTTAGATCACCCATGCATACTATATGATCAGATGATGTGAAAACAGTAAGTAGTGAGTCTTCGAGGCCTGTCAAAGCTGTATAATCAACATTGGGAGGTTTGTACACAACACCCACAGCAAATGCTTTTTTGTTTATTTTAACCCTAACCCAAAGTTGTTCAAGGCCCTCTTGTGTTGCAAAGTTAAAATCAGATACTTGGAAGCAATGCAGTCCTTTTCTCACATAGAGAGCGACTCCACCGCCTCTCCTATCTTTCCTGTCACATCTAAACAACTGAAATCCTGGAACATGGATATCATTATCAATGATGTGTGGTTTCCGATGATATCAAAATTTTGCGACAACACATAATCTTTAACATCACAAAAACAGCTAGTAAGTGATCTAATATTTACACATCCTATGATCAAATTATGCTCTCCGCCTTCGATGACATCAAATTCTGATAATACAGTCATTTTAAAATACAACAAAAAAAACACAAATAACAGATTAAAAAAAGATAAAAGGATAAAAAATGGAATTTTTTTTAAAAAGTTTGAGATAAAGTTGAAGTTGAAATGGGATAAACTTCCAGTAAAAAAACAGAGATTAGATAAAATGCACTTTCGAAGTAATTTGTCTTACTTCGTATAAGACCCTCATGTTTTTGCAAACACAGACAATTGCTATCCCACACAGCATGGTTCGTATCTAGCGTTTTATCTTGTTTTTCATTAATAGACAGACAGTTTGCACAGCATGACGATTTGCTTTTACATTGCTTCCGTTCGTGACTGCGTTATCTAAAATTTTAGAAAAGGCGGTGCAGTTTCAAGTACAATTGTATGTTGAAGACAACGGTATTGTTTCTCTTAATCAATCAGGATTTAGGAAGCAGCACAGTACAACCTCTGCGCTACTGAATCGGGCGTCCCTCAGGGTTCCATACTAGGTCCAGTATTGTTTTTGATATTCACTCCTCTTGTTCGCAAGATGCTGCTGTTCTATTAGAGCAGAATCTGAGCAAAGTGCAAAACTATTCAAGTGACCACAATCTAACAATTAATCGAGATGCAAACGCAAATGTTACTATTTTGCTCAGAAGCAAGGAGAAGAAATTTGAAGAATTCATTTAAAGTGCATCTAAATGGTTCACTGTTAGAACTAACACATTCAGCTAAGATTCTAGGGGTTGAAGTAGACAGCAAATTAAGGTTTATGGGCCATGCCATGTCACTAACTAAAAAGACATATGCCAGAATGAGACCACTGTTTGCCAATCGCCATCTTCTAAATTATAAATTGAGGAAAAAATTGTGCGAGTCTCTTGTTATGCCAATCTTAAATTATTGCGATATTCTGTACTATCCATGTCTAGACCAGTTCATGAGGAACCGGCTGCAAATTATTCAAAATAATTGCATCCGTTTTATCCATGGGCTGAGAAAATTTGACCATGTTAGCGAGAGGTACCATTGTATGAAAAGGCTAAAAATTGGCAAGCTAGTTGAGTACAAGTAGGAGCATAAGAGACCGCAAAATAATCAGAATACCGCCTCACTCTACCTGATATTGGAGCAGTATCTTTTCTTATGTATATATGTATCTAAATATTATATGTATGGGTGTATATATGTATAGGTGTGTATGTATATACAGGGTTATCCAAATTAAGTGTCCACCATTAGTAACTTTGTTATTAGTGAAAATACAAAGTTGTTTGAATTAGCAAACTAGTAGCATTTTTAACGCTGGTAAAAATGAGAAATAAAAAAAAACAATTGAGAGTCGTTATTTGGATTTTTTTCAGTAAAATAACATTTTTTTAAATGGAAACCCCTGTATATTATATTTTTTTCTGTTAAAGCATCAAATTTTAAACAAAAAAGTTCATAATGACTTTTCCGCTAAAGTCAAAAATAAAGTCAAAATAACGATAAATATTTTTAATTATTTGCAGTATCATAATATTAAGACGGCTATGAAAACAACATGGCGTTCGCGATTTGACAGCATTAAGATAAGCGACAAATTGTTAAACTGGACATACTCGCAACTAGAAGGCTTTGGAAAACAATGATAAAATCAAATAATGTCAAACATTAGTGTAAATACTTGTTTATAAGCTTTATTGTGTCATTAATTTAAAGAAAAATGTTCTCCCATGAAGAAAAGTGTGATATGTTAGAATGCTATTTAGTGTGCAGAAAATCCTCCTTGAGAGCAAGAGAATACTACAGTGAATTATATCCCGCTCGCATTCAACCGTATGAACGATATTTTCTGAGACTTTATCGAAAATTTAGGGGCAACGAAAATGTTTTTGCTAAAACAAGGGCAAAAAAAGAATTCATAATAAGCGAGGCCACGGAAATTGCAGTTATTGGATATTTTGAAGCTTATCGTGAGAATTCAATAGCAGATATTCTCAAGGACTCTAATTTCAGTTATGGTACTGTTCAAAGGATTTTAAAAAAATACAAATTTATTCCGTATAAGTACCGACCAGTTCAAACGCTTTTGGCAGGGGATCCAGAGAGAAGACTTGTTTTTTGCCATTGGTATCTTAGCTTCTGTCGCCAAAATGTAAATAACTTTCGTTACCTTTTATGGACAGATGAATCAAATTTTTCAAATTCTGGAATGTTTAATAGAAAAAACCACCATTATTGGTCAAGAGAAAATCTTTTGTTAGTACATCCAAGAGGCCCACAAGTCTGTTTCAGTTTCAACGTTTGGTGCGGTATAATTGGTTCAAAAATTGTTGGCCCGTTCTTTTATGAGGGAACCCTAACTGGTGAAAGATATGTGGAATTTATGTCAGAAATTCTGACTAATTTCTTAGACGAATTGGATCTTATAAGTAGACATCATCTGCATTTTCAGCAAGATGGCGCACCTGCCCACAACTCCAGAGGTACTTATCATTTTCTAAGTACTACTTTTAATGATCAGTGGATAGGAACAAATGGCCCAATACAGTGGCCTCCCAGATCACCAGATCTAAACCCACTTGATTACTTCTTGTGGGGTTACTTAAAGAACCAAATTTACAAGCGAAGGTACGATAACCTTGACGCGTTAAAGACTGCAGTTAGGGAAAAGATAACCCAGATAGATGGTAGGACCATACTTAAGACAGTTCGAGCAGTTGAAAAACGTGCCCAAAAATGTATTGAAGAACAAGGTGGTGTTTTCGAGCATCTTCTTTAAAAAAAATTGTTATTGTATTTTGTAAGATTATAAGTTGATGTTGAAAATAAAGTTTGTCGATACAATTTAATTGTTTCAGATTGGAGGCCATAACTTCAACAATTTGTAACCTAGGAGAAAAGTTATTGTAAGCTTTTTTGTTTAAAATTTGATGCTTTAACAGAAAAAAATATAATATACAGGGGTTTCCATTTAAAAAAATGTTATTTTACTGAAAAAAATCAAAATAACGACTCTCAATTGTTTTTTTTTATTTCTCATTTTTACCTGCGTTAAAAATGCTACTAGTTTGCTAATTCAAACAACTTTGTATTTTCACTAATAACAAAGTTACTAATGGTGGACACTTAATTTGGATAACCCTGTATAATGTGTATGTATGTATATGTGTGTATGTATATTTATATTTGGGCATCCATGTACATACTGTATATAGTTGTGTATTTTAGTTTATAGTATAGTTTAGTTATAACTATTATTTTTTTATGACATCTTAGGCAACGCACAATTACATCGTGCTCTAAATGTACTGACAAAGATAGTCAAGTGTAAGAGTAGCCTAGGCTAAACTTGGCTATCTTCGTCCCTCACATGTACAACAAGTAAAGGCGTTATTATTATTATTATTATTATCATTATTATCATTTGATAGCCCAGTCACCATTGTGACCCCTAGAGACTGACGATTCTGGCGGTATAGTTTATGTGGTCTACTCGCCATTAAACAAATAAGCATGCTGCTTTCGTCCGCCAGACCGTAGACAGAAAAACCATCGACACTAGTGGTGGATTCTGGTAAAAGGTGGCGCTTTGTGCTTTTGTGATAGAGGATAGTTGCTGCAGATTTGCTTACTTTTGATGACAAGGGGAGAGGGGTTAATGATTGTGAAAAAATCTGCTTACGTAGTACTTGAACGTCCCCCAAGAAGCGAGTTTTCGTCTAGATCACAGACAGGCAAGAGATTTGAACATTTTACCATAGAAAACTTCGAAATGTTATAGAATGTTGTAAGGCAAAATTTCTCCACAAAATCATAAAGGATGTGGGACGTGTGGGACTCCATCAGATTTGGAATTTATGCATCAAGCTTAGCCCAAGAAACAATTTTTTTTCCAAGTTCGCCACCCGTTGTTGTAAGTGAACAGTATCTAGTAATTTGAGCCTCTGAATGCGAATATGGCTATCAAAAAATTCTGAAGCGTCGTTGGATCGACTTTTTGGTGGAAAATGAGACGTCTGGGACTGTTGATCCCAGCACGCAAATAACGTCAGATACTGAGTCAAAGCATCTGATTTATTCACGTCATTACGGAGACTAATGCATTTTTCAAAATTCGTCTTTAGAAATGAACGTGGCAGATTTGTAATAAGCAATTCAAAATCTCTAAACTACATTTTTACATGTTTTCCGAGATATTGTCACGACTATAACATGGGGGTTAGTTTGCTCTGGGTTGAGCAGACTCGCTGGTATGGAGGCTTAAATAATAACACAAAAAAATATATCAGAGTGTATTAACAAAACGCCGCGCCGTACAATAGAATGAAACAGGTACTTACTTTTTGGCCCAGGTGAAGTCCCACGAAGAAATTTTCGCTCCGAGTTATCTCAGGGCGGGAATCCTCCTACGTGTCGGTCGATCCAGTTTTTATAAGCAGATAGAACCCCCGCCGCCGGCAAATAATATACCTTATACCTTTGCAGATTATGCATCATTTGTCGATGATGTGCACATTTCTCAGCGGACGCGGTTTAGGATATCTATCGACCTATATGGCGCTTATGTGGCGCGTGTAAGGCGTTACAGGGTGACCACTCGTGGCAATATCAACCCTCTTTATTCTGTTCTGAGCTAGACGATTTGATACCTACCGTTTTTTTCATTGTTTTTTTTTCCAGTGAGGGCCTACGACAACGCGACCACTTGCGGTTTGGTATGGACGCCGAACTTCGTAGCCTACCGATGCCGAACTTGTGGCATCTCGCCGTGCATGTCCTTGTGCACGGAATGCTTCAAGAAGGGCAACCATGCCAGACACGACTTCAACATGTTCCTCAGTCAGGCTGGAGGAGCGTGCGACTGCGGTGATACTTCTGTCATGAAGGAAACTGGGTATGTAGTCACCTATTATCTTTATCAAGATCTTTCTATTCGCTCTTTGGAGGACTTTGTTCATCTGGGCTCCCTTTCAATAACGCCGCCGAGTTCTAATCTTGACAAGCGAACCCTCCAAGCCTCTGCTTTATATTTTATCTTTCAAGCTTCCTAGATTAGGAATTTACCAGTACAACTAATCCCTTATTTCTACGGCATCGAGAATGTGGAACAAAATTTATTTTTTGCGACCTAACAGTTTTTCGAATTCCGCACGATTTTTCATTATTATTTTTTAAGGCCTATCTGAAAGGAATGGAATCAAACTTCAGGAAGAGATCATGTAGCGAAGGTGGTAAGGATAACAAAAACAGAAATATTAATGATATCAGGATATATATGTAAACAATTTTTCGCCACGAAATTTTGGTTTTGCCCTGGGTTTTGTTTTTTTTTTAATTAATTAACGATGCAACAATTAAACTGAGCCTGCCTCGACATTATGGTCCACTTGAATTATATAGAACGCCCAAACAAAAAGCCAGAAAATATTTTCCAATTTCTACTGACTGGGCAACAAAAAAAAAATTCTTTACGTAAGCGCAGGGGTACGTCAAGGATCAGTATTAGGTCCGATCCTATTCTTAGTCTCAATCAATGATTTAATAAACTTAAACATAAATTGTAAATTTGTAGTTTTTTCTGACGACTCCATAATATTTTGGCAAGACTCAGATATAAATGAATTAAAATATTGACAGTGATATACAATCAATCAAAAATGGTGTGCTAATAATGACTTGAGTTGTAATCTTAATAAAACAACATTTATGACCTTTAAATGCTCCATTGATTTGAGTGTTTATTCTACAAACACGAACTTTCAGATATATAACTTAAGCAATCCTAGAGTTACGTGTGGGCCTTTGTTTGTAAATCTCAAAATAATGACTGTCGTGTCATTGTTCATTTTAGAAACAGCAACTCCTATTTTCAAAATAAATTTAAATTCGAAACATTAAATACGAGTCACAATATTAGACGGAAACAAGATCTACTTTAGTAGTACCTAAATCAACACTTGTAAAAGACTTAATAATTTATACATGTCTGAAAATTTACATGTGTCTCCCTGATACTATCAAAATAATTAACAATTTAAACATATTTCGCCGTGAAATTGACTTTTTAATATGTAAACCTTATTATACCATGCATGAATTCTACAATTTCCCTACTTAAGATAAACATATTTGATCTTGTTATAGTTTAGTTTCAAGTTAGCTTTGCCATTAAGAATTATTGTATTCTTCAGACAATAAAGCATGTCTATCTATCTATAATAATACAGCTAAGCGCCGTATGGTCAATCGTGATTAAGCTTAATTTTCATAGATGTTTTTAGACCTTCAGAAAGGCAGGGGTATTGTTAGATTACTTTTCTGTGTCAGCGCTCTATTTTGAGGTTATGTTACAAATATCTGTTTAATCAAATTTTTCATGCTCTTGATTTATATCGTCTGTTTTATCAGCCTGAAGTTTCCTGCAGTTCAAAAAGAAAACACAACCTCACAATATGAGAGCACTGACACTGACACAGAACAGTCGAAATCTTGAAATACCCCAGCCTTTCTGAAGGAGAGAACAGACTATGAAGACTATATAGTCTATCCTGGTGTTACATTTGATCCATCTAGTTTTAATCTTATCTTGCCAATACATGAAACCACCGGTGATACATCAACGACTTACGTTTCGACTGCGTACAGACAGATCATTTTTATGTAGAACTAGTTTTTTCATAATATCTTTCTCACAAACAAGCCATGTATTTTATTTCAGCTTCTGTGATCGCCATGGGCCCAACAAAGGCTCGTCCAGCAAGAAGGCCCCCACCGACTTAACCTGCGTCGCTGAGGCCATGATGCCACGCATCATCCTAAGGCTGGTTCAACACCTGCGGGAAAATGGCCGAGCCGGTGCATCTCCGGACGCGTACAAAGGCGCCATTCAGGACGCTGACGGTTTCATCACCATGCTGCTCGATTTCAACAACATGGGAGGGCTGATGCGACGGGTCATCACTGCCGCACTCACTAACCCGCAGGTAGAGTGAACAGTAGACGTTTTTATTAAATGTGTAGGCAGTAAATAACAGATAGGTCATGTCAGTTGCATAGAAGAACAAAATTATATACATGAAAAAGACAACACATTCACGATACAATTGTCAAACAACATGTTAGTATAAAGAATAAAATACAAATCATAAAGGTTATATGCCCATCAGAGGGATTTAATAAAATCAATAAATTCATGGAGTGTATAAGTAGTGCGCTCAATTAGCAGTGCTTTCAACTGGATAGGGCAAACCAACATCTCGATAGTCAACAATTCTACCCCTGTCAAAGGGCAAAGGGAAATAACTAAAAATATCTGTACTACTCAGCTCTCAGAACCTGATTTCTTCACAAAAACTTTTAACAAAGGTAAACAAAAACAAAGATAAAACGTTGGCATTATTGCCACAGCATGCTTCAAATATGTCGCCAAAAAAGCAAGTTGAAATTATTTTTTCTGGGTGTAACACTTCTAATGCGACTGAGTATATTTGTTAAAATAGGAAGGCAGGGGGACATGGTCAGGTTCACTGAGAGCAAAAGCGATATGATCAAAAATAGATAACGGATATCCTCGTATGTCTATATTCGTCGTTTATGTCATTTGATTGCTGACCTCATACAATAACACATTTTATTATCTCTGGTCAAGAAGGTACATTTATGTATTTATGACTTAAACAGGCACAGAGGAAGACAAATAAACAAAGGTGATATGAATAAAAAATCGAATAACAAATATTTAATGTGTATTTTCAAGGAAGAAATGCTAATAATTCATTTATTATTCAATAAAAACAAGAATATGTAAAATTAGCACCCGCTACTATCAAATATAAATAAAAGCTACTCCCATTGTAATTCAGGCTCTCATAGGGTGATTAAAGCAAGAATGGCACCACTTATAGATGGGGTTTGGAATTACATGATATCCTGCTAAATTCAGGATAGTTACCTAAGGTATCTTTTTACTTCTTACACCAACTGACGAGGAAGTAGTGTAATCACGAAAAATTCCTAAAATGGTGTTTTGGGTGTTATGTTGTTAAACAACATATCACGCATTTCCGCCGGTCTATCTTTCCGCTAATTCTTGTCTCTGCTTGGAACTTGGAAACTATCACTCGGATTTTTATGAAATTTATTCATTTATTTAATCCTTGTTACAAATACTAAACAGTCTTGGCTCAAAGAATTACATTGTAATGTTCTTAACACTTCGTTTAAACTCATTCACAGGAGTTCCAAATACTTCTAAACTAGATTTATATCTATTACCTAACCTAAGAAGACGAATTATGGGTTCATTCAAACCATAATTTGTTTTATGAAAGGGTACAAAGAAAGTATCAGTATGTCGCGTTCTCCTACCATTCACATTAAGTGAAATTTTTCCTAACATCTGAGGACAGTCAATGTGACCATTGATAATTTTGTGCGCGAAAAGTCAAACTCCAACCTAAGTCGCTAAGGATAGGTTATGTTCATGTAGAGAAGAGTATCAGTATAGCTATACTCCTCCAAAATGAAGCTCATTTTATATCCACAGTTTCTCAATAACTTTTTCTGCACAGGCTTTAATTGGTAAGCTATAACTTGGGGACCAGATGGATCAACAGTACCCAAGTAACGAACGAACCAAAGAACAATACAAAATTTAAAAAGAAAAAAGTGACAGATCAACACAATGCCAATTTATAAAACCTAACATTACACACAAGGTTACTACTGTGCCAGAGACGAAGCTTTATAGTTTCTGAAAATCGATCCAGTGGTGGTGGAGCTTCGGGCAAAAGAAAACGAAGAAATAAAAATCGACTACGTTTTTTTGATGATTCAGAAGCTCCTGATCATTTAAAAAAAATGCTTAGTCATAGCAACGTTTCCAGATAGTCAATCTTGTCAGTAGGGCAGGGCAGAAATTGCTGGATTGCATCGTTGTTATACGGGTGGGGAATAATTGTACCGTCCCGTTTTGCCTAACTTGATTCATTAAATGTTCTGTTTCACATGTTTGTATCTAACTTTTTCTCATGAGGGGCTAATTTGTGCCCTTTATAAACTGATGGGAAGTGCACAATCAACCGACTTGACTCCATTTTTTCACTATTTACATGTTCGTTCCATTGCTGTCCTGTCTCTTATCACTGTAAGCTTTCTTCATTTATAATGATCGTTTCAGAAATATCGCGTACTCAACGAAGTACCCGAGAACCTGGACACCGAGTACGCCCAATACCAGCAAGAATCGCGTCGTATTTACGAGGAAGCTGTCAAATCGTTGCCGAACCCGAAACCGTCCGACGAGTTCCAAGACTGTCCCTCCCTCCAGGAAAACCTCGTCCATAAAACCTTCCTCGAAGAGCTGGTCTTCTGGACTGTCAAGTTTGAGTTCCCTCAAAAGGTAAGTGAATAACTAGTGGTAACCTTCTTGGACCTGTATCTGGATTTCTAAGCATGCCCGCCCCGTATGCTTATTATTGTCTTTTTCACGAGTATCTGTTACGATAGAATATCAGCTGATTAGTAATATTTCAAAATTCCCTCTATCGATAAATAACACATAATTCTGAGGGATCAGTCATCGCTAGGTAGGCAGAGCAGTATTTTGTTCTGGTTTTTTGTACGCTGCAGATTTAATAGATCAAAAAAGTTAGGGCCTATCATCAAGCATCAAAACGCATGTTTTTTAAATGAGTAGTACAATCAAAATAAGTATGGGAGAAAATATTTTATTATATCAAAATACTCAGAAATACATGCCATTTTTTTGAGTAAAACAAAATTTCGGCCAGCATCCGTGCAGGAATTTGGGTTACTTCTCTTCTTATTTCCTCCTCAAATCGACGGGGGTCCGAGACTTGCTTTGGTAAACTTTTGATTTCAGGTAGCCCCATAAAAAAATCACACGTTGACGGGTTCGGGGAGCGAAGGAGCCATGGAATATCGCCATGGCGTTAAATGAGACGTCCTGGGAATTTTTGCCGAAGAAGTTCCATCGAAGTGCGAGCTGTGTGAGATGTTGCCCGTCTTGTTGGAACCACACTGTTTTGAGACGGACACGTCGACGTCGAAGTTCCGGAAAAAAAGTTGTTCAGCATGTTAATGTAACGCTCTTAATTCACAGTTGTTGTTTCTCCATCATCCACAAAAAAATAAGGGCCAATAATCATCGTTGGGCCTACTGCACACCAAACTGTAACTCTCGGTGTATGCAGGTGGTGCTCATGCAACTGTGGGGGGTTCACTGGAGACCAATATCGACAATTTTGTTTATTGATGTATCCATGTAAATGAAAACGTGTTACATCATTCATAAATAACGACATGTCATTGTTATCCAACTGTTCAATCATTAGTTGTGAACAATTAACACGTTGTGCATAATACCCTGGCAAATTATTGACAAACTTGGATTTTGTAAAGATGGAACACTAAATCCTTCTTCAAGATGCGACGTACAGAGAACGCGTGGATCGATAAGAAACTTGCACGCAATCGGACAGAACGATTCGGGCTTTGCAGCCTGTCAACTTTCTCTTTGTCTACGTTTTCGAGGGTTTTAACAGTACGGTTTCGCCCTGGCGGTTATTTCTTCATCCCATTACCTGTTGTGTTGAATGCTTCCACCCATCTCAAAATGGTTACGGTCTAGTGATGTCCCACGACGTGGAACACAAAAGTGAACGCGAAACTCATGTTTCGTTCGAACGACAGACTCGCCATTTTGAAAGTACCGTTGTACAGTGAACACACGATGCTCAACGTTCCAAATCATCTTGCCAACTGAAACGGCACTTCTCCCACTATCCAACACGCCCTTCCCCACCGACACGGGACCAGCCCACTCGATGTAGTACCCATTCGAAAAACATGCGTTCTTTCTGACGGACCCTGTATTTGACAGTCAAAGTATGGACCAACCTGACCAACTGAAAAAGCTAATTGTAGTATACATTGGTAGCGATATCTCTATGTTTCGGAAACATCGATTTACCATCGATGGTCGTGTTTGCATGCATTATTATACTTTCCAACACAATGTTGTGTGTGTGTGTAGTCATTGTTTTTAAAATCTCGTACATATACCGCATACTTTTGGCCACCTTGAGTGCAAGTCATCGATTATAATGGGTGATTTTTTTGCTAGTATCTTTTTGGCAACACTGTTTTTGACAGATGACGCGTGAATCGTGTCTTGTGTCATTGTCAAACTTGTTCAGTTTGATCTATAATTTAACCATGAATCGAACAACGCTTGCAAATTATTGAATTTTACTATCAACATTCATGCTCGGTTAAGAGAGTGCATCGAGAACTGCTTCCAATTTATGGGCAATTTGGTCGGCCTACTGAGGAAGATATTCGGAAGCTTGTGACTAAATTTCGAACCCAGTTTACATTATTGGACATTAAACCACCAACACGCAGACATAGAGTGAGGACTGAAGAAAATATTGCGGCTGTATCCGCCAGTGTTAGTGATGACCATGAAATGTCGATTCGCCGCCGTTCGCAGCAATTGGGCCTCTGTTACTCCACTACATGGAAAATTTTGTGACAGGATTTGGGTGTAAAACCTTATAAGATACAGCTGGTGAAACGTTTCCATTTTGGTGAATGTGCGCTGGCAAAGTTGGAGGAAGATCCACATTTTTATCGAAAAATTGTGTTCAGCGACGAAGCTCATTTCTGGTTGAATGGGTACGTTAACAAGCACAATTGCCGCATCTGGAGTGAAGACCAGCCAGAAGCATTGCAAGAGCTACCAATGCATCCCGAAAAAATCACTGTTTGGTGTGGATTATGGGCCGGTGCGATGATAACAAACCTTTTTTGCCCAAAATGGAAGAGCTGGACTTGGCTGACATGTGGTTTCAACAAGACGGTGCCACATGCCACACCGCACACGAAACCATGGCCCTATTGAGAGGCGAGTTCGGTGAACAGTTTATCTCACGTTTGGGGCCCGTCAATTGGCCGCCTAGATCGTGTGATTTAACGCCGTTGGACTATTTCTTGTGGGTCTATGTTAAGGATAATGTCTACAGGGATAAACCAGTAACGATTGACGCACTGGAAGCCAATATTGAAGCATTTATTCGTGAGATACCGGCCGATATGTTGGAGAGAGTGTGCCAAAATTGGACCTTGCGCATGGGCCATCTAAAGCGGAGCCGCGGCCAACATTTACATGAAATAATCTTTAAACATTAAATTATATCGACCGTTCTATCGACTCAAATAAAGATTTTTTGAAAATCAAATCCTCTTAAAAAATCACTCGTTACTACACAGTAGTGAATTTTTCAAAAATCGCATGTCGGCCTGAGAAATCGCAATTTAATGTGAAGATGTTATCACATCCTATCGGACATTTTTATATGAACCTTGACAAGGTAATACATTTGTTGTTGGTTCTTTTTTTGTAGTGAAGCATTTCCTGCAAAATGGAGTTCACAGAAATCTGTTCAAATATGTCCAGAGAAGCGTTGTCTTTAACAAGTTAGTATTTCTCCAAAAATTAAAAAAAAACCTTTCCAGGTGGTTTGTTTGCTGTTGAATATGCTCCCGGATCCAGACTACAAAGAAGCGCTTACGAGAGCGTTCGTTCTTCACTACAGTAGGATATCCATGATGTTGGAGCGATCTGCAGATCCAGATACGTTAAGCAACAGGGTAGTCCATGTCAGCGTCCAGCTGTTCTCCAATGAGAGTCTGGCGCTTAGAATGACAGAACAGCTGAATTTGCTGCATGTCATGGTCATCAGTCTCAAGTATATGATGAATAATATACTGATCAGGAACACATTACACAGTAAGTCTCTTTGGCAAAAAAATAGTGTAGTTCTAGGTTTTAATTTATATTCATCAAAGTATAGACACAAGCTGTAGGTTCTGTTCACCAATGCATACTTAAGTTTTTTTTTTGTTTTGGGTGATTGCTCATATTTATTTTCAGATGCAGACGACAACTGTCACTATGTAGTCGACTGTGCAAAGCCAGTGATGAAGGATCACTGCTACTGGCCACTGGTATCCGACCTGAACAATGTGCTGTCTCATAGACCTGTTGCGCTAAAATTCATGTCCGACGATTCTCTGTTGGAGATGTGGTTCGCCTTCTTGTCAATGTTCCAAGGTAAGGAATAAAAATCATCTCAAATCTCAACACGTGTAAAGACGATTGGCTTAAAAAATTAGTGTCAGATAGTTTGACTTTTTCCATCTACACACCAAGCTTCTCCATGGTCTATCGAAATAGGGTCATTTTTTGTTTGTAGGAACGAGTCTCTCTTAGATTTAATTATTGCATCTAATCAACTACAAACTGCCAAGGTTTCAGTGTATGACATAAATGTATCAGATCACCTGCTAACTGAGTGTCATTTTACTTTTAAGGATGTTGATCTTTGCCATAAATTTATTACGTATAGGGACTGCAAGCATTTTAATTTGGATGTCTTTACTGCAGATCTGAACCAGATTGATTTTCACAGCATGTACTATACTAAAGGTATAGATGAAAAACTTAAGCTTTTCGATAGGTATATTTTGGATTTATTTGACAAACATGCACCTGTCCGTACTGTGAGAGTTACAAGGAGAAAAGCTCCCTGGCTAACGGAACATCTCAAATTGATTTTCTCATTAAGAGATAAGGCTTTAGTTAAGTTTAAAAATAGAAAATGTAAAGAAAACTGGAAATCTTACAAAGATCTGAAAATTTTTGCTACCCGTGCTACTTGGAATGAGAAGAGGGCTTATCTTGGTACTGTTATGGGAAATTGTGATGCAAGAAAGAAATGGCGGGCTCTGAAATCGTTGGGCACGCTGAGGGACCACAGTTCAATTATACCTGAACATTTAAATAATGTTGAAAGACTTAGCGATTATTATTCATCTGAAATGACCTCAAGCTTAACCCCTGATTCTGAAACACTAAATAGATATTTAAATAGTAAAAAATATAACTTGAAGAGTAACTTCAATTTCACAATGACTTGTATAGATGAAGTTGCAGATACCTTAAAGTCAATCCAGTCAAAGGCCATTGGTGTTGATAATATTGGGATTGATATGTTATTATATTGTTGTCCCCGTATTTTACCCGTAATAACTCACCTAGTTAATACGTGTATTGAGTTTTCAGTGTTTCCTGATTCTTGGAAAATGTCTCATGTCACACCAATTCCAAAACATGACAGTCCCAATGAATTCAAGGATTTAAGACCAATAAGTATACGGCCCACTCTTTCTAAAGTTATTGAGAATATTCTTGAGCAGCAAATTCGTTATTACCTGAATACTAATAAAATACTTCCTGAACATCAGTCAGGATTTAGGCAAGGGTACAGCTGTGCTACTGCACTGCTAAAGATCACTGATGACATAATAGAAGCAACTGATAAAAATGAGTTAACTGCTTTGATATTATTAGATTACTCGAAAGCTTTTGATAAGCTGAACCGTCAGCTACTGCTTGCAGTATTGCATTTTATTGGTTTTTCTAGTAAATCTGTGAAATTGATTCAAAATTATTTATCTAACCGTAAACAAATTGTTAAAATCAACAAGATTTTTTCTGAACCTAAAACTCTCATCAGTGGTGTACCCCAAGGCTCTATTTTAGGGCCTCTCTTCTATATTATTTATACGTCACAGTTGCTCTTTACATGCATATGCCGATGACACGCAAATATATACGTCTTTTAAATCAGAGCAGATCGTGCTAGCAGCAGCCAAAATTAATTCTGACGTACTGTCTTTGAGCATAGCCTCTAAAAACCATTGCTTAGTCTTAAATCCGGATAAGTCAAAAGCTATCATTTTTTGTAGGAAAAAAGCACGGAATGATATTTCTAGTTCTATCAGATTAGAGTTGGATGGTAAGCTTATACCTTTAGAAGATAGTGTCAAAAATCTTGGCGTCCTAATTGATAATGATCTCCGTTTTCATGGCCACATCACAAATAAAATTAGGGCATCATTTCCTAAATTAAAACTAATTTATGCTCAAAGAAGGATATTGAGCCATAATTGGAAACGTACTCTGTGCGATTCTGTAGTCCTTTCTACGTTTAATCATTGTGACGTTGTTTATCATTCATGTATAACTAAAGCTGACAATGATCGAATTCAACTCATGCAAAATTCATGCACGCGTCTGATTTGTGGAACTCCTGGAGGAGAACACATCAGTCACAAAATTAAGGAGATAAATTGGATGAAAATGTTTCAGCGCCGAATACTTGTTTGATACTATATCATAAAGTGATGGTGAGTCAAGTACCACAGTATTTGTGTAGTAAAGTTCAATTAAGGGTTGAATCACATAAGGTCAATGTGAGAAGCAAGAATTTGATAAGTCCTCCATGTCACATCACTTCTCAGTATGAACAATCTTTTTCATACTGTATTTATAAGTTGTATAATCAGTTACCTTCGGACCTTAAGTCTATGACGCTGATATTTTTCAAAAAACACGCTAAGGCTTACGTTATGTCAAAATATTCTTTCTAATTTGATTAAGTTTTTTGATATTAGTTCAACTTGGTATTCTCAAATTGTTGCTAGTTTATATATGTATGTACGTATTTATGTATGCATTTGAAATGCATGACCATGCTTTTTTACGCTCAGATACTTGCATGTACTTTTTTTTGTACAAAACCTTGCTTTTCTTGTTCTTTCTATTTTTTCATTTTCTTTTTTTTTTTGTCAATTTTTCACTATTTTGTGAACTCCGCCTTTTGGATCATATGTCTATCTGTATAGCATGTTTCCAATAAAGTCGATTATTATTATTATTATTATTTCTGTTTGATTCGGCAGTTTCTCTCATCTTTCTCATTTTCTTCTGGAGTACCGTAGAATAATAACTTTGATGTCACCATAAACGCTGACTTTGGACGAAAATGAGGTAGTAGAGCAAGCAATAGAAAGTAGTCCTATTACATTTCGAGGTTTTTTCTGACGACGTTTGACGTTTATCAAATGAATGCATCTACTTTTGTGTTTTTAGTTTTTTCATTATGGTATCGTGGAATTGTTATTTTATGATTTTCTCTAGTGTCATGATTGTGTTTATCAAACTGTAGATCGTATTTATCTTTATTATATTTGATTCAAATCAACTTATGGTAAATGATTAAGGCATACAATGTCATCATACCCAATCTCCTAAAGATGCTCCTACATGGGTCGTCGTGTTTTTACAAATGACAAATGTTTTGGCGGTTCTCTTGTCGCTTTGCCTCCGTGGATGTACAACTTAAAGGTATAATGAAAAAATTAAATTTGACATGACTAGTGGACGACGGCGAGACTTCCGTATTGTCCTGTCACTTATTGACAGAGTCACCTGAGGAGCGAATTTTCAACGAAACGTTAAATAATACAGTTTGCCGAACAGTGCTGGAACGACACCCACTGTCTCTTAGTTATTCTACTTACTTGTTTTCAAGAATTGATTCTCCCAGATCGTGGAACCCTTATGGAACTCAACATATCCAACAATCTTAGTATGTTGGTGTTGAAAACTTGAGAGCAATCGTACTGAAGTTGCTGGAATAATAGCTGTGCCGATGACAGCACTCTGCATGCAGGAATTCAGGGTGACAAGCCGGTGGGCTGGAGAAAAGAAGACTAGCAGCGACTTCCTCTCTGTAGAGAGATCGAAGGTTATCACTGCTTAGGGACGGAATAGTCTTGTACAGTTTAATGCGTCCAAAACACAGTACTTACTGTACCTTGACGAACAAAAGGCGTCCTAGCGCTCATCCTGTTTCAATGGATGTCTGAGTTCTGTCAAAGAGCCGTTTATTTGGCTGGTCGGTGTCCAGATCATCAAGGACTTGATCAGGCACGAACTCATCTCGTCAATAGCGGCAGCTGCTGGGAAAAAGCTAGGTTATTTGTTCAGAGCTAAGAAATGCTTTTCTCCACAGGACCTCCTCAATCTGAACAAGGACCAGATAAGACCTAGCCTCAAGTTTTGCTCACACTACTATTCTCTAATGGATAATCTCGGAACCAGTGATGGGCGCTTTGTATACATCATTGTATACGCGTATACAGTGGTAAATATATGTCTCGATATTCACGTATACAATGTATACAATAGCAAATCATAGTTCAACTACTTGCATACAGTGCTGACTCCCTTTCCCTTTTAGATTTCCATGTGTACGAGGAAGCGAGAGAAGTGGAGAAGCGGGCACCACTTGTGTAGAAAGAGTGCACCACTCATATCGTTACCTGGCACAACAGTGATGAATGGTCACAGAACACGACTGTAACTTGCTGCAATGCCTTGTTTTCTACGCCCAAATACACATTTCTGTCGAATTCGTTTGGGATCAATTCCGGATCGATCCTAATGGTTCTCCGATTTTAGGTGGAACTAAAAGTTCAGGATCGCTACAGATTCTATTGCTTTGACTCTGAAAGCAGTTTATAAGTAATGAGAAAGGATATAAATATATAATATTTATTTTTATACGTATACAAAGATACAGTTTTAAATAAATTAGGGACATTTCTTGAGTAAAATAAAACAAAATACTTTCTGGAAACAAAATCATCTCTGAGTGAAGTCGGTCAAATTAACTCACTTGGGTGATTTCAATGGAGATATAGCAGAATTGGACAACTTTTTTTTGCAGACACTACACTCTACGGCAGTGGTTCCTAACCTTTTCAATGTCACTACCCCTGTGAACAAGTATGGGAATTGAGTTTACCCCTAGCCAATTTAAAATAATTAAAACCACACAAATTCGAACGAAAATATGTTTATTATCTAACTAAATTCTAAGAAATTGCACGTTTAGGTAACTAGTAAAGTAAAGTAATATGTAAATCTTGGAGTTAACTAGTGTGAAGGTTGAAATTGCTTTGCATTCGCAAGTTTGACAATATTAGGTTCGGTTTCACTCAACGCGCATCTCATGTCATGCTCAACATTCAGACGGTTTCTGGCTTTTGTTTTTAATGTAACAAGAGTTGAGAAACCAGTTTCACATCTGTAAGTTGTAGCAAATGGAATCAACATTTTTAAAGCTCTGTCAGCTATAATGGGATATTCTGCAGCTGCTTTTCGCCAAAATGTGCTTAGTTTATCATTTTGAAAATCAACTTTCAATGAGTTATTCTCACGCAGCCCGAGAAACTCTACTTTCGCTGACACATCTTCGTCCTTGAAAATATCGACGCAAGTAGAAAATGGTCTTAAAATCCAGGAGTAGGACTCACGACTGTCCATGTTCGGAAAATATTGCTGCAGTGAGTCTATCACGGCAGTTAAATGTTGAACCACGGAATTTTCAAACGAGATTTTCTCTTGTTTATTATTTACTAATTGCTCACTTAGTTGTGTAAACATTGACACATCACCAGCTTGAACTCTGCGTTGGTAAAGTTCCAATTTGCGCAAAAAACTTGCGATTTTATCCTGCAACGTCAAAATATTCGTTTCATTTCCTTGCAGTGAAATATTCAGACTATTAATTTCAGTGAAAAAATCAGCAAGGTACGCCATTTTTAGAATAAATGTTTGGTCTTTAATTTTTGCATAATATTCTTTTTCTTTTTGTGTTCTCTGATTTTCAAAAAACAATCCAATTTCTTCTCGTAATTCGTAAACCCTACTTAGAACTTTGCCTCTTGATAACCAACGTACCTCTGTATGGTACAAAAGAGCATTAAATGTAGCACCAACTTCATCGCACAAAACTTTGAATAATCTTGAGTTAGTAGCGCTGCCTCGAATATGATTAACAATTTTTAATATGTCACTCAACGTGTTTAGCAAATCTGATGGAAGCGTTTTCACAGCCAAAGCGTAACGGTGTATCAAGCAATGATAGCCGAAAACTTGAGGAGCAACTTGCTTCACGAGTGCCTGAAAACCAGAACGGATGCCCATCATGTACAAGTACCAATCAGCTTTAACCAGTCTAGGCCATTTTCCTCAATAAACTCTTTTAGCGTTTGAAATACGTCTTCGCCGCGAGTAGTAGTGGGCAAAGACTTGCAGAACAAATATTCCTCCTTTACATCATCATCTTTAATGTATCGTGTAAACACCAATAATTGTGAACACGAAGCAACATCTGTGGACTCGTCCAACTGCAGCGCAAACATATGACTTTCCTTTATTTCAGAAATAACGGTTGCTAGAATATCGGCACACATTTCATATATGCGACTTTGAATAGTAGTGTTTGAGAGTGAGATTTGTTTAATCTTAGCTACATGTTGCTCACCAATAACAAGTGCTACTGCATCTAACAAGCAAGGTTTGATGAGGTCCTCTCCTATAGTGTGTGGTTTTTTATTACGTGCGATGCGATAAGCAATTTTGTATGAAGCTTGAAGGCATGATTCATTTGCTTTCTGTATATTGCCTGTTGAATCCATGCGGGAAGACTTCAGAATCCTCTCCTTTTTCTTAAAAAAATCTATATTTTTATCTGCGAACTCCTTGTGAACTTTAGCAAAATGTTCTTTTAATTTGCTCGGTTTCATGCTTTCTGGATTAAGCACTTTATTACATAAAACACACTGAGGCTTTTCTATATTTTTGTCTACGATGCTTGTGAAACCCCATTGTAGAAATGCTTCTTTATAAGTGCGCTTTTTGCCAGATGAAGTAGAAGCCATGTCAAAAACACCTGTAGGTACCTAAAACAAAAATCAACTAATACATACCTACGTAAACAAATCACTCGTGACAATATTAACGTGACGATATTAACAAACACTGCTTACCTTTGAATTTAAACCGTTTAAAAATACGATTTCTGCAATGCGCGGCGGAACAAATAAAATGCGTGTTCTTCCTAAGCTTAGGTAAACAAAATGAACATCGCCGCCTGTCCGGCCCGCCGCTAGTCATGCTTCACCCCTCCCACACCGCAGCTCACCCGCCGCCGTCGCCGTCAGCCGCGCGCATGAGAGCGCCGTGCTACCGTTTACCGTACTATTATTTTGTTTATTGCTATTTTAATACTATTTCGTGCCATCCCGTGTTACCCCCTTAGAATCTCCGTTTTACCCCTGCGGGGGTAATTACCCCCAGGTTAGGAACCACTGCTCTACGGGATGTTTCCATTTTTAAACAAAATGAACCCTAGTTCATCGAACCTAACCTCACTTATGCTATTCTATACATTGTCTTCATCATTGTATACATTATATACATCGAGACGTAGACAATTAATGTATACGCGTAAACGCCCATCACTGCTCGGAACCCTTTCGCGCCAGTAGGCCGAGGGTTATCTAGCTCTCTTCTACCGCTGTGTTGACTAGCATTGCTCCTCAGAACTCTCGTCCACGATGTCGCCGCGTGATGAGCCTGTCAGACTGACCTGAATGATTTCTCCGGCCTCCCATCCTAACCGAACTTCGTACATTCATCACTGGCCGATACAACCGCTTCTTTGTCCCTAGGGTATCGAGATTGTGGAACAATCTACATGAGATTTTTTCCAGCTCTACTAACATTAGGCAGTTCAAAAATCGGATTAACAGAGTTTCTGTGCCGCGCCGCTCGATCGACAAGTGTCGGTTGCTATCAATGGGAATAAAGTAATGCAATCCCATCATTACTCCAAGAAGAAAAACTCACAAAAGTGCAAAATGCAAATTCTGTCCGAACAGTATTCATATCAAGCGCAACGTGCTCGGAATTTGAATAGGGAATATGCATGTTATTTTTTGTATTTTCTGTGGATTATTCACGTTAATATAATACCGAGCACACATATTCGCGCATTCGTGGACATGTACGTTTAATTAAATATTAAAAACTGCAATGCCAATGACGTTGATTGAAACGCCGCACTTTTGTCATTTGATTGCATATTTGGTTAATTTGCTGTCAGGATTCAAAAGGTCATATTTTAAATTCCCTAGGTTTAAAAAACCCTTGTGCGGAAATACGATACGCAAATCACGGGAAATAGTATTTTTTCATATTCCCCGAGATGCTTATAGAAAAGTGGCGTAAAATTATGAGAAAGGATAATGTATCTTCAAAAAGTTCAAACGGCTGTTAACCGATCAGTTGAAGGTTATTCCATTATCAGAGTTCCAGCACTGCTATGAGGAGTGGAAGAACCGTCTCCATCGTTGTATGTATTCAGAATTTCAGACGAGGTCATCAAATTGTAATTATATTTGAATAAAAAAAATTAAAAAAATCAGTATCATCACTTACTCCTGCACTGTACTTTGCAAGTCGATGTCTAATGTCGCTGTCTCCTGTCGCGGAGCGGAACCTCAAGAAAGGTGTCTGATGTATTTGGAAGAGTTCTGAAGTATAATTATCACAAGGAGATTTGAGACTTGCAGGCTGGCTGACGGTGCCCAAGTCATTTTATGGGTTGAAAAGTTTTGCGAATGAACTAATGCCTAGTTTATTATATTTTTCTCATTTATTTCCAGGCATGAACGTGAACCAGAGGGAACTGAGCCAACACATCGAATTCGAGCCTAACACGTACTATGCAGCGTTCAGTGCAGAATTGGAAGCAAGCGCGTACCCAATGTGGGCGCTCGTGTCACATTTGACAGACTCCAGTACCGCGGCTCTCACTAAACGGGTGTTGTCAGCCTGCTTAACCGAGATCAATAACTGGCTGGAGGCTATCAGCTGCACCACACCCACTGTGGTAAGTAGATTTGTACAGGGCGCCTAAAAAAAATTAATTTTTCGGCTCATGAGAATGGATTTAATCCCAGCTGGGGTAGGCGGACATCCAGTTGTCCTCAATATAAATGCTTTGATAAAATGTCAGAAAATTGTTGTACATGAGCTGCAAAAGATACTTGTATACAACTGAAAACGTATTTAGAGCAAGTTTTTCAATCGCAGGTTAACTTTCTGTTTAGTTAACTATAATCTGGAAGTTGTTGCCTGCAAATGCGTTTTTCATGTATTTTCACAGTTTCGGTTTACTTACGATAAGCGCATCGCATATTTATGACTTGTGTCATACCCTCATATCTTCAAACGTGTCACACAGGACACGTGTCCTTTTTTGAATGAAATTTTACGAGATAGTTGAAATTTGAATAAAACCTTCGTCACGCAAGGTAAGGTTTTTCAAACATTGCTCGTACAAATGTTTAGTAGTAGACTCTATAGACGGGATTATAGAAAGGATGGTAAAGAAGGTGGCCAATGCAATGTCTAATCGAAATTACATACAGGGTGTTCATTTCAAAACTTCCCACCACGGATTTATCGAAACCCGCTGATTAAAAGTAAAAACGTCGAGACACGTCAAAAGATTTGTCAAGGGGGACAACTTTTTAACGAAAAACTACTTCATCACCCCCTTTCAACCTAACTCAAGGTCATTCTCTTAAAAATCTTAAATGACAAGGAATGTCGAGTAATAGCTTGTTTGAAAGGTCTTTCAAAGCCCTTTATTTTGACGCTTGATTTTTAAAAAATCAGTTAATCCGTTTTCGAGTAAATGAGAAAAACATTTATTTTAATTTGTTCAGATAGAAAACAAAAACATACGAAAGTATCACTTTGTATTTCAATAAGTGTTCAAAATGTTGTCCGTTAAGGTTTGCCAAATCTACAATTCATTTATAATTTAAAACGAAACTACCAACATACACAGCAATTCGGAAGATTATACGTGGCAACAACCAAATAACAACCCGAATTTTTTCCGCAGTTTTTTCATCAACACAGATATCCTGGGCGAACTGTATTTATTGTTATACCTGTTTAGTTATTTGTTGCTAAGGGAGAGAATGAATTTAATTTGCTGTCAGTTACCTTTGTGAGAATCTTGGGATAGTGGAAATTAATTTATTGATTCAGATTTTACTTCCAAAACACTAGCCGTAGCCGAACGAGTGGAAATGATTCTAATTTATGGTGCCCAAAATCAATGTGCTCGGCAAACTGCCGTCACATTTAATGTCAGGCATCCGGAAAGATAACTTCGCATAGGTATGTTTTGGACCTTGTTACTAAATTTACTCAAACTGGATCTGTTGCAAATAAAAAAACGTGATCATCGGAGAGATTTGGATGAAGCTACTCAAGTTGAAGTTTTGAGACCACCATAAAATGATCCGACTAATAGTAAAAAAGTTATGGCCGAAAACACAGGCAAAATTCAGGTGATGGCTCTTGTTGCTAATGCGACGATAATTTACACAGCTTCTTGAAAATTTTCAAATCCGTAGGATTCATACTTCTAAATAACCACAACAAAATTGGAGTCGATTGGTCAAGTATTTTTTGAGATTTTATAATTGCTTATCCCAAAACACCTGTCTTCCGGCCATCACTACTAGTTTACTGAGCAATATACAGGGCATTTTATAGTGAAATATACGAGTTTACCCACCGACGTCGGTGAGTTTACCTTTCTACATGAATCGCAAACCATTCCGAAAGATAATTGTTATTTTTATGCGAAAAATGAAGGGGAAACAATTAGAAATTCTCAAAAACTACTTGACCAATCGACTTCAATTTTGTTGTCGTTATTTAGATGTATGAAGCCTACGAATTTGAAGAATTTCAAGTATCTGCGTGAAACTCTCGTCGCATTAGCAACAAGTGCGAAAACCTGCATCTTGCCTCTGTTTTACTACTAGTCGTTTTTTTACGTGTAGTCTCATTCTGTGGGTCTCATAAATAGCTAAAAATCTTATTTGAAGAGTTTTTTCGTTCCTGCCAACACCTTCGATTGTATCCCAAAAAACACGTTTTTTCATTCTTTGTTGTCGAATAAAAAGTTTTCCCACGAAAATTGGTGTACCCATTTCATGTGTCCATGATTTCAGAACCCCCTTGAACAACTTGCATCAATAAAACCAGACTTTATAATTTCGCAAACCAGGGATTCGTCTGATATGATTAGACTAAATGTTTACCCTTCAGTGTCTCTATTTCAAAATAACTTTTCTCTTTTTGTTACAGGAGGACAGCTATCAGGTGTCATTCCATCTACCTTTGCACCGATATCTAGCGGTTTTCCTTTGCCAAGCAGTCGCTAAACAAGGAATTTCTCTAAACGAGGTGCTGCCACCTGCCGAGTATTTTCTCAATCTACTCATGATGCACCCGCTGCTAGTACAGGTGAGTCCGATTTTGTGTAAACTCTTTTTTTTACAAATGGTAGTTCGGAAATTTTGTTTTTAAATAAAACCAATAGTATTGGAAAATAACATGCTTGTCTATATCGTCAGAATGTAGAAGCATGTGGATCAGCTGTTTTTACAGATAACCAGTTTTCGACTAAAATGTTCAATAACGTTTGGCACAATTGCCGGTCAGTTTCACCAATGATCTGAGAAATGTTTTCCGCGGATTGTTTGTGTAAACTTTATCCTTGAGGAACCCTCACAGAAAATAGCATGAACTCCCAAGCCAATTCCAATGCTTCGCTCGACGTATAACGCATGATTCTATTTTGATAAATCAACATGTTGTTAAGGTGCATATTATCCAATTGAAGTCATGAAAAGTCCATATTTATGGTAATCCTCGCCGTGAACATTTACCATTTCACAATCTTAATTTTCACGCAAAAACTTTCCTAATACGTTAGCAAGAATTTATTCGCAATTGTTGCTGCCTTTTGTTAGTTGCAGATGTTTCTTCATGTAGGGAAGAGTTTTACTTTTCCTACCCCTTTTTTAAATAAAATTCCTGACAGGCGCGGATCCAGGCGAATTTATTTCGACCACCAATTTTTAAAGTTCCAAATCTCTTAGATAAATCTGTAATAAATCTGGATGCCGTACTGGTATTTTCTTCTAAATCTAAACACTGGCAGCACTGCATCCGTCAAATTTGATTTAACTGTAAGCTCATAGATGATAGCGCAAGACTGGTTGCCTATGCGGTCTGCTTGATGTAGGAAAAACTTCGCGCGCGCAAACTTCTTGTGCATAATAGAGTTTAAAAGTTATCACGGACGCTACCGATAAGTAAAGGGCGTCGAGTCAAATTTGGAGTGCACGCTATTTATAGGATTTGCATAAAATTATAAGTAAGAAAAAAAAAACAAATATGACTGATAGTTGTTATGTTTGTCGTGATTAATATTTCATTGAATACAAACTTGGTGAACAACACTAAAATACGTTAACGAACGTGCATTACTACAGGTTATATACTGGGCACTATTTGCGAAAGTGTTATTCTCCGCATTTATCGCTATTTGCAAATTAATGACGGCAACTGAGAATAAACAAATTAGAAAGACCTGCACAAGTAACCGAAACAAGGTCATGGATAGTGCAAAAGGTTTTTTAATTTTTTTAAGCCAATGAAACAGCTAATTCAACTGTTTTAATATTCACGCGGATCTATGGTTTTTTGATAACGTAAAATCCATCTAAATTGTTCAGATAAAGTTCGAACTACAAATTTTGCTGGCAATAAGGATGTCACATATTAACAGGGGTTTACAATTATATACACAATAGTAGCTGATGCGCACTGTTACCTCTGTTTTTTTTACTATATGTCTATATAACCTGAATTAAGTAGAGACTGTGAGATCAAACATTCTTTATTCAATACAAAATATCAGAATTATTCTAATTTGAATCCGCGTCTTGCTTTTCGTTCAGCAAAAACTTCCATCACAGAATCCAAATTGAGTGTATTAGCTACTGATCGTTCGATACAGAGGATAGAGGAGGTGTTGAGTGTGTCTTCAGCCAAAGAAGCTCGACGGTATTATTTAATAATTTTCAAAGAGCTCATGACAAGTTCAGCACTAGCTGAACTCATAGGCAAAGTCAAAAACAATCTGAATAAACTGCAGCTCTCTGGAAAACTTGTCTATAAAATTTTTTGCAATCATGAAATAACCTAGCGGGCTGTCATTAGAAAAATTACGATTTTCTGAAAAATAAATGCTCTTAAAACTGGCTAATTCATATTTTAGATCTGTAGTGAAAAATTACGAACACATTTCCATCAAATGTGACGCTGGTTTCTAATTCGTTTTCTTTTAGATTGACTAATTTATCTAGCATCAAAGAACCAAACACTTCACGAAATCCTTCAGCACGTTCTTGCAATTCGTTACTCATTGATCCAAAACTTCATACTAATTTATTCGATGTTTTTCGTGTGTTTCCAGTGGCGAGTCAGCAGCTTTTTCGTCGATCATTTTTTTGATTTCCCTCTCTCTGACAATGGGAACCCCCACCCCCTCCACCCCCCCGACACAAATCCTGGGTCCGCCGTAAATTGCTGAATTGGGATAGCCTAGCGATTTTTTATAAAAAGCTAATACCCTCACCTATCGTCACGGGAAGTTGAAATGACGAAATAAGTTACTGCGATCTTTATTGATTATAAGGAATTATAAAAAAATTAAAACTATCTATTGCAAATGAATACTACAATTCCACACTATGTATATCAGTTATTTTTTCAGTTCGTTTATGCCTCGGCATTCAGTTGACAAGTACATATTCGTTCACATTAATATCTTTTCTTTGAGGTGCTTCGGGTATTTCCAAATTGAAATGATTCGCATAGTTGTAGGTGGTGATTTTGGGCGCTACAAAGCCTCCGTATCCCTTTCTTCCCTTATAGAAGACGCCCGCACCCGTCAGGGGAACGGCAGGGACGTTGAAAACAGGCTGGATGTCAAAATAAGGGATGGTAGTTTGACCTGCATCTTTCGCCAAATCGGTGCGGTCGAAATCAATGTAACGTTGAGGATCAAAGTTGGGGTTTGATGGCGAGTCTGAGAGTGTAGGGATGTCGGGTTGGTCAAAGACAATCCGCTCTCTGAAAAAAAAATCGTGTTGGCTTCCACTTCAAAATTTAGGAGCAAAAGTGATATAGTCCAATATAGTAGTAAAATCGGATGCAAATTCGACAGGTTACACATGCAACATTGGTTTTTTGTTCCATAATTTTAGATATAGCCTTTTTTTACTAGAATCATGGAAATTGTTGCATGTATAGTACTGTCAATAACAATGAAGTATAGTGGTGCATCGTAAGACATAAAAATATCAAAACTTCGGAACCCAACTGCACTAACTGGATTTTCGTGAAACCATTGTAATTAAAAAAGTTCATTTAACAAAATTGGACGTTGTTCATAAATGCAATTTTTAACAATTAATAAAAAAATGAGGAAAACGGGGTGATTCTAAAAGCAGTGGTAATACCTATTTCTAGTACAAAAAAATAAAAGCTCATATAAACGTGTGCCAAAATTCCCCCTTACCAACAGCATGTTGAATATATAATTTGAAAATCGGAAAAATGTTTCGTATAATATCTTCGAGTTGTATTAATATATTGAAGTAAAAATTTGTACAAAATTTGTAGAACATGGCCATACAAAAATTGTGAAATTTTGACCACTGCAGCAGAAATTGAATATTATTTTCTACGCCACTGACTTTTTTGAAACATCTATTGCTTTTTTGAATAAGGTACTCAATCTTGCATGAGTCACCTCTATTCAGAATATTTTGTCGGACTACCCCTTTTGGTGAAAAATTGATTTGAGTGTTCAAGGTAAGATCCGTTTAAAAGTCCTCTGATTGAAACTAAAATTAGAGAAGTTTAATACTGAAAACTATCTTACACCTCATTCAGATGTCCAAAGCTATAGGTACTACCTGGCGAATTTGCGTCTTTGAACATACAGGGTGTTTTCAAAGCTGAGTCATTTATTTTAACAGCTTGTAAGACTCACCGAAAGAAGTTGATATACAAAAAATCAGCTAAATAAAAGTTGCGTAATAAAAGATATATTAAAAGATTAAAAATTGAAAAAAACAAGAATGTTATTACACAGATTTTTTTATATTCTCGACCACTGCCGTCGTTTTTTTTTTGTTTACTACTCTTATCGTTTATCTAAATTTGGCAAAATTTTTGTCTTATTGTATGATTTTCAGTACGAGTCTTTGGTTCGATCAGTTGTATCAGTCTTTTAATAGTGCGTATATTTTCATTTGTCTGATTATTTTGTGCAAAAAATACCCATGCTTACGAAAACAATGAACTAGTGGACATAATACTAACATACGGAGAGTGCAAAATGCAGCCGCAGCATGCAGTTTGTATGCGGAAAGGTTCCTTTTAAGGAATCATCCGGCCCCACGAATGTTTGTAAATTTATTTATTAGACTTTGTGACACAGGCTATTTAAAAGAACAACGATGAGGTCACGCTGGAAGACCTGCTCGACCTGAAATGTTACAAATTGAGGAAGACATTTTAGAAATGATCGAAGACGATCCAGCAATGAGTGCTAGATCCATAGCAGCTCAAGTTGAAGTTTCTCATAGTAAAGCATAGAATACGATAAGAACGGTATTATCCTTTTAGAACAGTTAGGGAGAAATGGAGATTTTACGAAATTAATTTTGTGTGCAAATGAGGCCACATTTACACGAAATGGAGTGCACAATTTCCACAACAATCATGTTTGGGCAGTAGAAAATCCGCATGTTGAAAAAGAACTCATTTTTAACTCAGATTTTCATTAAATGTTTGGGCTGGCGTGGTAGATGGCATGCTTATTGGGCCCTACTTTTTCCAACTCGACTGACTGTTGAAATTTATTTAGATTTTCTTCGATACTGTCTGCCACAATTATTAGAAGCTATATAATGTGAGACATGATATGGCTCCACCGCATTTTAGACGAGAAGTTCATATAAAAAAATAAGTTCAAATAATGAGTTTCCGAATAGATCGATAGGGCGAAATGGAACCCATTTCTTGGCCTGCTCGCTCCCCGGATTCAACGCCTTGCGATTTTTTCTGTGGGGCTATTTGAAAGAGTTGGTATATCATGACGGAGCAGTAAATACTCTGGAAGAACTTAACAGTGCACTGAAAATGCTTGTGGACATCAAGATTTTATTTTCGAATCTGGTAAAGTATCGTGGGTTCGCCGAGTAGGAATTTTTGTAAAAACGGTGTCCATTTAACTTGATAATGATTTTTTTCAAATAATTTTCAGTAATGTAAACTAACTCTATTATTATGCAACTTTTAGGTGGGTGATTTTTGGTATATCAACTTCTTTTGAGCTGTTGAAATAAATGACTCAACTTTGAAACTACCCTGTATGATAGCATTTTCGTCGTACATGGCTCTAATAAGGTATACTATAAACTAAACAACAGGGATATCAGACAAATATTTCGTAAATCGTTGTAAAGTTTTTCGATTGCACAAAAATGCACCTGGAGCAATTTCTCGCTTCAACAGTTGAGATAAGAACGTGACCTTTTTTAATTTTTCTATCACGCTACCGTCAATTTTAAGTAATGAATCACCAGGCTAGAACTATTTTACCTGTATCCAGATCCATAGACATAGTATGATCCTTCTTGTGAAACCTTGCCAGTTAAGAAATCGAATGGCCTCACTTCGATCTGGAATCGTAACATGTCTGCCATATATTCAAATCTAACACCTAAAAAAATAAAACAAAATATGATTACAACATAACCCATTGCATACAGTAGTGTACGAGAGAGAAGAGTGGAATGCGTATGTTACGGGTTGCTAGGCAACGTGGTGCTTCTTTCATTTTCTAACATGCGTATTGCGTGCTTCTCTCTTGACTTTGAAGTTGAGTCATTAATTTTCAGATAATGATTGTAGAAGGAAGATAAATCAAAATATGTGTGTAAAAATAAAAAAAAAATATGTTACCTTGTTTTATAAAGTATCCTCCCGACAAGTATTTCAGTGCGGACCTGTATTTAATCGTGCGGTCTTGGAGCACCGGCATGCCCTCCCCTGTGAGGTCTTAAGTCACCTGATTCACGAGCCCTTTGTACTACATTAACAAAGGCACAAGGGGTTGGTTGCACTCGATTGGGAAACCGATCCGCATAAATCCGTGATGCCGCGGCAGCATTTTGTAAAGACTCCCCCCCCGTAAATAAGAATCATGTCCACAAGTTCAGCATTTTCGTAAACATGTGCCATTTTTTATTTCGTTTGAGCCACGCAACAAACACTACTATTCACTCACGCGTTACCGACTGACACATTGACTGAATACAACTGAATAAAATTGTAGTAAAACCATCGTGATAAGCGTTTCAAATTCTTTCGCTTTTTTGTTTCCGATGCGATGAACCGATAAGGCGGATTATATCCGTTGTTGCCAAACACGAGCACATAATCTTATTATTGAGGCAGGGCGGTACTCAAACTTTAATTTTACCACAAAAATGTTAAAGGAAAAAACATTTCTTTTGATCAGATCTACTCACTGTTAAAATAAAAGACTCAACTTCGAAGTCACCCTGTATATTACGAGGTCAGTGATATATGGGGATGACTTTGTCAAAGTAATCTTCTCATTTAGTTAGAAAGTTTTATATCGCTTACCTGTGATTACCGTATTCGACTCGGTAGGTGACAGATCATCTAGAGACATCGACCTGGTATCATATGTCATTGTGTGATAGTCTTCACCGCTTTTGACGTCTGAGTCGGTAATTTTGAAATCGCCGACTGGTACCCAGTGAACGGTAGAGTTGTCGATGTAACCGTAAGGAAGTAGTTTGCCTTCTTGAATTTGCAGATGGATGATACGATTATGTTTCACGAACCTGATCCCGGTTACTACCCTGAAATTAAAGAAAAGTGTGAATACATTTTTTGCATTTTTACATAGTATTCTAAGAATCTTGGGGAGAGATTCCGTATTTTTTTAGAAGGACATTTCTTCTTAGTTAAAGCTCTCTAGATTCTTACATATGTCAGATCTGGTTGCTCAGTCAACAAACTAAAACATATAGAAGGAAGGTAAGAAGAACAAAAGAGAAAGGATGATCGAGAGATGCTATTTTCATATCAAGGTTTTAAGAGTATGGAATCATGTTTAAAAAAGTGGAGCGGATTTCCATATGATCTTCAAGTCATGGTGAAGGTCATATACCAATCATCAGATGACAATATTTGGAACCGACTAAGATTTAGCTCACCTGTTATTTTCAGTGTCTGCAATTACGGGTCTTAGACTGAAATATCTGTCGGAATAGGGCCCTTGTTCATCACAAGTACAAAGGCAGTACGCACATCTTACAAACCATCTTATCCAACTCCTGGCATCTTTCTTTTGGCACCATGTTTTCTTTCCCAAGACTGTATCGTCGTATTCTATGTAGTGGTACCTTCTATGACCTGGTTCTTTCTGCAACATGCATAATCACTCCTGATTTTAATTATACGATAATGATATTTCTCGTATTTTGATCAAGTGGCTTGTGTTGAAGAGGGGGGTAGGAGAAGGGGCGCTATGTGAATCTGGATAACCCTTTAAAGTACCAGATACAAAACATATGCACCCTGATCAATATGTCAGTTTTTCGTTGAGATCGACCAGACATCTCGAAAGGCAGATTTTTTTACTCCAAGTAGGACGTTTCAAGCTTCAGGATTGATGTCCATATTCAAAAATAGCGTTCCAAATAACCTCAGTGCATGAAGTCTCATTCACTTGAAGTAACATGGGAGTATGGGACGAAAATGCAAATTTTGTTGATACTCGAAGTTGAAAGCCTTAATAAGATATTTTCAAAAACTTTTCTACAATCTCGACCTAAACTCATTGTTCCTGGGTTAAATCGGGTGCGTGGATCACGAATTAGATATCGGTTGTTTGAAGGAGAGGACGTCTCGAAAAGCCTGTTTTTTACCCAAATAGGGCTGCGTGAAACATTAGATTTCCTTCGATCTGTCTGTCTGAGAAATACGGCTCGGATTTATTTATTTATTTATCAACGAGCGACTGTCCAATTAAAGTACAGCATAGAAAATCTAAAGTAAACCTAACCCTACTTTGACTTTGATATTTAACACTTAGAACAATCACAAACACTTTACAGTCCTGATCATTTCTAAATTCAAACGAATTTAATTAAAATTTAAATACAGTCCGCAAAGTTGGGGTTTTCCTATACACGACGTGTAGATCTTGAAAACATAAGCAATTTTTCTTAGTACCATATACACCAATGTCTTAAGGGAACCGAGATAAAGGGCTCTGCAACATCAAAAATATCTGAATACCGTCCTGTAGCCGCGACTCGCGACATCCCCGAGTGGTACTAGGACACTAGCTCAACCCGAAGACAGAACTGGGTCGGGGTCAGTGTGTCAGGTCAGTATGCAACCTTCAACCGACGGTTACGGTCACGCGTGTAGAGGTAAACGAACACGTATAATCGATTGCGTTTCAAAAAACAACAAGCACTAGAGACGTGGCTAGAGAAGTGCAAGTATCAAAAGCTAAAGTGTGGCAAACGCTGCGTGAAGAGGGGCTGTATCCGTTTCACGCCCAACGACGATTTTCCAGCAAGTTGTTTCTGAAAAGGAAAACCCCAACTTTGCGGACACCCTGTATATGGGGAAATCTGATATTAAATATTACAGACAGGAATCTAATTGAATTTTGAATGTTTTCTGACTTCTGAAGAAATCCAACTTATTAGAATACTGATTTGCTAACCTTGAAGATCTAGACAGGAAGAATTACTAGCATAATTAGTACGAAATGATCTAACATGGAATGGTTGATTCAGTCTTGTTTGACGAGAAGGCACATGTAGATTAATATTTTTCAAAAGTTCTGGAGCAAAACTAAGAGAGGGCAAAATATTATAAAATAGTAATAGGTCCCACTGATTCCGTCTTACCTGAAGGGTTGATATATTGAGAGAGCTTTCAATGACGGAATAGATAATATCTTCAACCATAATGTTTTGTTTGAGTGAAATGAATCTTAAGAATTTATGTTGCACTCTCTCAATTGCCTGAATATGAACATTATAGTTGGGTGACCAAACACAAGAACAATACTCCAAATGGGGCGTTACCAAAGAACAAAATAACGTTTTAAATGACTGAATATTATGAAAATCCTTAGCATATCGTTCTATAAATCCCAACAGTTGAAGAGATTTAGAAACAATCATATTTATATGGGTAATAAAGGATAATTTTGGGTCCAGAATTACCCCTAAATCCCTAACTTGGGATACACTCTTTAGATAACAACCTTCCATGGTATAAGTATTATCAGTGGGGTACCTGTTACGGCTGAAAACATTTTTCCACATTAAGTTCCATTCTATTCATTTGACAGCAGAGACTGAATGAATTCAAATAATTTTGGATATTTAAACAATCATTATTATATTTGATTTTTAAGAATAGTTTCAAATCATCTGCAAACATTAGAAAACTAACAGACTTAAAACAGTATATAATATCATTCACGTATATATTGAACCTTGAGGTACTCCAGATGGCACATTAATCTCATTTGATTGAAAGCTTTGATATGCACTGTTTGTTTTCGTTCAGTGAGGTAAGACTTCAGCCATGATAAAAGATCCCCGCAAATTCCTAGACAATGTAACTTATTGATCAAGATCTCATGGTTGACCTTATCGAATGCTTTCGAAAAATCTGTATAAACTACATGAACAGAATAACCTTCCTCCAATGATTCCAAAACATAGTTTGTGAATGTTAAAAGATTTAACTCTGTGGAGCGTTTTGAAAGAAATCCAAATTGTTGGCTTATAAAACTACTTTGCAAATTTGCGGATAAAAATTCACACAATAGGCTGTCAAATACCATTCCAGTGCAACTCGGTTTACTGATAGATCGATAATTTTTGACTTGTGAAGGATCTCCAGATTTCAGTATTGGAGTAATCAAGCTTGTTTTCCAACATTCCGGAAAAGTTCCACTTTTCAACGAAAGATTAAAAATATAAAAGAGATCTAGAAATCAGAAAGCTACAATGTTTAATCAACAACAACAGTTTGGACAGATTGCGATGAAATTTTTACACAATGTTACACCAAGGACACAAAGGCTTTTTAGTTTTTGAGAATTGGTCCAGTGTTGAGGAAAGCCAAAAACGAAAAAAAAATCGCTTAAACTTCGTTTTTTGACGTTTCAGACGATCCTGGCCATTTTCGCAAAAATGTTTGTAGGTGTCAAAAATTGGGGTTAGGGATTTCGGGAGTGGGGGAGGGTATATCTCATTTGTTTACGTTGGTATATTTATACCCCTCCAAACCCAGTGATTCTACGCAGATATTAGACATATTTCACTTAACGTAGATGTCGCCGTATATTTACCAAAACTTAGAAATATCTCCTACAATCAGGGGTAGATACGTGCGACGTGGTCCCCCGATGGACAAGCGTCGATCGGTAGTCTTACGTCACAGTCGGCAATCACTAACGTATATCACTGTGCATCGCAACGATGTGCGCCTGCAGCAATTCCTCTCAGGGGGAAGCGAAAGGTTCTTTAATTTTTCGTTATGCATATTTGCATTTTTTCTCAGAAGGGCTAACTTGTGCCAAACATAATCCTTTACGAACTGATGACAGCGTAGCGTGGAAAGTTCAGAGTCAACTTACTTGACGCGATTTTTCTGGCATATTCGAAATGAACCGCTCAAGTTACCCTAGTGCGCCGAGTTTTGATGACTTGTATGTACGGGAGACGACAATGGAAATTTTCTAATTTGAAACGCTAAAATCTAAATACCTGTTTGGCTGGTAGATATTTGTCATTCTCGATACGCTCGAAATAATAAAATGGTTTTATCGCCCAATTTCAACATAGATTTGGTAGATTCATAACTTACATCTATGCAAGCCTTCATGCCCTTAGATACCATCCTGCAATCTCTTAGGCGCCCCTTACAGGGCTCCGCTTTCTGGCAGTACTCGCTTTTAGAATCGTAGCAACCGAAGCTGGTTGTATCGGAGTAGTCTTCGCAGGTGTTGACGCAGCTGCGTCTTTTATTCAAATCGGCTTCGTTCTGGATGTGAGCTTGCAGCAGCCGAGTTAATCTGTCGTAGGTTACTCCTAGAAAGCAACTGAATTAGCTCATCGAAAAAATATTATAGTTGTCTTTTTGCCTTATACGCCAACGGTCTGTCTGTCTCTCTGCCAATTATGTTTTGTATATCTTGTATACTGATCCGTTTAATGTTTTTGTTACACATTTTCGTAGCGTAATTTTTTCTCGCCGAACATAATGATATTTTTGCATGGGAAGTGCAGACTCAACCTACCTGACGCCATTTTTATACAAGGTTTGTCGCAAAGTAAACAGGACTTTTGAAAGAGATCCGATATAAGTAGCGCCATCTGTTAGCGGAGACTAGCCTTGGATATTACATCTTTTATTGAAGCCCTGTCAAATCGACAGTACCTTTTTAGCATCGGTCGAAAAATGAGCATCCAACAAAGAGTCAATATTAAATTCTGTAAAACATTTACCGAAACGCATCAGATGTTGATGGAAGTGTATGGTGATGATGGTTTATCTCGTAGCCAAGTTCATGAGTGGTTTACACGGTTCAAAGAGGGTCGTGAGTCGCGGGAAGGCGACGAACATGTTGGCCAGCCAAAATTTGTGGTTACGCCAGAAACCGTCGAAAAACTACGTGAATTTTTCAAAAATGATTCAAAATCTTCATTGAAATACATAGAAATAGATTTAAATATCTGTAAAGATTCAGTTCATCGCACTTTGACCAAGAATTTGAGCATCAGAAAGGTGTGTGTTCCGCACAAGCTCACGGATGACCAAAAATTGCTTCGAATTCTGAATTTTGAAGGACTTCCCGATAAAATAGCTAAAATCATCATTCGAAAATCTTTTGGTCCGTGCAAATCGCTGTATTAATTTTGAAGGAGACTAATTTGAATAAAATAAATTCGATTTTCCGAAGCAAAAAAAGTTTGTTGATTTTTTTGTCGTATTTACTTTGCGACAGAGCTTGTATGTCCAAAAGATTTGCGAAGCGCTATCGGGCCAGAAACCTAGTTAAATAATGTACCAAAAGAATCACTCAGAATTTTCATGGCTTTCCTCTAATTTTTCATATCAGCTACTGCAACTTTGCATAGAAGAGGAATATGTAAACATATAAGTATACCTAATTCATGCTTTTTTGGGTCGCACCTCCATATTTTCCTATGGGATATTGCCATGGCTCCTGACATGAATGTGTACGTAGTATTGAACATCTCCCTGAATTTTTTTGTAGCCAGCAGTCCCGCACTTGTGTGATTGTCTGAAAGTTGAAATGTGTATAGTTTCTTGGTGATTTTTTTTAGTCAACCATGATATTTGCCTTCATACGGTTAGAACGAGAAGACTCATTGCCAGTACGATAAATCCGATTTGTACCGTAGCGGATGACAGCACTTTCCGCTCAAGATGTTAGGGTGGCGAAGTGGCATTTAAACCATATATTTTCATAAATGTCACCTGTTCAACATTGCTATTTCCTACTTTTTGTTGATCTGTATGAATTTAAGTGATTACTAGCATATTCTAATCAATCCCGTATAGTTTACCAACTGGTACAATATAAAGTATTCATTTAGATAAACAATGGTAATGATATTACCTTTTTCCTGCAAGCGTTGTGCCAAATAAGCAAATTGTAGCAGCATATTTCCTTTCAACTGAATCAGCGCCATTTTGTTATAAAAATTGTAAAATACTTGTTGCGGCGACTGGTGGTGGCTTTTGCACATGAAATCATGGGTAATTGTCATCTGAAAAAAATATAAGTTCGGTGTTTTTGTCGATGACTAAAATGAAGTAGAATCATCTTTCTTTCACTGACAAACGCAAGTGATTCTATAAGGCGTGGACCCCATTCTGTGTTATGCATCGTTGTACGTACCTCCAAGATTTCCCCCAACATGCTAGAACTGCCATACAATTGATCGAAGGCAGATTGAATAGTTCTGTTGATGTTATTCTTTTCGTCGTACAAAATGTGATGGATCATGTTGTTGACGCTGATTTGCCTCCTTTCATCTTGGTAGTATTTTCTAGATGGTAACAGGTACTGTTCCTGGTATCTCCTGAATTTTTCGTATGCATCGTGGATAACTCGGACATCAGAGAAAAATTCGACGAAAGGGTCCGTTTTTTTTGGTACTTGCAGCCCGTATAAGATTTCTTGTGGCATCTGGAACAAAATTGACAAAGACGAGAGTTATTTCATAATGATGATGCATATTTACAATTTGTTTTAACGCCTTGTATTTTGTGAAATTTTATTTTTCCAATTCGAAAATCGGCTCAAAACCGATCAAATTTCAAGAAAACCTACCAAGTTGTTTTGCTTTCGTCCTAAAAATGGCAATTATTATTGCAATTTTTGAAATCTACCAAGGAATTTCGTCCGTCTTTAACCCCCTAAAAGTGGCCTACTTGTCATTTTTGAATTTGAACAAGAAACGGGTTACAAAACGATGAACCTGCGCGAACACCTACTAAGAATTTTTTGTGCATTTGAGCCATTGCATTTTTTGAAATCCTAATTTTTGAGCTCAAAAACATTTAACTATAGAGAACCTACTAAGGATCTTTTCGTTGGTTGGCGCTCAAACGCCCTGAAAATGACCATACTTGCATTATTTGAAATACTAATGCTAACTTTATAGAGAACCTATTACGGGATTTTTCATTCATTACCTCTTCTTGCATTTTTTGCAATACCCGTACTGATTTTATAACTCGAAAATGGGCTCTAATGCAATCATCATACCTTTCCTTTTCCGGAGCACAAAGTTAATATTTAGTGATTGTCATCTTACCTGCTGCAACTTTTTGTCAAATTCATGGAACTGTCTAACGATATTAGACGCCGAATCAATCTCGTTCATCCCATGTTTGTTGAGCACAGTGTCCCACAATTCATCTTCCAATTTCAAAAATTCCAATGTGAGTTCGTCGATCAGAAGCGGATGCGCGGAGGCATGTTCACAGGTGGTAAGGGTGCCATCCGAGATCAAAAAACACACGACAGCCAGCAACGAGCATTTTCTCGACATTTTGACTCCCCTGTCGATCGCACATTCACTGATTGGAAGCCAGCAGTTGTCGTGAACTATGAGCTCGCGTCTGCAAATGTTGTGATTTCCCCTATCTTGTTATTATCACGGACAGTGGCGTGCTGGCTGGTAGGATGTTAAAACATAGATTTGAGGATAAAAAAATTGGCGTTTAGTAGATTGAATGTATTTCTGAGTTCTCTGTCAGATCACAGAATTTGCAGGCGGATACCTCAAAATTTAGGACAAAATTTCGTCTCCCGTTATTACGCCAGTCTTTGTCGGATTTACGTATACGCAGCAGTTTTTTAAAATATTATCATAAGATTTCATTAGGCAACATTTTTTCGTAGTAATCCTAAAATTATTCCTGCCTTTATTATAAGTGGATGAGATTTATTATACTTAGGTAACCTGGGGTGCTGAGTTCGAATATCACCCTCAAAAAATCGTGAAGTATCCTTCTCACAACCTCTTTAATCTGTAAAAGGTCCAGATAAGACCTAGTCTTGAATACTGCTCACATGTTTGGTGTGCTGCCGCCCCGACTACATTGTCTATACCCGATGCTGATTAGAAGAGGGCCGTCCAACTGATCGCCGACACTTCCCTAACGGACAGTCCCGGGTCCGTTTCGCACCGTCGACGACGAACGATCTAGCTCTCTTCTATCGCGTCAACGTGCTTTGCTCCTCAGAGCTCAGCTCCATGATACCGTCGCACTTTGAGCTTGGCGCAGGCTTTTGTCTACCATCCCAACTCTGTCGAAGTGTGTACATCGGGAACTAGCCGGTACGACCGCTCCCTAGATACTCAAGAGTCTGCAATAATCTGTCTCAGGTTTTTCGACTTGTGCTACCCAAGGCTTTGTTTCCCTGGTATTTAGGTTGCTGCCTACGCGGTTGCTTCAGTATCAGGGAAGCCCGAACTTGAAGTAGATAATGGGACGTTTGGGACCTCCTGTAGCTGTTTTCTTGAATTTTCATATACAGGATATCGACCCCATATTTAATGTGTGCGATCGAGGTAGAGAGAGAAACACGCATGTTACAGAGAGCTGAGGCGTTTACAGATTCGTTGTCTTTGGTGTCCAGCAAAAGGAGGGTTATTATTTCGTGGGCTACATGCCAAACTGCTTGATGGATTGTTACAAATGAGGGGTCCTTGGTCAGTGTGACTGACGCTGGGTATGCTAAAATTTTATAAAATCAAAATGGTAGATCTTCATCGAAAATTATAAGCTACAGCTTAAACTACCTGATGGATTTTGACACATGGTAGCGCGGTTGACTTTATGCCACAATTTTGTAAAATCAAAATGGCAGATTTTATACTTGAAATTTCCATTTTACCGGCTACAGCCCCAAACGCTTTGGACATTTGAGGTGTCCTTAGAATCGTATTGATAGCAGAATTAAAAACTTATTTTTTCAGTTACTGCAATCGGGCTTTCTGTATTTTTCAGAAATATTTTCATACATATTAAATAATAATAATAATATTTATTCACTCAATGTACAAAGATAACAAACAATGTGAGTAAATAAATATAAAATCAAAACAGGCCCAATAGAACGCATCGCCTGTACATGGACCAATAATTTAAGTTGAAACTGTAGAATGCAAATGACAAAAAAGGACAAAAATTAGCTACAGTAGATTATGTATTTAGTTGATGTTCGTATTTATGAGTTTATGAATTTCAGTCCTAGATATAGAATGTAGCCACTTTTTTAAATTTCTTTTGAAACAATTTCCGAAACGTAAATCTTTTAAGTCTTTAGGTATAATTTCATAAAATTTAGGCGCTAAATAGAGATATGATCGCTGCATTATAGATTTATGCGCTTAAGGAACTACTGTGCCACGAATTTTGTACCTGGTATAATGATTATGTTTAATTTTTTGGTCGGTGTTTACAAATTTATGGTAGTGAGTGATACTGTGTAAGAAATAAAGCTGTCTTATATCATACATTCGAACATCTGCGTATAATTTTTCAGTGGGATAAAGTTTCGGTTTTTTAAATATCATTTTTAGAATACTTTTTTGAAAAACATCTAAATTATAGATATGTGAGGAACATGCAGCTCCCCATGCTAATATACCATATGTGAGATGAGGCTCAATCAGTGCATGGTATAATGTTCGAAGATATTTTTCTGTCAATATATTCCCAAGGTATTTAATTTTGTAGGATACAAATCTAACTTTAAAATATAATTGACATGGATGTCCCATCGTAAGTGAGGATCCAAGACCACTCCAAGGTATTTTATGTTGGGCACTCTAATAATTTGCATTTTTTGATCATTAATATTGAAGGAGAAATTTGTCTAATTTGGCAGATGTCTAGCATAAGATCCAAATGGTAAAAAATGTGTTTTAGAGTAGTTAATGCTTAATTTTCTACTGTTAAACCACCGAATAATTTTGATAAAATCATTTTCAATTACATTTTTCAGATCAGACCAGGCAGTGCCTTCATATAATATTGCAGTATCATCTGCAAAACTAGTTATTTTGCCAACACAATTAATTTGGAAAATATCATTTAAATATATATTGAATAACAGCGGACCTAAGACAGTTCCTTGTGGGACACCACACTTAATATACATTTCTTTACTAAATGATCCTGATATCTGCACAGATTGTGGGCGATTTGACAAATAACTTTCGATCAGTGAGTACGCGTTTCCTCTGAAACCAATTCTCTCCAATGCTTCTAATAATAATTTGTGATTAACTGTGTCGGAAGCTTTCTTTAAATCAACAAAAATGCAGATTGAAGGGATTCTGTTATCAATATAATACGGCACCTCATTGATTCCCTGCCGATCCTGTACATGAGGATGTTCCAAAGACCCATCCTGTATATCTTCCGGTTACTGCCAAAACCAGAGTTACATTTTTATGCTTCTGAAATATGAGGATTTTAAACTTTGTTGTTAGATTAAAAATTAAACAAAGAAATTAAATACTTTTTTATTCACAAATTAAATTGTAAGAGAAATATGAACGAAAGAGTACAACAATAATCATAACATTGGGAAAACTAACTACCTATTAACAAAAAACACGTTTTTTAATCTTGTCTTTTTTTATGTATAGATTTGTATACCTTAGCTATTTGACTCCTATACCGGTTCTTTGGGATTAGAATCCTCTGCTGCTGGTCCTGGAATAAGATCCTTTGTTTCTTTTAAGGTCGGAAGCTATTTGTAATACTAATGATATCCCTCAAGGATAAAATTACTTTCACAAAGTTTAAATCTTAATTTCTCTTTATTGATAATGGTCTAATTTTTCTGAATGCATCTTTTATTTTAATTTGGTTTGGCTGTATGGGTCGTCCTTTACCCAAAACATTTATTTCCATAGATTTTACGCCAATAAGCTTTTTCGCCTAGGTATTCTTCAATTTATCTTTCATTAGAATTTTTTGGATCCAAACGTTCTGGCCATGCTGAAAATTGTCAACCAGTCCTGGATTGTGTAAACAAGAACGAAAATCTGCACCTTTTCATTTGCACTGTGCATACTCTCGACTTCCATATAGCTGTGCCCTGTTTCTAAAAACTTTTGCACTATTACTCGAATATTTGGATTAATTTGGATCATGTAAAGCAGAAGAGCACTAATATTTTGATTGCGATTTTGACCGTTACACGTGTCCGTAAACAACGATAGTTCGGTGACATCAGAAGATAGCTGATTTATGTAATTGCATTTTTATTCCATTTAGCTTTCACACGTACCAAAATGCTGAGTTGGGCGGGGCCACGGACTGAAACAAAACTGCTAAAATGAGATAAGTGCCTTATGATTTATTTTCGTTGTTAGAAAACTAGCAAAGTCGTACGATAATTTGAATGTTGTTAATCGCAAGTGCAAGTGTTGCATTTAACGTGTTTGTGGCACACGCGTTCAACTCTCTGTCTCATAATATGAAGATATCTGGTTTTGTCAAAACCCAGGTTATACCCTTTTATACAGAGAAATGTACTTAACCCAAAAATGTACTTATCTTGCTTTGGCAGTAACCCGACGATATTTCTGTTTGCAATCGCGGGGTTGAACGTACACCAATGGCTTTGAAAAAAGTATTTTCCTCGGTAAGATAATCTGCCGGCAGCTGATATAAATGAAGGCAATGAAAAAAGGTTATTTCTCTTTGTGATGATAAATTTGTCTCAATGTTTACATGCGTAAATGTGCGCTCACCGACAAACTTGGAAAGCTGCAACAGAATTGCCGCCAGATGTTGGGAAGTTCGAGGTCAAACCAATTTCGAGAGATTCCGTCATTTTCAATTTATGAACTAGTACATAGTGCTTGCTTAGTATTACTGTCAGAAAGCGAAAATTCACAAGTGTTTGTAAAAATGAAGTGAAGTATATCCAACGGCGTATACAGGGCGTGCCATGGTGGCCATGTCTCGTCAGTTATCACAAAGGCATTCGCTCAAGCACAGGTGCAGCCTAGTCGCCACCCCATCCCCCACTTTTCAAAAATCAAGCGTTCACCCCCCTTTCCCTGACAGTCTTCGTTAACATGATTCCTGCGACTACCACTACAACCCCTCTTCCTGACTCAAAGGTTGGATCCGCCCTGAACTATATGATGTCTGTAAATTGATCAATTTAATCTCTTTATTGAAATAACGAGTTCTCTTGAGGTGATTTTCCAACTTCGGAAAGAGAAAAAAGTCACAAGGACTCAAGGCAGGCAAATAAGGAGGCTGAGGAGCCGCATGAATGTTTTTACTCGCTTATTCACATTGCTGTGTGACAAGGAGCATTATCGCGATTCAACACCCAGTTGTTCTTGATGTTTAGTCTCACACGAATGACCCTTTTTCGAAGTTTTTCCAGAATCGTTTTCTGATGTAGGAGCTGCATTGTATAATAAAATACCGCTTTCAGTCAGGCAGCTACCACTTAGTATATTTAAAGGACAAATCAAGGAGCTCATATATAACTGTAAACAACCTCTTGTTGTTTTTTTTTCTAACACTCTTATCAATTATTAAATTATTTTATTGTAAAGGTGTTTGTAAGCAATTGGTGCCCTGGTTAGGGAGTAAGAACAGCTGCTAGCTGAATCTTCGCCAGGAAAATAAAAGGCATTTTACTATTATTATTATTAAAAGTGTCTATTGACCGTTTGGTCTTGTGCTAGAAACAATTAGTGGACGATTCCGTGGATATCGAAAAAACAAATCGGCGTGCATTTGATCTTAGACTTCGTCTTGATTGCTTTTTTGGGTCTTGGATAGGTTCATCACCAATGACACGTTCCAGAAAACGAGGGTCATTTTCAATCGTGTCCTTTTGGTCTTGCGAAAGGTTTTTTGGAAGCATTTTTGTAAGAGTTTCCATTGCTCTGTTTTGCTGTTGCTCATTTTTAGAACATAATAGAAAAAGCTGTTCCAGTTTCATTACTTAATTTATACTCAGTACTCGCTACATTCATTCCAAGTTCTCCACATCTGTGCTCTAATGGATCCTCTAAACGGTTAATATGTTTGTTGCAATATTGCGCTATACATACATATACAGCGATGGTTTTACATCAGCCGTTTACCGCTTTCCATTTTCCAAGCCTCCACATTTCATTTTCTAGCTGCCCTTTTCTTATTGCGTTAGGTGTCTCGTGATCCCAAGTTCCTACCAGTCTTTCTTTTTTCCTTTTAAATCGTGTTTTCGATTTCCACACTTTTTGGGGTAATCTGTCTTCAGATAATCTTATAATTTGTTTTGTTTTTATACTGTATGTAACCGTTGGTTGTGCATTCATTCTTTGTCTTATATCTTCATTTCTCACTCGGTCTAGAATGGTCATTTAACATCTTTTCCAAAGCGTCATTTCACTAGCACCAATTCGAGTTCTTAATCTTTTGCTTAAGGTCCAAGCTTCCGATCTTTAGGTGACCGTGCTTTCTGTGAAAGTAGAAAATATTCGTTTTTGTTTCCTTTGTAATTGTGTCATTCCACAGTTTGGGTGCAATTGTGTTGGTTAACTCTGCCATCACTAGCAATACTAGATTCTTATATTCTTTTGTATGCTTTATTATCTCTCTATCTGTATCTAGATCCCGATCTTCCGCTGTTATCATCATATTAATTCCAAAGCCTCATTTGTCAAATTCTTCGACAAGTTTTCTGAACAACATAGTTTACATCATCTTCGTCCGCTGGTACGATTACTTGATCGTCAGTAAACAACAGGCTATACAATATATCTTCATCCATTTGAACTTCAAACGCCCTACATTTTAATGGAATCGTCAATATATATTTTAAACAACGTTGGAAAAAAACTGCAACCCTGTTGCAGGGACTTACTAACTGAGAATTTCTCTGAAATATTGTTTCCAACCTTTATGAAACTGCTAGAATTTTTATAATATCTGCGATATACAGGGTGTCCGCAAAGTTGGGGTTTTCCTTTTCAGAAACAACTAGCCTTGAAATAACAGGTAATGTGTAGTGAAACGAGGGCGACCAAGTAAAAAAAATAAAGGAAAAAGTACTCACTCTCCAGTTGACGAGAAGGGCTAAGTACGTCTCTGCCCGAAATCATACCGCTCCAACAGAAAATGAAATCAGCTGATGCGCTACCGAGCAAACGCCGGCGGTGGTGCAGACCACGAACAGAGGTAACAAATATGACCATCGTGCAGAAACCACATTGATTGTCTTACACTTAATGGCACATCTTCTAACAAGGAAGGCAAAATGTTGCGTAAAAAGTCTAGGTATTGCATCCCGTCCAATCGATTTGGGAGAATAAATGGTCCAATGAGCATACCGTTCACCATGCCAGCCCAAACATTCACCGAAAATGTTTGTTGAAAATGTGCCCGACGGACAGCGTGCGGATTTTCTACTGACCAAACATGAGTGTTGCGAAAGTTATTCACCCCATTACGCGTGAACGTAGATTCGTCTGTCACCAATATGCACTTCAAAAAGTCCGGATTATTGTCATGTTGATGCAACAACCACTCACAAAACTGCACTCTTGCTGGAAAATCGTCGTTGGGCGTGAAACGGATACAGCCCCTCTTCACGCAGCGTTTGCCACACTTTAGTTTTTGATACTTGCACTTCTCTAGCCACGTCTCTAGTGCTTGTTGTTTTTTGAAACGCAATCGATTATACGTGTTCGTTTACCTCTACACGCGTGACCGTAACCGTCGGTTGAAGGTTGCATACTGACCTGACACACTGACCCCGACCCAGTTCTGTCGTCGGGTTGAGCTAGTGTCCTAGTACCTCTCGGGGATGTCGCGAGTCGCGGTTACAGGACGGTATTCAGATATTTTGGATGTTGCAGAGCCCTTTATCTCGGTTCCCTTAAGACATTGGTGTATATGGTACTAAGAAAAATTGCTTATGTTTTCAAGATCTACACGTCGTGTAAAGGAAAACCCCAACTTTGCGGACACCCTGTATAATCACATACATATACGAAAAATTTCCATCGGATGGGCTACAAACTCGGGCAAGAATAACTCACGAATTGTACTCGTCGCGGCAGCTTACTTTTTAGGTATATTACATTATATTAAGTAGGATTCCAAACATTCGGCAATTTGCAGCTAAATAATGCAGTAAGAATATAGTTTCTTTAAATGCGTCATCAAAGCCAGCTTCAACTTTGTCTAAAACGTGAGTTCGTTTAGCAGTAAAACATGAAAAACATGATATTTGATAAAATAACTCCAGAGGGTAGATTCTTGAATTGTGTTAGAAAGGAATTTATATTCTGGAACACTTATAGAAAAGAAGTTGCTCTTGTAAGTTTCACTGTCGTCTATCAGTCTCATCTCTAAAGACGAAGTTAACTAGATGATTAAACGTTTAACAAGAAGAACCTATGAACATATTATATTGCTGAAAATGCATTTTCAAACATTTTCAACAAATATTAACAGCTCAGTATTTGAATTTGTCTTGAGAAACTAGTTTCAATTTTTTTAACATCGCGATCCCTGTAAAAATGGTTTGTACTACGCCTATCTCAAAACCAAGTTTTTGTTGTGTCAAAAAATAAAGTCGAACTCGAAAAAAAAACAGATTATCTAAATTATTACCATTTTTTGCTTTATTCTGCTTTATTCGAGTTGTGAAATCGGTCATAGAATTGTATAGATTCAAGTGTTTTGATTACATCTAACTAGGGAATGAAAATGCTCGGAAAACTACCTCTTTATTGAATAAGTTTATTACACAATCCTGCAAAAATAATTGTCAATAAAATAATGAACTCTTGACATCTTTGCGTTATCAGTATACAAATTAATGAACTAACCAATATTCCTAATTCTCTACATAAAATTAAATAAATTATCTTCACGATGTGTTTTATTACTCATCAAGCCTAATACGTACTTATTACATTTATGTTCAGCCAAAACTCTTGAAACTTGTAAAAAATATGAACGAGTAAAACACTAAAATCACAGAAAAAAATCTATTTCAATCATTTATTCATAATGATATAAAAATTGAGATTATCGTATGACACAATCCTAAAAATCTATGTTGATCGCTAGGAGCTAAAGTTTGAATAATCGACATTAAATATCACCACATAAACATATTTTTGTAATGTTACGAATGTAAAACTTCTCTTTATGAACATTTATTCATATCTTTTTTGTCATACAACTGCAATATTCTTAAATACCTAAACTAATAATAAAAAGTTGAGTTAGCAAGTCAAAATGCCCTTATGCGCTTCATAATGTGATTTTTAAGAACGTTTGTTTTTTGAGTTTCTTTTAATGGAACAGTCCTTATTTTTCCATACTCAATCCGCATCATTGAATATTCCATCTTTTGCACGAATTCATGTTTATTCTAGCTTTTCTGCAATGATATAATATTTAAAACAGATTATTCATCATCCTCAGTACGATCCATTCCTCTCTTTCTTCAATTGATCTGTTCTTCCGGAAAGGCAGCCTTTAGATGCTTGCTAAAGTCATATGTGATGACCTTAGGTGCTACGAATCCTCCAAAATGCTCCCTACCCTTGTGGAACACCCCGGCTCCACTTAAAGGCACCGGACGTAGAGATTCTACCTTCTGGGCATCTAAGAACGGAACTGTAGTCTGAGCCACGTCCCTGTCAATGTCCGTATAGGTGAATTCTATGTATTGGTCAGGGTGGCTGTTCGGTATCGAGGGAGAAGGTGACCTTATTGGAATGTCTGGTCTGTCCAGACGCACCTTAGTCCTGAAAAATGGAGATATTGCATTGTTGTTGAACGATAAGTATAACGTATAGTTGAAGTTGACGAAGAGATTAGGTGTTATAACACAAATGGTATATGTTACGACAGATTTATAGTCTGTTTACATTTTTTTCTGCTTCTTTCACATCTATAGTGTAGTCGTCATATGGTACTGGTCTAATGATGAAAGCTGGTTCATCTGTATAAATTATACATTTGAGCAATGTGCAATAACGTAACAAGCAATATATTGATTGTAGAGAATCTAAAATAAATCGCAGTGTTTCGATTCGGGTATAGCAACAAATTCACATAATTTGACTGTGCTATAATACCGATTAGACACCACAATCCGCACCACCACAAGCCAGCAGGTGCATCCAGACGAGGCAAAAAACCACCTTCTCTGTTTTATGGCTTTTACACAACCGCCGATAAAAAATGGATACAGACACTATAAGTTTGTCGCCAACTATATCGCGAGGTGATACGATTGCAACAGGTGGACCTACTACATCAGAAGAATGCATGCTTATTTGTGATAGGAACAAGTGATGATGATAAAATTTAAACCAGTGTATACACTGCAATAATTTTGAACGTTTGGTGTGGAGTGTTAAATGTTCGTACTAGGTTTTTTGAATATATAATCTGTGCCTTAAGTAGTTGCGATGATTAGATGCTATTTTAATTTATGGAATAATCTGCGGGTGTACCAATGATATGCAAATAGGTGCATTGAAGGAATCTTTCACTCACAATCTAACAGGGTTTGAATATCCTCGCAAACTGAAAACCATTTATGACAAAAATATGTAAATTTTATGCAAAATATATTGAAACAGCTTTTTACCTCGGATTCTTGATAGACGAGTCCGTATTGGGATTGTCCTTCCAGATGCTGGACTGCGGAATCAACTTTCCGGTTTCAAAATCGAATTTCGTGAGGTATATTTCGAAATTCAGATGAGATCCTATTTCCTTAAAGCGAACGCCTGAAAAACAGAATAAAGAATGCGTACTCATCGTGTCATACTGCGTCGTTTAACTGCTAAACAGTTACAGATTTTCAAAGGTGATAAAGTCTAGTGTGGTCATTCCCTCACCTGTCAAAATATAACCTTCGTCTCCCTCTAAGTCATCCAAGTCCAAAGCTCTCTTCTCCCACGACATCGTGTGGTAATCCTTACCACTTTGTATATTTTTGTCGGTAATCTTGTAATCTTCGACTGGCTTCCATTTGACAGTTTCTGGATCAATGTTGCCTCTAGGTTGCAATTTACCCTCTTGAATTTGGATGTGGATGATTCTGTTCGTTTTGACGAATCGTAAACCTGTCACCACGCTGCAAAGGAGATCAAATAGATCAAAAATCAGTAATGATAAGGTGTCATACTCATCGACACGTTAGTAAAAACTTGCAACCATTTTGTTTAAAAGATGGAAATAATTAGACGCAAACCAACTCTCTTGATTGCGTTGTGACTGCTCCCCGATGACGATACTGCACCACTAGCCCAGTCGTGTTCGACGAATAGCATCAAAACGTGAACATATTATAGTCTTAATTCTGAATGTCTTTATTTTAACATACCTATTGTTTTCTGCATTAGCAAGTACCGGTCTCATGTTGAAGTATCTATCTGAGTTAGGTCCTTGTTCGTCACAGTAGCAGAAGCAGTACGAACAGTGCCAGAACAACCATCTCCACCAGCTGTCTACTTTGGTAGTACCTCTTGTGCAAGCTTGCTTCCTTCCCAAAACTCTACCGTTTTCATATTCTATGTACTCGTATCTTCTACCACTAGAAGGATCCTGAAATCATTCATTAAGGTTGGGATATGGATATAAAGTTACACTGAACAGAGAACATGACATACATAATATGTATGACTAACAATAAAGGAAGATGTTTAATTCTAGCAAAGAATCGCAAGAAGTCCTGTGATACTAGTATCGAAATATGGGGTTGTCCAAAACGGACGCAGGAAAGTAACCGCATATTAAAACAAGAAAGATTGATATTTAAATCAAGTTGGGTACTTTATTTTGAAGGTTCATACCATTTATGTATGAAAAATAATATCGCTCAAATGTTCACCACGACTGGATTTACAGACGTCCACGCGATGGTCGAAATTTTCAATGACATTTTGCAACATGGTCGGTTCTATGGCATTTATCTCGGCAATGATGTTGTTTTTGAGGTCTTGGAGGGTGGCTGGTTTGTTGACGTAGACTTTGCTTTTCAAATATCCCCATAAAAAGAAGTCCAAGGGAGTCAAATCGCACGATCTTGGTGGCCGTGGCACATTTCCTCTGCGCGAAATCACGCGATCACCGAAGAAGGACTGCAATCGATGGATATTGACCTTGGTTGTGTGGCATGTTGCACCGTCTTGTTGGAAATAAACATCGTCCATATACATTCCTTCAAGTTCCGGCAAAAAATAGTCCTCTATCATCACGTGATATCGCTCAGAATTGACGGTAACGGCGCATTTTCGAAAAAGTAAGCTCCGATGATGCCTTTTGACCACAATGCACACCACGCAGTCACTTTTTGAGGATACTCACGGGGATCTTCGTTCGCCCAGATGCGGCAGTTTTGCTTGTTTACCGTCCCATTCAAAGTGAAATGCGCTTCGTCGCTGAACATGATTTTTGATGAAAAATTGGCATCAATTTGGCGGGGTTCAAGGAGCCAATCTGAGAACCTTCGACGCGAAAAATGGTCGGCCCGACGCAGCTCTTGCGTCAATTGGATCTTGTAGGCGTGTACATTCAAATCCTTGTGGAGAATGCGGAGCAAACTGGTTCTCGAAATGCCCAATTCTTGGGATCGACGCGTTGTTGATTGTTTCGGATCGTCTCTCACGCTCCTTCACAACAACAATATTTTCCGGTGTGCGAACGCTCCTTGGCTGGCCAGAGCCTGGCAGATTTGCCACAGAATCTGTTGCCTCGAATTTACGCACCAGACGACCGATGGTTGTTTCGTTTGGGCGGTTGTTGCGACCGAAATGTTCACGAAGCGCACGAAACGTGTTTTTGATTTTTGCACCATTTTTGTAGTGCTCTTGAATAACTTTAATGCGGTCTTCAATCGAATACGACTCCATAGCGGTCAACGGTAAACATTCAACTAACACAATGACATGTCGGTGACAGAAAACAAAGATGGCGTCTATGTCAAATTGACGTTTACTTTCCTGCGTCCCTATTGGACAACCCTTTATATTTACTTACGGCAGGGCATATCCACATATCAGAATCATAAAAGTGGCAGTTGATAATTTTTCCATTGCATCGTTTTTGCTGCTGACAGAAAAGGTTCTTGTAGCAACCGTGGCTTTTCGTGTAAGTGTATTCAGCACAGTTTTCCCTACAAGTGCCCTCCGGATTCAGATCCACTTCATTTTGGACGTAGCCTTGTATGAGTTGCGTTACTTGCACGTATGTCTCATCTAGAAGAGATAATTTGATCGCGAAACGATGTTAATTTGGGGATACAGAGCAAGGAGGCATAGATGATGCAGATGTCGTTTAAGCATACCTTTGATATGTTTTTTCGGATCGCAGTTCCATAGTTGCCTAGATGAATTCCTCATCGACTGTTTGACGATTTCGATTGCCGTGTTTGCCCTTTCTTCGTACCGTTTTCTCATGGTTCTGGCTTCCGTTGTGAAGTTACCTAAACGTATAGATGATTTTAGGCTTTATGATTACTATTCTGAAAAAGTTTTTTCGGTTACCTTCTCCATAAAGTCTGAGCAGCATATACGAAAACTGTATCATCGAGTAGCCCTTTAGTTCCGTCAACGTTATAGTACTGTAAAGGTTATACAGTACTTGTTGCGGAGACTGTTTCGTATCGCAAATCATGTCGCCTTCCACTTCCTAGAAAATAAAAAGTTTTTATAAAGAATAGAGGATATGCAAAAAATGCTTAGAGACGTACGTATATGTTGCTAACATAAGGAACCTGATAGTTTCACGCTGATTTCGAGGAAGGTACGCTTATAGATAATGAGGATAGATATAAGATAGGGAGATGGTTGTATATTCCTGAAGAAGAGCATAAGAAACTTGGCAGACAAAGCGATATTAGATTCCTGAAAAAGATAGTCGTGAATTATTAAAATTCTGTGCACCAGAAATATCGATATTGAGGATAAAGGCGAAAAATGATTTCTTGTTTTACCTGTCTGACTCCTTGGAAGAGTCCCCCGCTGATAACGATAGCGTTGACCCTTTCCATAGCATCGTTCACACTATAGTCGCCTTGAGGATCGTGTAATACGGCTTCGGCAAAATCGGTCCAGGCCCTTTTGGGCGCCGGGATACGCCCAGGAGCAGTTTGCTGTCGTTGGAACCTCCGGAAGGTCTCGTATTGGGCGTAGACGGGTCGCAGATCGGCCAGGGCCAGTTGTAGGGGCCACACGGACTCTAGGTGGTCTAAGCCAGAGTCCAGGTCGTGAGGATATACCTGGTGGTTGATATTTCGTATGTATATGGTATCTTTGACGCATAGTACACAGAGTGGCCAATATACAACGGACTGATTTGTTGAATCAAATTTTCAATATAGTTTACAGATAGTTACAAGAGATCGTTTTGTGTGTGTGTAAAGACTTTGAGACGTTGTGTCCAACTTACGGCCTGCATTTTATCCCCAAACTCTTCAAATCTCCTGATAAGCTGGACCTCTGGTCCGTTCACATCGATTTCAGCTTCCTTTATGTTGTTGTCCACGTAGTCCAAAATGTACCGCCATTGACTTTCCTCCAAGTCCAGGAAGTCGTACCGCAAACGATCTATGGGGACGAGGTTTTCAGGGACACGAGCATGGGACAAGGAAAGTAGGAACAAGGTGAGGATTATCGGTTTGGGAATCATTTTGTCTCTTGGTTGTGTTGAGAGTCACGTCATTGAGAGTGCTAGAAAACGATTGAGATCAATTGGCGATATTGTGCGATGTTTTGAGGATATTCTTCCTATAGGCAAGCTGGAGTGTCAATGAGATTTGAAAAGAGTGCTCTTGGTTCAAGGACACGCGTTTCTATGGAATTGTGGCAGTGGTTCGAGTCTTAGATACTTGAAATGAGGAAGTTTCTTTGTTTCAAAGAAATATAGCTCTTAAAATTAAAGAATGGACCTTAGTTCAAAGAAATATTTATGTCTTAGAAACATCAAAGTCACAATCCTTAAACCAAGAGCATTTTTTGTGTGTATTAGACTTTTTATGTTATGCATTTGTCATTTAGGGACCTGGGAATTTAACATTGGGTGTAGTTCAAAAGTTTTTTTTTTTGATAATATACAAAGTTGTTGCAATACCTAACTTACGGCGAGTTAAATGTTTTTCAAGTATTTCTGATTATCGCGTAATTTTTATCACAATGGTGATTTGTACTGGTTTGCGGCAAATCCTCATTTGACATTCATTATGAGAATTCTCTGAGGATACAGTCTATTTAAACAACCTGCACAGCATTTCTAAAGTTGCTTTATTACTGAGTTACTGTTACTGAACATATTATGAGAATTACCACCTTTAGAGATAGTTGAGGGGGAATACTTGGAGAATATTATTTATAAAAAATATTTCCCATACTTCTGCATCTGAATAATATAAACCAGCATGACATTTTTACTACAGTTGTTGCTTTTATTCAAGAACAAAGACCGCCACGGGTATTATTTAAGAAACCTAAAAAACGCCAAAAAAACCGACGAAATGTCACTTTTCAAGATACGTAATACCCGTGCCGGAGTGCCTGTTGGGATCTCCATGTTATTTGACATAATGGTAAAACGTATCCGTAGCCTTATTTTCAAAATGGTGCCGAGAAGGAACGACCTGCAGGTGTTTGTCGTCTTTGGTTGTCTGACTTCCGGATCAGATACTTTTTTTTTCAAATACCTTGTTCTTGCGAAATTTCGTATGTATATTGTAAATTGTATAGGTGCATTACCGCATCAATTATTTTTGTCCCACCAAAACCGGATTGCGCAACAAAATTTTATTTGCGCTGTTACGAGTTTAATGAGGATATGATACCATTCCACTTTGTTCTGTTATCATTTACTTTATAAGCATTTACATGTATATTTTATTCTGTGAGGTTCCCTGACAGACCAATCATCATTTTAGATACTTCAGATATGGATCAGGTTCTTTCTTATTATCTCTTATGCAGCTAGAAATTTTTGGTTATTCGAATTTGTTCAATTAAAAATAAATGAGACAATTCTGGATTTGAGATCACACCGGTACAGAAACTAGATTATTACTGAGACTGATCTTTCCGCAAACTCCAAGATAATAATAACGTATTTATTGAACCTAAGGCCATTCACACTTAACCTGGTCTTAAAAACTAACCTAACCTAATTTTAAATGGACTGATTTCAAAAGTTAAAAGAGACTTGACATATTTAAAAGCTTTACAGCATTATATGTAAAAGCGCTGAAACATGTCTGACATGTACTGAGGCATGCAGAGACGGCATTTAGATCTGGTACTTTAATTTTGTATAACACGTCTAGTAACCAGTTTTCCTAAAAGATATTCCGGAATGGAGACTTGTAATCAAACCGAATTCGAATTATTGTGTAGTATTTAACATCATCGACGGTGTTACATGTGAGATGTGTGGACATTGTTTACATATCGACAGCACGACTTTTGCATTTTTTGTAACCCATGTTTGGTGACGTGGGGTTCTGTCCATGTCCCACGAAGAATCCGACTGGACCTTAAAATTTGCATATTTAGCATGATTGGGTGTAAAGTTTTGGGGATTTTCAGGATTTGCCTCTCCACCCCTGAGAAAATTTCCTACCCTCCTCCATTCTTCAAAAAGATTCAGGAACAGACACACTTCCTTGCTCATCAAAAAATGTTTAGTGCACACACAAAAAAATCTTTTATCGATGATCTGTGCCCCTTAGAAAAATGTCTGCAGGCGCCCCTGCCTAAGACCTCACGACGACTTAAAATTTGGTCCGAAAATTCATCGTCACGTGCTGTGGCGAGTTAAAAGTCCGATCAACAAATACAAATTATTCTTATCTAGAGGTACACGTAGATAGCAACATCATCCCCTGGCAATAGAATCTGCGATTAGACCGCTTACCTACCGGAGATACCCGAAAATATTTCGTCACCTCAAAGTGTTGTTTTTTACTTCCCACACATACTGCCGAGGCAGTATTGTAATCGTGAAAAATTTCGGAAGTGAGAAAAACTGTCACTTATTTCCGTCAGTCTGTCTGTCGATCTGTAGGTCTGTCGGTTTGTATGTCTGTCCTCCAATCCTTGGAAAATATTTTCACACAACGTTACATCTATACCAAGAACGCGTTGTAGTGGCCGCAGTGAAAAATGCCAAAAACGAAAAAAAATTGTTCAAACTTCGTTTTGTGTAGATTCAGAGGCTGCTGATTATTTTCGCAAAACAATTTGTAGGGGTTAAAAAATGGTGGTTGGGGGTGGGAGTGGGTATATCTCAGTTTTGTGACGTTGGTATATTTATACGCCTCCAACATTATTGATGCACCTATTAGACATATTTGTTGTTGTTCCCGTACATTTACCCTTAAAATTTATCTCCAATAGTCGCGTGTCGATACGTGCGCCGTGGTTTGGCTGATGGTCGTGCATCGGCAGTCGCTTTTGAGCTGTTGTGCTGTAAAAGTCAATATCGTCATCCACGCGGGATTAGTCATAGCAACGATCATGTGCGCCCGCAGAAATTTTTGTCAGGGGAGGGGGAGAGTCATTTAATTCGTTGTTATACATGTTCGTAGCTAACTTTTTTCTTGGAAGGGCTAACTTGTGACGAACATAATCCTTTACGAACTGACTTACTTTTTTAAATTCGTTCTTTCATGAATGTCATAGTCCTAATTTTGTTTATAATGCTCGTAACCTTTTGAAATTTGTTGTAATATTTTTTGTTTCTTTTTGAGAATCATATGATTCGAAACCTTTTGATATTTTTGAACAAATTTTACAAAAATATACGGCATTACAAAGACATAAGATGATTAGGTGACACAGTATGTTAATTTTTCACATTGTTCAGTTCTACTTGCTATAAACAATTCCTGTATATAATTAAAAGACAACAACGGATATCAAGGATTAGTAATCGTAATGTTTCAATTGGTATTATTCATAGTATATTAGCAGTTCCATTTTCTGTTGACAAATCCTTACGCAATGCGAAAAATGACCAGTTATTACATTGCATTCGATGCAGGAAATCTAATAAGGAAAAATTATGTTGCTTTTTTCGAATTTTGTGACCACGTGGGCATAATTATGCAGGCTGTCCGAAACAACAAGTTCTAGTGGTGCTCAAAGATCGTTCTGTTCACTCCATATGTTTAAGAAGTATTCGCAATGTCTGACAATCTAATTTATTTCATATCGGCCTCACGCCTAGAGAGGTCACCAAAATGTTAATGACATGTCTGTCACGTGACTCAAACATTATTAATGCATAAAGAACTGTTATTATTACGGTTCTAGACTCGTGCTTAATTATCTTTGAAGAAAGAAGACAACTTTATTTTAGATTACAATAGCGGTACTACCAAGAAGAGCAAACAAAAACCAAGTAAACTCAGAGTTATTTCGGACATACTTCGAGGGTTAGTACGAGTATCAAACGACGTTATATAAAATTTTATGAATATCACTTCGAATTGATGCACCATACTCCATTTGGAGTTCTAGATTTTTGTTCTTATGGTGTTAAAGTACGCTAATGATTTCACAAAAATTGTAGATAACGTCTTTTGGCATTAACACCTCGAGTTGTTCTGTAAATTTAGTTGTTGTTTATCGGAAATCTGAAGCAGCATGCAACCACAAAGTCTGTATCAGTAACCTTAGAGATTTAGAGTTTATGTGATATATAAAGCGTAATTTTCATTTTATGTCGGATCTTTTGCATGTGTGATTGCATATTCAGTAATATTTACCTTGGTTTCTCTTGACTGACTTACTTCTAAATACATAGAAGTAACTGATCATGCTAACGTGTTTTGTGATCAGTTATTTATAACTGAAACACCTTCTCTTAGTTTAAATATTTAACAGTGTTAATTAAAGTTTTCAAGTGCTTTTACAAGTGTTGACTAATCACTACTCATGAGAAACATCGAAAAGTGCAGTACTTGCACATTTGGTGCGTGAGCTTTCTAAGTTTCGCAAGATGAAGAGGCATTTTTATATAATACTCTCGTTTGACACAAACATATCGTGCAACTAGCACAACAGATCGATGAAGATTGAGTCACCTAGTATATTTCAAGAACACAAAGATATAAAAACTCAAATAGCCGCAGCAATTAAGAAGCAATTTTCTGTAATCCTTATTTGCCGTGCAGCTATTGTGTCGTAGGTAATTTTAAATCTAGAAATCACGATTATATTCAATACCTTGAAGATATCACTAAATTCTGGGAACGATCGAAACATTCACAACGGTGTTTACAAACAAAACCGACGTATGGAATATCGAAAGTAGAAATCACCCGTATTGGTTGGTTTGTATTCGATTAACCGAAACAGTTGAACAGCTGACGTACACCGAACAACGTTCGAGCGCAGACTACTTGATTTCATTGAAGTAAAGAGGAAATATTAGGTAGCCGTCGGACAGAGAGGTAACAGCACGGGGGGACAGAGGGCACTGAAAACTTATGGTATATAGGCCTTTCCCTATAATAAAACTTAATAGTAGTAGTCACGTTTTGTTAACATAACCATTGATCCTTCGAGCCGGATGATTGGCCTATCGTGCCGGATAGTCTTTTGAGCTTGGTAGTTCGGTAAAAGCTCATTGTTGTCAACAAGTGATGCCTCAGCAGTTTATGTGGCTATGAGCTATGTTAGACTTATGGTGAGAGTCAATTCACGATATCTCAGTTGAACTTCTATTCTATTATGGCTCATAAATATTTTTTTACACCTCTGACTCTATGAAAGCATGATTTGTTCAAAGCTCAACGACTCTGCGATAATCGGTTGAATTTTTAATGAACTGCAGGTAATGCCAGACTTGTACTAAAACTTGCAGCGAAAAGCGTTCCATTGATATTTCATCGGTACCCATTAAGCGAAATGGTATCTAGCGGCGCCAAGAGCAGTTTTCCAATTGATACCAACAGGTCTATCAAATGGATGAGACAAAGTCATAATGCACAGTTTAAAGAATAAGGAATGACTACATACAGAGTACAGAGGCAAGGTGCGATCCTGAACAGGTACTTGTCGGCAGTGTTGCCGAACCGAAAAAGGCGAAACCGGTAGACACTGTCGTGGAAATGCGGTATATTAAAGGACAAAATCGTTATGGGCATCATAAGATCAGCTATGGATCAAGAGACTTTACGTCACGCAACGCCCTCTATAAAAAAAGTATATCTTTGTATTGCTCGCACATATACAAACTCCTTTGCTACCATTATTGAAAGTCCTTTTGTCATTTTTGTTTACCAGATTCTGAATATTTTCCTGTTTCATTCCTGAACTTGAAGCCTTATCACCTGACACTTTAATTTAATATTCAAATAAATACAGACGAGCTTTAGTTTCCTTACGCTGTCTGGTGATGCGATAATGATCTACCAGTCTGTTGTACACAAAAATCAATATAGGCATAGCGTAATAAGGGATGTGAGTACATAATTGTGGGCAACCCAAATCTACGTGTCTCATGTGCCCGACTCCCCAAGTGTACGCTTATGTATGACTGGTGTGGGGCATAAAACTGCATAGGCCGTTTAGAGTTAATCTTTTTTCCAGCTCTTTTTCGGTAAAAAATCTGGAAATATCTTGATTATATTTGAAAAATTGTTGTAAATGGGGTCGTCTTCAGTATTTCGGTAAATAAGGTCTCATTTCGGTAGAAATACCGAAAAATCGATAGGTCTGGCAACATTGCTGGTCGGCATCACCCGCCGACCACTGTTAAGAATATCTTCTGGGGATTTAAGAAGCTTATCAAATATGCAACTGAATATCCCCATGAGTCTCAGGCGAATATCGTACGATCGGTATTTACTGTGATCCATCAGTATTTACCATGGAATGTGATATTTATTGTGCGTATAGCCAGGACGTCAGTACTTCTTGATGTATAAGGTTAGGTGGAAATCCATCGACACTGATGGAATGATCAGTGAATTAATGCTGATGGCATGGACCACAGTAAACATTGATCGTGTGACATTCGCATTAAATTTTGGAACAATCTTGAAGTGGAAACTGTCTGCAACATGTTGCAGCACAAGTGTCGCGGATTGTGCCGTAACTTGCGCTACAAAGATTTGAACTTCATATGGATCTATAGTGTCGTATCAAAACGGAAACAGAGTGTCGTTGATTATGGTGAGATCCGCGCGCACCGACTGTGCCGATACAAAGGTCTTAGCAGTGGCGTACGATGTGTTATGATACTCTCTTCCACTTTGGTATCCGAGTATAGTGAGTGCAGCGAGTCTGTTATCTTTAGATTGGCTATAAATTCCTTAGCATGGGTTAGATCGGTTAAACACTCTCAGAATTAAGGGATTTTGTTTTTCGTCTCTGAAGAGGTCATATTTTAAGCTGTATTATATGCAACTCCAATACATGGTTCTACTAGCCCAATGTACCAGAAGATCGTCTGTTTTATCATCCTTCTGACCAGCCTGTACTGGTATCGGATATTTTCTCTCATCCCTTATGAGACCATTCAAGTATTACGTAACCGGTTTTTTTACAATCAATATCCATCCCTTGCCCTTGTCAGCAAAAGTAAGCAAATTTCTTAACCTTTGCTTACGTAAACATTTTGGTAGATTTTATAATCTGATGCAAGTATTGACACGCACATATTTAATTTAATGTCTAGAAAATGAAAAACATCTGGCTCGCCCGACCCAACTTACTTTGCAGTAACATGATAACAGGCCATTTCCATTGAATTCCATACCACTGCTAATACATTTCTGGCAAACTCAAAATCGGATGTTTCTAAATGTTCATTAATGGTCATGAATCAATATCAAGCCAGTCAGTTCCCGAGTAAGAGGGGCCACAAGCAAAACGAAGATGAGCAATGAGTGGAATCATTTGCATTGAGCACAGCTTGACTAGAATATTTTCTTATGATGCGTCTAAGATATTTGGCTATAGAAAAAGAGAATAATTGACTTGCTAGCCTTTAACATGCGACCCAAATGAATATATTGTGACCCCCCTTCCTGAAGCACTTTCTCCAGCCTTGATCCTTTAATCAGACTCCATAGCCTTGACGCAGGGCCTTGCGTGTAGCTTTCCACTGTTGGATTTACTACTATTTGAAACCGAAGCCTTGCCAGTCCTTCACAGCGGCACAGGAGATGCACTGAGTTTTCCTCATGCTCTCAGTAGAAAAGGCATGCAGCCTCTTCTGCTAGACCCAAGAGCCTCATATCTCGATTTAGACGACAGTGTTCTGTTAGGAGACCCACTGTGGCCCTTATCGCCTTCCTATTAAATTTGATTAGGTACTCTGTAAATGCGGGCCTTTGTTCTTTGATGAACTCTCTTGCCTGCCTTTGGCCTAATTGGCTGTTCCACCATTCTAGGGACTTTGGAATAGTAGGCTGTAAGTGTGGACACAAACACTTTTCAGAATTTTTCACCAGAAGGGCTGCAAAATCAAGCAAAAATGATTGACAAAGTCGTTCGCATCAAGACTATAAAGAGACTGTCAAACATGTTTAGCTTGTGTAGCTGGACCATACTAAAAACATTGTCGTATATTGCTGGCCGCTATTTCTAGCGATCTATGTATATACATTTTCGCCTGGAAAATAGTCCAGGCTTACAGTTTGACTGATTCTTTAATGCCCTCTTTGGTGAGGTATATGGCCAGCAAAAATGCTTTATGCATCCTTTAGGATAGTTGTTTATTGTATCCATTTTTGCTTGTTCATGTCCCCTTATCAACAACGCTCTGGTGCGCTTCTGCTAATCTCTCATCGCGAGGTACCGCAAGACACCGAGACGACTTAGATTATGACGCCATCAAAAAGGATACCCAAGACTTTCTTGTGGTGACATCTTTTAGTAGACGAGACGGCTGCTGTCATTGTGTTGAGGTAGTCGTTTTGTCATTTGTGGTTTTTCAGAAGGTCGGAGATCCCTCGATAAGAAGCTATTGTTTGAACTAGATAGACAAGAGTGGCGGCGTTTTTCTTTGTTTAGCAGAGCGAACAAGTTTTCTCGTGTTTTGCTTTGCCGTTTTCAAGTTTTTATCTGCCAAGCCTAAGCTAATAAGCTAGACTGGGATTTACATCTTTCAGCCTTATTGCTGTTATACAAGTACTTTTTGTATTGATGCATAAAGACTTTATTTTTACGTAAAAATAACAATTGAAAATTTCAAGGTGGCGATTGGACGTTTAAAGTATTCATAACCATAGAATATGAATTTACTACCTTTCAAAATGGCGGATTGGCAAGATGTCAAAGTTGAGCTTTTTTCGCATTGAATCACTTTTATAGCTAAATAATCAGTTCAACTTTGACAGATGCCACTCCGTTATTTTTATAGATAGTGGTTTTATATTCTAGGGTAATACGATTCTTTTAAGGAGCTTCAAAATGAGGAATTGCACGATCCCTAATTCCATTTACGAAACGTTTCAAGAGGGCGACCAGACGCCTTCTTGAAATTTCCGATTGTCAGTTTTACGCTAAAATATAGTATTCATACATCAATTGTTTTGCTCTGAATCCCAGTTTACCTGCTCAAAGAATAGGTAGTGAGGGCCTTTTGAAAAGCACTGTATGTTTGATTTTGTTGTTCAGTACGTGAAACTTTCCTAGTAACTGAGGACTCATGTTGTAATCGATTCTGTATGCAGCTCAGCACAGAAATTTCCTCGAAACTTTCTGAGAACTGTCTTCAAATATAGTACCTCTTATTAGTAAAAGTATTAGTTGGTCCGTCTAGGGAATCATCAGTATATTAAAGAAATACGCAATCTGGAACACCAGCCTTATAGTTTGTTAAAACAATGTGTAACGAGTGTTGATATATTTTCAAGGCTGTTACAATAAGAGTGCAAGGAAAACATAATCAATTTGCTGGAATAGTGAAAGTAAAGTCAAACCTGTTAAAGTAGATCATTTTAGTGTTTTACTATTTCATTTAAAACAATATCGTTACAATTAATGTCGGAGTATTCGTTTTAGAGGCTTGATGGTAAATTCAGTTATGAAAACGTTGATAGATGGTTATAGGAAATATTAAATCATGTATAAGATAACGAGGAGGGAACCTTCAGATAACACTACAACATAACAAAAGTCCTAAGACTGATTGTGAGTGTGGAAAAACTACGAAAAGTGGTTGGATTTTTGACCGGACATTGATTATTTTTACTCAGCTGTCTGGAAAAGGCGGAGAGTCCGAAGAATCTGCAAAGAATGGTATCTGCGATTGCCCTTCTCTGAGTAAGAAAAGCACCACCTACTTGACATATTAAGGGAACACAAAGTCGCGTAGCCCACCAGCAACCTTAGGTTGGCTCTATGCAGAGATAGGCAGAAGCGTCCATCCTTAGAACTGGGCCCTTCAATGAGTTCCCGTGCCTGGCGGAGATGTCTGGAGATACTTCTCCATTTCTGAGAGTGTTGTCTTGCAACCCACGTCTCCATTTTCCTCGGTCACTCCTAGAGCTGGCTCAGGACCAACGAGCTTGCTGGCTGATCCTGTCTTCGCCAGAGTGTCCGCCGTTTCATTGCCCCTACCCATATTAACGATACCGGATGCCTCGCTGCAAGGCAATCCAGAGCCTCCCTGCATTGCAATACAAGACTCGAAGTAATCCTACAGGCACTTAGTACTTTCGTTGCAGCCTGGCTGTCGGATAAGATTGTTATTCTTCTCCTAGGCCCACCCTCCAGAATGTGAGATACACAAGCCAGAATCGCAAAGATTTCCGCCTGGAACACAAAGTCGCGTAGCTCAAGGATTGCAAAGTCTATTGAACTTGGAATGAGACTCTGTCAATTAAACTGTCTAGTAAGCCTTACGGCTGAAGTGCAACTATTAGAAAACTTAACCCTAACCAAGAAATCGTTGTATTAAATGATCTGTATTCAAGAGAGTTGTAGTCAAAGCTTAGGGCACAAAGAACTAACATCCTGATAGGCAAATATTCCCGTAGCTACAACTTTTGACATGCTTTATTAATACTATTGAACTAACTGTTTTAGATGAAAATGACGGTTAACTTTTATGACGATATTTGGATGAAACTTTCTGGTAGTTTACGAAATCCCTCTACTTCGAAAGTCAACAAACTTCGTTTCCGCGTGGGTAGAATATTTTATTCTTTCCTGGTATCCGTACCAAACGAGTTTCTGAAAGCATTTTAGCAAGTTCATTGATCCTTTTATAGTAATTTGCTAAACAGCCTTAATTTGTATTCTTCATACGAAAAGAAAGCAGTTAAAATCAGTGTCTACCTTGTGATTCATTCATCGTTAATAGAGATAACTGTAAACTATGCTTTATCGCTAATGTTAGCGAATATCAGTGAGTAAATTTGATTACCTTTGATGTTCTAATAATCCTTTATTATCGCATAATGACATTGTTTTGTTTCGATTTTCTTACCTTTGTGTCGTTATGTATGGGTATGATAAATTTTATTGCGGTTACCTTTGCTGAGGAATGTGTTTTATTTTTACATGATGATGAATTGAAATCGATATTTGATCTGTATTTTAGCGCGATGACTTTATTAGAACCTTATTTTGCTCTATACACAGGGTGTTTTAGTTTATTGTTGCATAAGATTCGATAGAACTTTTAAAATTAATGCATAAAGTCTATATATATGTAAACATTGGTCGAAAAATGCGTAGCTTCCGAAATACAGGGTATTTAAAGTTACTTTTTAAAATAGTTTTTTTTTTAATATTTCGAACAATATTTGATCTATAACAGTGAAAATTGGTATACAAGTGTGTTTTGGTACGACAAAGCGAACTATGGGCATAGTTTTACTGTAGCCGCTAGACGGCGCTCTCTACTGTACCTGTAGTGTATTAAAATGACCGAAAAATTTTTCTTAATGCAATTTTTTGCTTTTTGAATAAAAAAACTGATTCTTCGCACTTTTCAACATAAGTAAGCTCTCTTGTGAATTTTCGTTATAGTTAGGCGTTTTTGAGATATTTCGATTTTTAAGGTTCTATGCATTTTTAATTATTTATGATAAAATAACGTTAAAAAGTCAGTATCTCGATAGTTTTTAGAAGTATGCTGAGCCTGCAAATATTTTTGAAATTGAAAGCAGAATAAGGTTAAACGTCAATTAGTTGACAGTTAGTTTTGTTGTCTGTTGAAACCTGAAACGTTTTTTTGCAATTGTGAATGCACGAAATTTAGTTTCTTTTACCTGTCTTTTTTTTGTAAGTTTTATAAAAATGCCATTTTTATTCTCCAATTAAGAGTTAGAGGATATTCATTTTGTGTATGGTTTTGTAAATGGAAACGCAGCAGAAGCAGCCACAGAATACGCACGAAGATTTCCAAACAGACGACATCCAACTCGCTCAGTATTTGTAAGAGTGCATCGCCAAATAATTGAAAATGGTTTTGGAGATCTCCAAAGGGATCAAAACATAAATGTTCGTCAGCGCAGATTTACCCGTATGATTCTGCGTGAGTTTGATAGAGATCCGACCACAAGTGTTAGGAGAGTTTCTGGTGCCTTGGGAATTTCAGCAAGCCATGTTCACCGCGTTCTTAGAAATGACCATAGACGTCCTTACCATTTGCAACCTGTGCAAGGACTACAGCCAGGGGACGGGGAACGAAGAATCACATTTTGTCACATTTTGTCAGTGGATTCTTGATAGAACTGATAATAATAGGGAGTTTTTAAGTAACGTTTTATGGACCGATGAGTCATGCTTCACTAGACGTGGAGTGGTAAATTTTCATAATCAACATATTTGGTCGCATGAAAATCCGCATGCAGTTCGGGAAAGAAATTTTCAGCATGAATTTAGTGTGAACGTGTCGATTGGTATCTACCGTAATCGACTATTTGGACCCTACCTTTTGCCTGCAAGGTTAAATGCTGCGAACCTTTTTGGAATTTTTAAAGGCTGAACATGCAAATATGTGGGATGATGTTATGCTAGATTTAAGAAGATTGGCCTGGTTCCAGCTTGATGGTTGTCCAGCTCATTATTCGAGAATAGTTAGAAACTGGCTGGACGAAAATTATCCAGAGAGATGGATCGGCCGTGGAGGACCAGTCGCCTGGCCTCCACGATCCCCTGACCTAAATCCATTAGATTTCTTTGTGTGGGCATTTCTAAAAGAAAAAGTGTACCAGACTCCCGTAACCACAAGAGATATGCTAATAGACAGAATCAGGAATGCATGCGATGAAATAAGGCCTTATTTGAATAATGCTATACCACGTTGGATCATTCGTACATGTGAATTGTGCATTGAACAATTGGGTTTACATTTCGAGCAACTACTTTAGATTTTGTATGTTTGTCCTAACTATCCAATAGCATTTTAGTTGTAAATAATTAATTTAATTTGTTAAAAATAATATTGGAAAATTAAACAAATTAATATTCTGTTTTTTTGTGTTTATTTGGAGTTAGGAATTATTGCTGTGTTTAAAAACACAATCTAAACGATCATCTTAATTACTTGTAATGCCCAAATCGAAAATTTAAAAAAAAAATATCATTTTCTCATAAATAATTAAAAATGCATCGAACCTTGAAAATCGAAATATCTCAAAAACGGCTAACTATAAGGAAAACGCACAGGAGAGCTTTTTTATGTTGAAAAGTGCGAAGAATCAGTTTTTTTTGTTCAAAAAGCAAAAAATTGCACTAAGAAAAAATTTTCGTTCATTTTAATACACTACAGGTACAGTAGAGAGCGCCCTCTAGCGGCTACAGTAAAACTATGCCCATAGTTCGTTTTGTCGTACCAAAAAACCCTTGTATACCAATTTTCATTGTTATACATCAAATATTGTTCGAAATATTTAAAAAAAACTATTTTAGGAAGTAAATTTAAACACCCTGTATTTCGGAAGCCACGCATTTTTCGACCCATGTTTATATAGACTTTATGCATTAATTTTAAAAGTTCTATCGAATCTTAAAGTTATGCAACAATAAACTGAAACACCCTGTATAAGTTGAATGAGTCAAATTATGAAAAGAGATTCATGATACAAAAGTAGGACTAGCACGAGAGCAAGACACGATTTTTTTTATAAAAAATGCGTAATGAGCTTTCTTCAAATTTTGCTTGCTTAGATTTTATATTGTCATTTTTTAAACGTTTTATCCAATGAAAATTGAAATTATATAAATACGTAATCCTATTAATCGACATTATATGTGTTATGCTTATTTTTTTCTGATACTAGGTCGAAAGCGACTGGGTCCAATTTCCAGGAGATTTCTCGATGACTAAACATTGCGAATTCTTTTGCAGAGAAACGATCTCTTAGGCATGGTTTGTCCAATGACTCATTCCGCTTAGCACATATGAATGAGCCATCACACCGCTCATTTTTTTTGTTCTTCGCGATTTCCGGTCAGACATTGCAACGAGTTTCATGACACGAATGATTCTTCGTACCAAGAATTGGGTATATCCATATCTGTTTGCCTTGTTCTCACAGATATTCTCATTGCTGTTATGTTCTTGCGGGTATATAAATGAAATTTTCTATCATTGAAATTCTTCGATATTTGTATCATAATTCAGTTTATATATCTTATTCAATACGATTTTTTGTCAAACAATAATTCTTAGTTAGTAATAGTATTCAAATATAGTACCTACCTTCGATATTTCTTTATCCACTGGCCGCAACCTCTGGAATCGCTGCCTGTAGGGTTGGGTTTTTGATATGGGTGGATAATTGTGTTTGGGACGTAATATGTGGGCTTATTGTACAATAGAAAATGGAGGGTGGAAGGATGGATATTCGAATATATTAAAACTATCAAGTTCCTTTCTACGGTGAAGTAATAAGAATTTTGTTAATCAAAAATTCGATCGATAACGTTAAGCGAGCTTTTCTGTGATACAATCAGACTGCATCGAGTTTTCGAAAAGACTCAGTTGCCAAAATCATTCGCCATAAGTTACACACTATACGATCTTTTTGTGAATAAAATTGAAAATTCAAATTATAGGCTCAAAATTATGAATCGTCTGTAACTTATGTAGTAAAAATTTAATGATATCGTAAAAGAATTACCTCGTTTCAACCAGCTAGACTTTGTACGATTATTATTACAGCTTATAAAAAATATTCCGGCCTTGCTCAACTAACACATTAGATGTTTCATTTCTTTTAATAACACTAGGTTGTTGTATATAATTCCTGAAGTCCATACTGTATATTGAAGTGAATTATTAAATAAAGTTTTCTCTAGCATACATTGTGACTTACAGATTTTCATAGCTATGAAATACTTTGTTAGATTGCTTTCAAGGCAGGAAGTCATTAATAGATAAATATTCATCAATTGTATGACTAATTCAGTATTAATGTTTCGTTTATTTCGATGGTTCAGACGAAAATTATCTGAATCTTCAGTTTTTTCTGCTAATTAAAAAATTCAAATATATAAAAATATACAGGGTGTCCCCAACACATGGGGATCTTAATACCTGGGAGATATAGCTTGAGTTAAATTAGGAAAAAGCTGCGTTGTTTGGGGCGTATTTACATGCGCTTGAGAAACTTCTAAAAATTGCATCATGGCCTATTGTTGTACTTGGAAATATCTAAAATTTGGACGCCCTGTTTAGGGTATTTTATTTTAAAGAAATCATTTTTTCTTGACTTTACTGGAATGTATTGTGATCCCTGCAGACGGAGAAAAACTTTCAAGAGATCGTTTTTGGATTATTTTAAGACTTCTGCTATTACTTTGACGATTTTGGTATGTCGCTAAGGATACTAACCGAACAACATATTCGACAAAAAAATTTATTCAACTTATTAATCTATAAAATGCGAAACTTTCCGTTATACGATGCTGATCTATTCCAAGTATACGAGAGATATTTCTTAAGTTTTCAGCAAAAACATACCGTTGAATAGATCTAGATATGATGTGCTCAATTTCTGGGTTTTAAAATTTCGATATTATGCCCTATCGGGTCATCTAAAGATATTAGTTTACACTGCTTCAGCGAAAGACTCAGTAAGAAATGATGGTATATCTGGAATAGTTCGACAGACTATAAAGTTTGGAATCTTGCTTTATAAGTGGAATTAGTTATTTTTAACAATTTAACGTGTAAAAATTATTATTTTGGGAGCACGAAAGCATTATGGCGGGGGTGGGGGTCTTCGCTTTGCTTATTTTTGATGACAGGAGGCGTCTAGATGGTGATTTTCGTTTTAAGAGATTTGCTCAGTTTTGGCGTCATGGCGGAGAGGAGCTAATAACTTTCGAGAATTTCAAAGCTCCTGTTGCTGGGAAACGAACGGTTTTTAGGAAAAATCATCATGCGATGAAATAGTAAAGATTTTCCCTTTGAACTTTAACCGCATGTCTAGGAAACAACCAGCCAGTAAATTTAGAAAAAACTTGAATTCTTGAATGGAATTCCCTGCAGATACAGTGTCTAAATATATTTAGCATTTTGGTAAGCTGTTTGACAGACTCAGCATTGATTCTGCTCTTCCTCCTGAAACCCTTACCTCTAGCGACTTGCCCAGCAATCCCAACAACCCCTGGTCGTTGCCGCCGTCCAAACTCCTTCCGCTAGGTTGCACAAATGCGTGTATCCTCTCCAGCAAGCTGACCACAGAGCTGCTGTCATGCGATACCGCGAACTTTGCGAAGTCTTTCAACGTTAGCTGCTCGTATTGATGTTGCTTATCCGCGTAGTTACGGAAGTGACGGTAAGCTACGTTGGTGCGAGTAATGTAGTCCTGGAGATTGCTCAGGCGCAGCTCCAAACGGACGCGCTCGGGGAGCAGTTGGAGGGTCTTTGAGATCGTTTGGGTTCCTACAAAATAAGGGAAATTCACTTTTTCGGTCGTCAAATCCTAAATGATGGTATCCAAGTCTGTTAGGCCAGCACCGATCTCTGATTGTGGTGGAGAAGATTAGCGACGCTTTCTTCTTGGATGACTGACTTGGAGGTTATCATTGGCTATAAACGCAGTCATTTAGTGTAATCATTGATTAACGTATTCTACATTAAGATAGCCAACCGTACCCGAAAACTTATCCAAGATCAAATGAGACACCGCAGCGTCATCTATGAGATTTGTCACATCTATCTTTCTCCTCTGCACAATAATTAGAAGAGTACATATATAGGAATTATGTTCAGAATCATATGGTATCCCCAAACAATTATATTCTGAAAAACATTTACTAAATAGTAAAAATCACAGTTGTGTCGTTCATTAAGATTTTAGATATATTTTTGTGACGCTATACTTCGAAGTTGAGTCATTTATTTTAACAGTGAGTAGATCTGATCAAAAGAAATGTTTTTTTCCTTTAACATTTTTGTGGTAAAATTAAAGTAACAAAGTTATAGCCCTTTCGAAGTTTGAGTACCGCCCTGTCTCAATAATAATATTATGTGCTCGTGTTTGGCGACAACGGATATACTCCGCCTTATCGGTTCATCGCATCGGAAACAAAAAAGCGAAAGAATTTGAAACGCTGATCACGATGTTTTTATTTAGTCTGTGTCAGTCGGTAACGCGTGAGTGAATAGTGGTGTTTGCTGCGTGGCTCAAACGAAATAAAAAGTGGCACATATTTATGCGGATCGGTTTCCCAATCGAGTGCAACCAACCCCTCGTGCCTTTGTTAATGTAGTACAACGGGCTCGTGAATCAGGTGACTTAAGACCTCACAGGGGACTTCATGCCGGTGCTCCAAGACCTCACGATCAAATACAGGTCCGCACTGAAATACTTGTCGGGAGGATACTTTATAAAACAAGGTAAACATTTTTTTTTAATTTTTATTATATTTTTACACACATATTTTGGTTTATCTTCCTTCTACAATCATTATCTGAAAATTAATGACTCAACTTCAAAGTCACGCTTTGTTGCAAAGTGATAAGTTCAAGCTGCAGCGACTTCAAAATTCTTGTGTACATTATCGTTTTAGTATTATATAAGTTATGTTTATGACCACGGAAACTTGAATCTAGACAATCTCAGCGTCCATACAATCAAATATCTATAAGACCTTATTGAAGAAAAAACCACAATACATTTTCAATAAACAACAAAAATTTGACGACGTTAACAAGTTATCAACGAGAAATAGTCAATCTCTCGTTATATCTACCACTTTATATCATTACGCAAGGAGAGCTTTCCATACACTGCAGCCAAACATACAACAATCTACCAGCTGGGTATCTCAATTACTGATGAATTTCAAGGAAATATTAAAACTAATGCTTCTTCTATCCACCTCTTCTGCCTGTTAATAATATAAGATCAAATTTAAAAATTTCACCTAGAATAAGACTAGCGATACGATTTATCGAGTTGTATCATATGGGTTTTATGATTTTATATTAACTGACTTGAAATCTAAACATGTATTCATACTTGTATAGACTATTAGGCAATGGTCACAAATCCTAAGTATTTCTTTGTTATTGTACGACTCTATTCTTATTCATTATTGTTAATTTAACTTTAACTGAGTCGAAAAATACCTTAAGGTAACACTCCGCCATTTCAATTCCTTGATTTCAAATTTTAGTATCTCATCTTACTTAAAATAAAAATGTATTTGCAATAATAATCGAGGTATGGTTTTATTACTTTATTACTTTGAATAGGTAGATAGCGCTGTACATATACGAGTATGCTCATGTATATGTCGTTGGACACAACGCCATCTATGAGACACTAACTTTTTTAAAGATAATTCCTAATTATTATGGAGATGAGAAAGATAGCTGTTCAGTGTTCGCATTGATGACGCTACGGTATCTGATTTCATTTTGGATGATTCTCAGGACGCGCGAATATAGGATTAGGTTGGGTATCTTTGCTGCAATTTAATGCTTGCACGACATAATGCTGTGTCTGGAGGTGGTACTTGCATTTGGTAGTATATAAATATTTTGAATTTCTACGTTCAAGATATTGTGTTGTCATATATTTGAAGCTGTAACAACACCACCTTAAATGCTTTGGGATTTTGTTAATGGATGTCTGAAGATTATTTTTTAGGCGTCATTATAATTTTCGCTATTTCATTCATTTTTGTTTTTTCGGGGTCGAAAATTGCATCTCTCGCACTTTTTCAAATATCAAATCACTTATATTTGTATAAACAATGTTTAACATGCAACAGCAAGATTTGTTAAAAATGATAAGTGAAGAAGATGGCAAAAAACCGAATCATAATATTTTCCCTATTGAATGCGAAGATAGTACTATTATGCGTAATTTTTGCTAGAAAACATGCTTGATGATTCTAGACAAAACTGCATCGTTGCTGAAACATATACAGTATACCATCGGTAGTGGGGACTTCCAATGATGAGCATTAAAATATTACTTAAAAATTTGAGAACCTGCCGTCCGGTGTGTGGAATATTTGCCTCGAAAGTTGATAAACGTTTTTGAAACATTTTGAAAGAAAGCTGATATACCCTCACTTTCTGAATGGTGGTTATTCGCCCACAGGTTGAGGAGAAATTTCACCTCCGACCTTGACTACTTTTCTCCTAAAGTCATTCATTTCGGCTTGTCGAAGTTCAGATTACTGAAAAACAACAGCGTCTGAGAAAAAGCTTAGTTGTCGGATTATAGCTAGGTAATGCTTTTCGCCTTCTGACTGTCTCGTTCTGTACATGACGTGGTTAAAACCCAGCTCTGAATACTGTTCACACGTCATGGGTGCAGCTGATTCGATTACTTGTTGCTGTGCCCGGCAGTTCAAAAAATAACTAAAAATAGTGTATTTAACTTATTTACGTCTGTCTCGGTACCTCGGCGTTTAGTCTTTGCCTTCGTGCTTGCTCCATTGTCAAAAAAATGAAGACTTGCGCGAATACATAATGAAATGTTCATTGTATGAAAGTGACGAAAACCCCAGACATTCGTTTCCATATTTCCATGGCGTTTTTAAATTCTCGGAAATGGCTACACCGATTTTAATGAATCTGAGAAACGGTGATACATAGAAGATAATGCTGGTTTGTTTTTGAAAATTGGTGTTGTCGGAGCTATAAGCAGAATACACAGAAGGTTAACATTTGTATGTATGGGCAAAATAAGTCTGTATGAACGCTTATGAAGTACCAAAACCTTTCTAAGGAAATAAGCGGAATGATGTCAAGAAAGCAGAGATAGAAGAGGAAGCTCTGAGCAGTATGCTACCATTCACGTCGACATACTCAAGGTTTCTTCGGTAAACTTATGTTTATCTATGGATTAGAATAGAGCACTATAAATGCATATGCATGATGTATTAAAAATGCTAATGATGATTCACAATACCGTCCATCCAGTTTCAGAAGGATCTTATAAGTAAAAATTGTAGTTTCTGCGATGAAAAATGCTTGGGTATTATTTACAAGGTGTTGCGAGGGACATTCTACTGTTTTACATACCCATGTCGTATATTTCCGCGTTTATTATTTTCAAATTCACGTAATTCATGTAATTGTACAAATTGACCAGAATAGGTCTGTAACTTTCTTGAATTTTTTTCTTGTGCTCCAGGGATTTGTTGTCATTCAGTGCTGTTAAAAATACTTCCCCGATTTCCCCTACAAAATATTAAACCTAGGCATTATCAGAGTATTTTGGCAAGCATAATTTTCATATGATTTATGAGTTTTTTTTTTATTTTATGCAATCTATCAAGCACTCTTTTTACTCTCGATTGTTTTCAGTTTCCAGCGGTTGCTGTTTTTTAACACACAATTATGTAAGGAAGTATTTAAGAAAGCAGCATGCTCACACTTTTAAAAAATAATAGTAAATATTCGAATTTAATGACATAACTGTCAAAAAATTGACTTAAGTCAAGTTACTTTGATCCTAACTACAAACTATGAGAATTAATGGACGAGCGAATCCTCGACAGACTCCTTCTACCTGATCTGAATTCGCTTGTCTGAATCCCAGAGAGATCTGTTTAGATAAACATATAGTAGAAAATATCTTTATTTATCAAGTTACCTCTCTGTGAATTGAATGCACTCAAGTTGTTATCAGTTAACATTAAGATGTAGTGATAAAGCTGTATATATCGTTCACGCGTGGAACGTAGTTCAGATAGAAATAAAAAATAAGCAGGTGTTTAAATAATCAGCGTAATGCTTTTTGTACGTGTCACATACGTGCGAAGTAAACTTGACAAGTCGCCGGATGGCGAGCCTTTAGGTCGATTTACAAACTCGCCGTTGGTCGTTGTCAGGAACTTGGAACATACATTACCTCAATCTCAAAGTGAAAATTGCTTACTGTGATTGTCATAACTAGCATTGGTGCACAAGTTAAGAACTTGGCCAAGTCTAAACATCAACGGCAACGACGAACGTCGAGTTAATAAATCGGCCTTTATTCTTATTTGACAGTAAATGTATGATAAAAAGCTCTTATGAAACAGATAGAGATAGTTCTTGCTGAAATTAACTAAATTGATAATGGTATAAAGACCGAACCAACAAAACAAAAAAGATAATCGTTGTAACCATCGGAAGGAAATGACCGATGTTAATGACCTTGTATTCAGAGAACGCATTCATGTGTTTTTATATTAGTGCAAACGCACTTGCAGGCTATGTAGAGCGTTCTATTTGATTATCGTCAGCAAAAATATCTTCTATGAAAGAGCTTTAAGATATTGAAGTCTGAAAATCCAAGCCTATATGTTTACATTGTTGCAAAAAATGCGTAGTTTTAGTGCTTACTTTTGACTCATTTGACTAAAATTGCCTACCAACGTCACAACGTTGTATCGGAAAATTGATAACTGAAGGAACCATTAATCTTAGAGATCTGAGACACAATAATAACTTTACAGTGCCTTTGCCCTACACCGCATTGTTTTAAAAATGTTTTGGTTTCAATGCAATGAGGTTGTACAACTCATTCAACCCTGCCTGGAGAAGCAAAAGTGTAATATTCAGGTAGGTGGTTAAAAATCAACTGTCAGATCAGTTGTGATTAACTGTTAGTGTTTTTTTGTATTTTCGTCCAGTCATTACTGGTTCTTATCTGGTTTCTTTTTGGAGAACCGGAAGAGGGTGAATTTGTCAATTGCATCTGTTTTTTTTTCACTCGGTATTTAGGCTTCGCCTTTGCAGCTGCCACCATATAAGAAAAAGTTAGATAACTAGCGCTTCGGGCGATAAAAGCGCTAACTCGGTAATGCCTCACTTCTTAACCAGATATAAAGTAACACATTCGGCTTTACTGAATAATACACATTTCTAGGGATTTCGTTTATGGATATTTGTGTCCTAATAACATAGTTGTGATCTGAACGAGTTTCATTTGGTAACAGTACAATTTAATAAACACAATAACAGTTTTTCTTACGTTAACGGATTCTGCGAAAGTCAAAATAACGTCTAGGTTTTGGATTGGCCATATTTTCGACCGTTTTCTTACCTTCCGTCCGAGGATAGTAAAATTGAAAGTAGTGCTGATCAACAAAGTGTAACGGACAGTACTGTTGACATAAGCTGTACTGAAACCGTAAATAGAAGTACAAGCTCAAATTTAACAAGTCGATTATGTGGAACGAATGCATTCTATTGTCTTTTAATTCATAACAATTGGATAATCGTAGGTTCGTGTTTTGTAGTGCAATGTATCGGTCAATATACATATCCTTTGCTCCAATAGATGCCTTCTTCTCTTACACTAAATAATTACAATTCAACACAAACGATTTTAGAAAGCACCCCATTCCGTGCTGTGCATAGTAAGTGAGTATATGAGAGTTAACTTACAACAATGCGTATAGCTGACAAACGCACCTTTCGCGCGATTTTTGACCCGATATCGCACATGTATTTACCGCAAGTACGTTTAGTAAAAACTTAACCTACCTACAGACTCGACATTATCAGCCAGCTGATCCAGTTTCGAAGTGATAACAGCGATCTTCCCAAAAAGTTTAGACTCCGTTTTGTCTATCAACGGCAAAGGTACTTCGGCAAAATCGACATGCGGATCGACGATATTCCAAGCTTTGGCCAGCACTACCGCTACGTCTTTGGCGATTTTGATTATGTCCATGACATCGTTGGGTCCGAAACCGTTGCTTGAGCTGATGCTCAGGCAGAAGAGACAGAAGAAGAGATATTTTGACATGTTGATTTGCGATCAGCACTGCATTGCTTGGTAACAATTTTGAAGGCCGCGAAACCGGTAGATGGAACTTGGTCTGTTGGTGTCAGATCGGGAGAGTGAAATGATCGGAGAAAGAGCGCAATCCGCGAGTGTCTGCTGCCGCGGCACAACTCGCGCTCATTTGTTTTGTAACCGTTTGGCGTTCAGCGGTCGCGTACGCCGCGAGGTACGACCAACGACGTCTGGGCTTCCCCCACTAACACGGTATTCAGGGTCGTACTGCACATGCGGCACAAGTGGATTCGCAAGATTTTGTGTTAAAAATGGAGTCGAGTTGGTTGACTATCATTTATGCATAGCGGGTGTCAACGAACGTCGTCTGGGATTCCCATCCACACATAGTGCTCAGGGTCATACTGCATCGTAAAATATACTTGAATTCAAAAGATTTTGCTTCACACGCCACTGGGTGAGGAAGTATTGTAATCGCGAAACAATTCATTTACTATGTTAGATGTTATACAAGGTGTAAACGTTATGATAGTCATTATTTAAATGGGTGATAGAGGGGTTTAAAAGAAGCAAAAAGTTTCATATAACATGGGGGTCAAAACGGTATTTTTTTAGAGAAAAGCGAATTTAAAGTAATATAAAATCTGAAGTCCAAGACGCAAATTACGACGGAACGCAGTGTAAATAAAGATTGAGTTTGTTATTTTTGTCTCTTAGGTATTATTTCATTATTTGATAATGTACTCGTAAAATGCAAACAATTAAAAAAACGGACTTACCACTAACTGTCTCAGCGCTTCACCTGATGTGTGAAAATTTATTGAACGTATTAAAAAAATCCACTTATAAATAGAGAACACAATTTTGATAGATACATTGTTTTTCTTTTTAAAACCCACACTGCACTTTTTTGTCTTTATAGAAGGTGTTCAAAATGTCGTCCTCCACTTTCCACACAAGCTTCATTACGACGAACCCAGTTTCATCTTACTCTAGGTCCTCGAAGTTGTCCATTTATTATTTCAGCAGCATTAAATTTTTTTTCGCGAAGTTGTGCTTCAGTTGTTATTGGACCAGCCCCATCAACCATCCCTTTAAGTTCTCCCCAATACCAGAAATCCATCGGGTTGAGGTCAGGAGATCTTGCTGGCCATTTTCGAGGATCAGGAGCATTTCGGCCGATCCAGTGATTTGGATAATGTTCATTCAAATACTGAATGACGCCTCTAAAAATGTGTGGTGGTGCCCCGTCATGAAGAAACCACAAATTCTGTCTCCGTTCTAATGGCATGTTGTCTAAGGTCTGTTCCAAAAATTCTGGTAGGTTATTGGCTAGAAAGCTAAGGTATCCTTCTAATGACAACTTTGGGGGTAACTCGAAAGGGCCAATTACCTGATCGCCAAGAATACCCGCCCAAATATTTATTTTAAAACGGTGTTGGAAGTGACCTTCACGAATGGTAAGAGGATTTTCTTGGGCCCACGTGTGAGTATTATGGAAATTTAATATCCCGTCTCGCGTAAAAGTACATTCGTCCGTCGCTAGAATGTTTCTAAAAAAATCCGGATTTTCAATGTTTTTGTGCAAAAACCACTGACAGAATGTTAGTCTGCGAGGATAGTCTTCTGGTAACAAGGCCTGCACTCGTTTTACATGGTAGGGATAAAGCAAATTTTCCCATAGGATTCTATGGACTATGGTATGCGATAGTCCTACGCGGCAGCCTAATTCCCGAATGTTGATATCTGCGTTGATTCCACGGTATTTAAAATTTGTTCCTCCTGCTCTACAGTAACCTGTCTTTCACGAGTGCGAAGATTAGTGGGCTGAACACTTCCTGTATCTCGAAGTCTTTGGTACACTTGCACAAATGTCCTGTCTGGGTGTACACGATAAATTTGAGCTGCAAGATTTGAATTCTGACGGGCTTCACCGTAAACTAGCAACATGTCGGCGAACTCTTGATTCGAGAAAATTGTAAATAAACACGACGACGTACGCGAACAATAAATAACTACTGTTACCGTTTGCGATCGACTGCCGGTTCGATAAGAGTGATGAATGACCGACGCGCTGTTGTCATGTGTGTTTTAAATATTTAATTTAATGAAACTTAGTTACTGACTGACTACAAATTTTGGCTTAACTTAGAAAAACTTAATGCCATTTATTTGTTAATTACCCAATTTAAAAACGTTTTAGATTAGATTATATATATAAAAATTAGTAACATTGTGGTAAATCGCGGTCGATATAAAGCACTTAAAGTTGTAAAGTATAAAGCCATTTAGACAAAAATCTATTGACTTTTGGATCATGGGTCATATATGAACTTTTTGACTTGTTTTGATCCCCCATATTACCCATTTCAATAATGATTACCATAACGTTTACACCCTGTATGACATGCAGATCACAAAAAAAACATTTCACTTAGTTGTCTGTCTGTATGTCCGTTTATAACTTGTCTTGGACTGTCCATAGCTAGGAAAGTACTGCTCGGATTTGAATGAAATTTTCACGTAAGGTTACTACTAAGCCAAGGATGAAAAAGTTTTCTAGTTTTTGAAAATCCGTCCAGTGACAGCGGAGGAAAAAGGCAAACAGAGGAAAAACTAAAAAGCCTCCAAACATTGAAATTTTTAGACGTTTCAGAGGATCCTGATTATTTTTGAAACAGTTCTAAGGGGTGAGAAAATAGGCCCACTCCCACCCTTAAAAAAAATTTCCAGAATCAGTCAAGATCCTCTGATCGTCGAAAAAGTTTAAGTGTTTTTGATTTTTTCCAAAAACTACTGAGCTTTTGTCATGTCATATAACGTCCAAAAAACATAATATCTCATCTCTCAATTTTCCGTGATTACAATACTTCCTCGCCCAATGGGGTAGTAAGTAAAAAGTAACGACTAAAGAGAGAACATGCAGTCAAAGTCATCTAACAGTGAAAAGGTGTTAAGTGGTGTTGACATACATACGTATTTGACTAGTGGTTCTTAGTCCATATTTTTTTAGCTTGTGACAAGTAGTTCCTTTGAATTATCTGTTATACTGGCAGTTAGTACCAGTAACCATAATGTCAAATATTGAATCCTCCAGGACAAATCTACTGTTCTGCTACTTAATTAGATTTAGGTATTCATACTCATTAGATTATTTTAACGTTTTAGCTAATTTTAACAAGTTTCGGTTCATGCATTAAAACAGTAATTTCTACCTAATCTAAGTAGATCCGGAGGCACAAACATTTATTATTTCTGATTAAAACATCCTTCTGCTTTGGCTACGGCGGAAGGTTGTGTTAAAAGTCAAACATCGGCTTGTTCCGAAAATAGGACTCTATTCATAACAGCCAGAATTTTAGGAAAAGTTTTGGCGGATATAACAAAATAAGCTTCATCATGTGAACAACCACAAGATTTACCTGAATTTGAAACAAAATCTGGTGCCCTTTATTCAAAAGTTGCTCGGAATCCAAATGAACGGGAATCGAATTTCAGGATCTTATCTTTGAAACATCAATCACGCCAACAATGTAACACCCCACACAATTTAAATGGGATAAGATGCCTGATTAAAAACCGATGAAAGATTTATTTTTGCTCAGTTCTTTTCGTTGTACCTGATGACCGGTTTCGTGGTCAAAGACACCTTTTTCCAGTTAGACTTATGTTCGAAGAAATTTAGTGAGTAAACATCCAAACATCTGGCTATTCAAACAGTCGTTCATTCAGTTACATTTTTTTACGTTACATTACATGCGAATACATAATTTTTCATACTTTAATGCTTAGCGAATCAAACAACTTTAACTCGTAAATGATTAGAAAATAATAAGCGATACGTGTAATATCCAGGTCCGTATTTTTTCATTGAGCCGTATTCTTAAAAGAGAAGCATATCCTCGGAAGCATAAGGAAAAAGTATAAGGTCGTGCTTCGGAGAAAAAGGTAGAAGTATAAGCATATCCTTGTTTTCATATTCATAATGATTACCTTATACTCGCGAGGATATCCTCCAAGAAGGAGTAAAAGGTTGACTGGTATTTGTATACTAAGTGACATATAAATCCGAACACCCAGTTTAAATGGTTTTATTTTATTAAAATTTTGTATAAGTACTTAATGAAGCATAATAAGTAAATGATAAAAATTTCAAAATGATTGCACTGCTTTAAAGCACTTTGACCTTTAATAATGTGTGGATGCACCCTGATGTGCTACGCATTCTCCAACGCGCCTAGGCATGCTTCTGATCAGGTGGTCAATGTCCTCCTGTGGTATCTCATTCCAGGCAACCACCAACTCCTCTCGAAGTGCTTCTAGAGTCTGAGGAGGACGTTGCAAATTGAGCAATCTCCTACCCATCATATCCCACACGTGCTCAATTGGAGATCTTGGTGGCCATGGTAACAATGTGACATCATTATGTTGAAAGAAGTCTATTGTCACTCCTGCAACATGTGGTCGGGCATTATCTTGTTGGAAAGTTGGATCTGCCAGGGTGTCAAGATAGGGTAAAAGATGGGGTTCTAGAACTTCGTGGATATAACGCTGCGCGTTCATGTTACCTCTGATGAAGATTAAAGGTGACCTGGAACCATAAGCTAAAGCACCCCAAACCATAACTCCAACAGTGTGATGAACATGTCTTTCAACAAAAAACTGTGGATTCCTCCTTTCACCACGTCGCCTTCTAACCCTGGTACGACCATCGTGCATGCCTAAACAAAATCGAGACTCGTCACTAAAGACAATACTGTTCCATTCCTGATCCCAGAGTGACCGTTGTCTGCACCACTCAAGGCGATTACGTCGGTGTTCTCGAGTTAAAGGGAGGACCCAGTGTGGCCGGTATGAAAACAAGCCAAAACTTCTCATTCGTCGGTATACACTTCGCATGCCAATAGGTCTTCCGGGTTCTGCAAACCATTCATTTGCAATGGACCTGGTAGTGGAGAAACGGTCCCTTAAGGCCAATAATCTTAGGCGGCGATCTTCACGGTCTGTTGTTCTACGGCGGCGTCCAGTGCCCCTTGGTCTTTGCGTACGGCCTTCTCGAAGCCATGCCTGACAACACCTAACCACAGTGTCTACACTTCTTTACCGGAATGTCCAACTGATAAGGCTGAAAATTTTTTCACTTGTTATTTACAGTAAGATAAATACATTCACCAACTTTTATTAAAATAAAACCATTTAAACTGGGTGTTCGGATTTATATGTCACTTAGTATATCTTGAGCGACATGTCCTGACTTGTTCCAGCTTGTAGTTGACGTGGGAGTTCGTTCACTCAGCATCACTGACAGTTGTACTCTAGAGCGTACACAGATCGTTCTGTATTTTTACTTGATACAGTTTTTTTATCAAATTAATGAGCATGTCATCCTGAAGTGATGAGGAGACTATAGAAAATAATGGCAACAACCTGCAGTTCATCGCGGATGAAATTGCCATTGCTCCCATTATTTTGCAAAAGTCACAAGTTCCAAAAATAAAAATGAGAAAGGACGATGCCTTGAAGAAGATGTTGAAAAAATACACCATTCGGTAAACCATTAAATACTAAAGGCTTATTAAAAAAAATCGACAACATGAAATCAAGATTGAAGAAAAAACAGATCTAAAAAAAACTGGTAATAAAGCAATTAAATTGTTGGGAAAGAAAGTTGCTGAAAGCTATGGAAGGTGACTGTAATCCTACAATTTGGAAAATTAGAGGTGCCATTCAGGTTGGTAGTGTTCGACTGTGCAACTATGCTGTTCACAACTATATCCACAGTCCGAGATACCGGGTTACTTGACTAACAACACCAAGTTCCTGACCAATACCTTGTGGATATCCAGGGTCACCCAGATAGCGTAGACAAATCTTCATTTTATGAATACATGAAAATGCTCCTCCTCGAGTTTCCTCATTCTCAACTAGAAATCTGTCCGCAAGCCATTGTACATTTGCTTCGTCGAACCGATATAATTTTTTGAAGTCACGCCCAAGTGAGGGTAAACGAGGTTTGTACGTTTTAACATCCCTAAAATCCACAATTTCCGCGATCATCGTTTGACCACCTTTCGTTACGAAATTGAGTCTGCTACTGACCACAATCAGAATTTTTGAAGGAATCTCATTTTACTTATGTCACTGCTTTGAAGGATATGCTTATACTCAAAAAGCAAAAGTATTTACTTCAAATTATTATAAATACCATCTGGAGGATTTTCTTCAAAATTTGCAAGTACAAGGATATCCTTTGTTTTATGAATACAGTGTATGGAGCATCTAATAAAATAATCATTCGATCTGTTAGAACTGTCTCAATGTATTTATCATAGCCTGTCAAAACCTTACTCTTAGTAAAGGTTTTATCGGTCATTCAGTATACGAGATCAGATGCCATATTACTAAAGGCAGAAAGGAAGGGAGCAAGAAAGCAAAGAAGCGCACCTATCGTAAGAAGACCTTAGCATTGTAGACTAGGATTCGCGAATTTTAAATCTTAAACTTCGTACATCTAGAACCGGTCGATACGACCGCTCCTTTGTCCCTAGGGTATCGATATTGTGGAACAATCTACATGAGGATGCTTTTCGCAGTTCTACCAATTTTAGGCGGGTCAAAAATCGGGTTAACAAAGTTTCTTTAAGCTCCTTATAGCAGCCGCGGTGTGCATTTAGGCTTCTGGCTGCTTCGGTGTAAAAAACAAGAAAATTGTTTTTGGAGTTGTTTGGTGTTGTGTTGTTGCCAACTTCATGCCATATTGTTGTTGCAGGTCGCCTTTTACGAAATTCTGAACGGACTATGGGTAAGGAATGGTCTACAAATAAAAGGACAGGCCATGACATACATCCAGTGCAATTTCTGCAATTCCATGGTAGACGCTGATCTGTATTTGCTGCAGATCTGTTCAACTAGGATACCTGCCGAGAATTTCCTCAAAACTGTTATCGAAAAGTAAGTTAAACATAAAAAATCAGTATCTCTTCACCAGTGCAGCAATTGCATACTTTTATTTTTTTCCAGGTTTCATATAAAAGAATGGATGAGCTCAGCTTCGTTTCAAGGTCCACAGAATGTTTACTTATTTGGAGAACACGATACGCCGATGTTAGAAAGCTTTTTAACATTTTTGGCCACCCTTATCAGCGTCAGAACTAATTTAGGTACGTTAATTTTTTAATTATGAAAAAAATAAAAGCCGTTTTATTGCATGTCACTGGACAAAATTTTTGCTAAACAATCACAAGTGCATTGGAAAACAAAAAATCAAAGAAATTTCTAAGAGTGTTACTGCAACTTTTTCAACAGGTACCATGTCATAAAGTACACTACAACAAATGTTGTAAACGTCCACCATCGATTTCCGTACACCTTCTCACTCGACGATTCATTGAACTACGAACTCGAGGTCTATTTCTTATTTTACGATTTTATTTCTCAATTACCAAATATGGTACAATTTTGATCTAATAGTTTTAACTGAAACGTGGCAAGTGGTTGATATTTCTTGCTTCATTCGGCAGGGATATGACACGCTGTATAACTTTGGTACTTATAACCAAAACGATGGGGTGATAGTTTTTGTAAGAAATAAACTTCAATATAATCATGATACATTCACTTTTACCGATGGAATCAAAATTTTAAACATAATGATCCAAATTAACCATAACAAAATTGAGGTTTCTGTAATTTATCGTCCGCCATGTTCAGAACCTCACGAGTTTTTAAAGAATATCGAATTTTTTTTTCAAAATCAAAATAACGTTCATTTAAAGCAACATATTTTTTTGGGAGATGTCAATATAAATATTTTGGACGATGATTCCATCACAAATGAATACTTGAATATCTTATCAAGTAACGGATTTCTGTCCTATATAAACCTTCCTACAAGGTCCATCAGTGGCACATCTATAGATCACTGCTTTGTGAAAGACCTATCCAACAAAATTACTTGTATACCGATAATCCTAGAAAGCGATATTACTGACCACTTCTCCACTATTTTACTGATATCTTCAAATGAAAAACATTCTAACATCCCTACCGTTAATAACAACCAGGAAAATTACAAATTTTTTGTCGAAAATTCAAAACTAATATCAAATGTCAAACAAGAATCCTGGGAACAATTATACTCTATAAATAATATAGACAAAGCAACGGGACAGTTCATAGAGAAAATAAAAAACTAATAGATATTAGTACCAATAAAGTAATAATAATTAGTCACAAAGAGAAAAGCAGAAATGCCTGGATTACCAAGGGATTAATAACATCGGCAATAGAAAAAGAAAGACTGTAAAATGTAATGAAACTAACGCCAACTAGAGAGAATATCGACTGCTACGACCAATATAAAAATAAATTTATAGAGCTTGCAAGGCAAACCAAACGAAAACTTTACCTAAATAAATTGAATAATAACTTAAATGATCCTAAGCGGCTTTGGACAACTATTGATGAGATTACTGGGAAATCAAAATTTAAAGAGTGTGTCACTGAGTTAAATACATCATCGGGAACAGTATTAAAAAATAAATACTCAACAAATATGTGATGAATGTTTACAATTTTTTACTGACATAGGCGAAAATTTAGCAAGTAATATTCAAGCACCCAATACTCAGCATCCAAAAAGATCTTTGAACTCATTTATTTGGGATAAAGTCGAGCAATGTGAAGTATAGACCACTGTTATGTCCTTAAAAAATCGAAAAAGTCCTGGGTTCGATGGTATTAAAAGCGGGCATTTGAGAATTATAGCCGAGGACATAACAGAACCACTCACTTACCTAATCAACAAATGCTTTGAATCTGGCATATATCCCTCAATTTTAAAAAAAGGTAATATAATACCGATACATAAATCAGGAACAAAAACAGATGTTAACAACTATAGACCAATATTAATAATATCCAGTGTAGCAAAGGTTTTTGAAAAAGTTTTATCTACTAGAATGATTCGATACCTCACAAAATTCAAAATTTTAAGTGAAAATCAATATGAATTTACAGAAGGGAAGGCTACATCGGACGCAATTACTAAAATTGTAAATCAAATTCATCAAGATATTGATAACAGAATCTCTTCAATCTGCATTTTTGTTGATTTAAAGAAAGCTTTCGACACAGTTAATCACAAATTATTATTAGAAGCATTGGAGAGAATTGGTTTCAGAGGAAACGCGTACTCACTGATCTAAAATTATTTGTCAAATCGCCCACAAGATATCAGGATCGTTTAGTAAAGAAATGTATATTAAGTGTGGTGTTCCACAAGGAACTGTCTTAGGTCCGCTATTATTCAATATATATTTAAATGATATTTACCAAATTAATTGTGTTCGCAAAATCACCAGTTTTGCAGATGATACTGCAATATTATATGAAGGCACTGACTGGTCTGATCTGAAAAATGTAATTGAAAATGATATTATCAAAATTATTCGGTGGTTTAACAGTAGAAAATTAAGCATTAACTATTCTATAACACATTTTTTACCATTTGGATCTTATGCTAAACATCTGCCAAATTACACAAATTTTCCCTTCAACATTAATGATCAAAAAATGCAAATTAATACAGTGCCCAACATAAAATACCTTGGAGTGGTCTTGGATCCTCACTTACGATGGGACATCCATGTCAATTATATTTTAAAGAAAGTTAGATTAGTATCCTACAAAATTAAATACCTTTGGGAATATATTGACAGAAAAATACCGTCGAACATTATACCATGCACTGATTGAGCCTCATCTCACATATGGTATATTAGCATGGGGAGCTGCATGTTTCTCACATATCTATAATTTAGATGTTTTTCAAAAAGGTATTATAAAAAATTTTATGAAATTATACCTAAAGATTTAAAAGATTTACGTTTCGGAAATTGTTTCAAAAGAAATTTAAAAAAGTGGCTACATTCTATATCTAGGACTGAAATTCATAAACTCATAAATACGAACATCAAGTAAATACATAAGCTACTGTAGCTAATTTTGTCCTTTTTTGTCATTTGCATTCTACAGTTGCAACTTAAAATTATTGGTCCATGTACAGGCGATGCCTTCTATTGGGCCTGTTTTGATTTTATATTTATTTACTCATATTGTTTGTTATCTTTGTACATTGAGTGAATAAATAAATATTATTAAAAAAAATATTATAATTCTTCTGCTTTTTCTATGTGACTAGCGTAAAACATCGTCTGAAGGTTTCCCCATAGCAAACTTGTCCATTTCAACTTGACAATTATATCCTAGGTTTCTATATTGTGATACTAATTACTCTAACCGCTTCTAGGTTTGTCCGAGACCGCTCTGAACCGTCTGGAAATGGTAACTTTACTCTGCATGGGCGACAAGACCCACTCGCAATTGATGGAACTGATGCCTGAACGTTGCGGGACTTCCCAAAGCCGCGATTTCGAAGCGCTACTTGCCGAAGTGGCCGATTATAGAGCTCCAGCTCTTGAGGCCAGCGGTAATATGCAACAGGGCATGTACGTGCCGAAAGCAAAGGTCTGGGAGCATAGGTACGACCCTATCCACGTGTTGCTAAGAGCGGTGCATCGTAGGGATTTCCAGACATCCATGGATCGGTACACTGAATAGTGAGTATTGGTATTTGTATTACTTTAATATGGCTAACTGTATTGAACTGAGTCAATCTTTTAAACCAAATTTAACCACGAATCAACGACGAATTGGATTCCATTAATTACACACTTGCGTTAGTCTTCGCTCAACCAAATAGTAGTTGTTATTATTGTTATTATTATAACATGAGGTGTTGTCAGATAGATAATCTTTTTTGGACGAATTCATTGTGCATCACTTGTAGCGAAATATTTAGCATTTTTCTGTTAAAATTTACTTTGGTTTGGACATTTATTTATGATTGTTTTATCATTTGCAGCCTACGAAATATATTTTTCCTTCAATGCATACCTTATACCGTACAAAATATTTATGCAAGCATATCGATCAGAGCAATCACAAAAAATAGTCGACATTCTTATAATCTTTGATGTTAAACAATGGATCTCAGAGTCCATAGAATTCTTATAATTTCAATCAGTTATTAGAACTTGCAATCACATTTTTGAAAATGCAATAAGTAAATAGCGTGCTGAGTCATACATTTTCTAAGAGTGTACATCATATTCTGGAAAATGAATATAGGGAATATGTAACAATAAGACAATTGTTATAGGTCTTTTCATGGTTTTTGGTGGGTCACAATAAAACGGAAAAACAACAGGAATTACTTTCACACATCCATGTCCCTCACACAGGGACATGGATGTATGGTTAAATAGACATACGTTTTTATAGTTATGTCTCGCCGCCGTAAAGCTTTTCTCGTCAACGTAAAAGTCTCGCATTTATGTTTACCACTATTTATATAATAACTTGCTCGTTATGGTCGTGCGATTTGAGTTCATCTCTTGTTAATTTCCGATATAAAAGATAGCAATGCATGAAGTTACATCTACAATGTTGACATTCCGTATTTAATTTTTTGGACTGCTTTCAAAAAGCGAATGAAAATCACCTTCCATCTGTTACACAATTCATGTGTGTGTGCAGGGCCAAGTAGCTGCCGCGTTGAGCAATTTGTCTGATAAAGTTGAGCTCTGTAGGTGGTACCTTCTGTTTCTGGAATCACAAAAAACTGCGGATAGAACTTTCATTCAGCTCAGTATAAATGTAGCAGTTTCTAAACGTTTTCTGTCAGTCTGGCAACACTGTCTCGGTAGATGTTTAGCCATCTATGATCAAATCGTGAAACGAAGAGCGGTACCTTGGCAGATGCCAAGCTATGACCGAACCGCTTTTGTTTTCTTTTGGTTGTTGTTGAAAAACAGTAATGCAGGTCAACCTCAAGGTCAATGAAGCTGACCGACGCAGTGTTCTCTTAGTATAACTACTGTTTGGTTCAACGTTGACTAGTTGTAGATGGCACTTCAGACACTAAGATCGGACCTGTCAATAATTACTGCCAGTCGTTTGAATGAATCTCATAGTTATGAAAGTTTTGATAACAATTGCGAGAAGAAAGCCTTTGGATAAAGCTTACGCTAAACAAAATGTCTATTTTTTCAGTTTGAGGCACGCTAACAAACTGAAACCGGGCGTCAGTCCTTGGCCACCATTCAGAACGCCAGAAAATGTAGCAGAAGCGTACGAAGATCCTAGGCAAATCCTGAAATCAAGAGTATTTCATGCAGCTGTTCTAGTCATCCTTTACCAGGCTAATAGAGGGCAGGTTTCCGAACATGTCATGGCTCTGGTTATATTTCTTTTAGAGCAAGCTGTCTTGATATCAGAACAGGATGAAAACAAGGTAAGTTAGAAATTACAAAATGCAAAAATGATTGAAAAAATTATATCACTCCTTTATAATGTCTGTAAAAATAATTTCTTTGCAGGATACGAAGATTTGTTCAACAGAACCGAAAACACAAGCTCAAATCAACGACATAGATCTGGCTAACTGGTTCGCCGCAGATTCTCTATTCGATAACATCAAAACTGTTATAAATAGGGTTGCTTTATCATCTGAACCTGATTTTTCACCTCACATTGAAGCTTACACAGATAGTAAGTAGTAGAAAAATAGCATGCTCCTTTTTTTATGCGACTCTTGAGTCGTATTCATAGTCGCCACTTGAATGTCAATTTATTCCCGGTTGTACCTCCTTTCTCAAGGTGATCCGATGTTGAGGTGAAACTTAAATTGTCGTGCTTCGAATCATATAAATTGCTAGCTCAAAGAAATTGACATACACTTTCCCTCACCTCCTACAACCCTCAATATCAAGTTTTTAGCCCCTGCAAAAAATGTTCTCGAACGGTCAAAAAACGGAGATTGGGTAATTGTTTTTCTAGTTCTTTGTCTGTAGCTCCGCCGCCACTGGACGGATTTTCAAAAATTACAAAGTTTATTCGTGATTTTCAAAGTAGAAACCTTGTGTAAAAATGTCATCAAAGTTCGAACTTATAGACGGATATACCGACAGACAAACCGACGGAAATGAGTGACATTGTTTTTCATTTTGAATTTTTGGGGGTTAAGATTCAGCCTAAATCAAACTAGCGTAACCGGGCATTAGGCCAGTTTTGAGAGCTACGAGTCTTGGTGACACCATCTTCAAATTCAAATTCTTTGTTCATGTCACAATACATAAAATATGTTTACGTACGTCAATAGATCAAATGAGAATTGCATCTGATTTTTATACACATACTCATTGACGTTTTTGTATGAAAACATCAGGTGACTTGGAATGGGATGGTAGTGAAGATGCAGAAGACTTCTCCTCGTCGCCGCCTGACGATGACGCGCCTGGAGCCTCGGTGGGATCTTCTGCTGGCGCCGATAGGGGCAGCGGAACTGTCAGTTTGGTGAGCAAAACGACAGCGTTGAGGCGGTTTGACATGTTGATGCTCCAACCGGCTAACAGGTCCTCGGGCGCTGGCTCGTCGTCAGGAGGCTCCCAGGGGCAAAGCAGGGATCATCCGCAGACGGGCTCTTCTACTACCACTACTGTAGCTGAGCGTTCTCCACGAGAGGTTAGTTGTATATATTTTTCTTACAAATAACTTTTATGGGTCGGGGTTGGCCTTTGCAGATGGCAGATCGAAAAAAAAGCTAGTAGTATAGCTTCCGTTCGGAAGACGCCCAACCATGGACAGTTGTTGAAGAGCACTCACGTGTTGTTGGTGTATATTGACATCAAACTTGACTTATACTAACCACATATGTCATACAACTGTCATTTAGTACTACCAGGAACGACAGCCTGTCAAAAACAAAAAAAATATGTGCGTAGGGTCTTTTAGAGATATCACCCTCAGATATCATCATAAATAAGTTAGTATCATTTAATATATCATGCATTTAATATGGAAAAGTATATTTTTTGTAAATCATAAAACATTTGGTAGGGTCTTTATGATTTGGCCACCCCAGGCAAAATTTACCTCTTAATGCTCTTCAAAAAGTTTTGTGGACTTATACCTCCTACGACATCCTCTATCGGAGCTGGTTTTTACTGTTCAAAGAATTTCGGGAGCAGTTTCTTATGCTTGCTTAGTCCTTCCCTTGGAAAAATGATTGCTGAAGCCCATGACAACAGGGAAGATGTATGTGATTTAAATATCGGATATTTCTTTTTATTGACAGTCAGTGTCTGTAAATTCCAGTCATATCTTTCACTGTCTTCACAGATGGATGTTTGGGTGGAAGTAGAAGTTACACGACCTGCCTTGCCACCAGCTACTGGCTCAACAAACGAAGATGCTACTCCAAGTCCTACAGTAGAATCACCGATGGATGTTGAAGGAGTTGTTGCCGTTATAGGAGACGATAACAATTACGGTTAGTTTCTCTCATTTATTTGAGACAATAATAATCAGCAGAAAAGATCATAATAGTGGATCTATGCAATGGTTTAGGATATCTATCGACCTATATGGCGCCTATGTGGCGCGTCTAAGGCGCTGCAAGTTAATTACTCGTGGCAACAGATTATTTTATACACCTGTGCTTTCAAATGTGTGTTCTAGATGTAACAACACCTACAGAAGCAAGAGCTTTACCTGCCTCGGGACAATTACCGGCCTTGTTAGGTAACATGCTGGGAAGGTCGTACTGGGATCCTAGCAACCATACCACAGATTTAGTTCCATCAACATCACAGAGCCATAGGAAAGCTTACCCTCTTAGGAGGAGACATGTAGGGGTAAGTAATAATAGTTTAGACTAGTTCTCCTATAACCTATACTAACGACTCATATTTTGCGTTCGAAAAATAAGTCCTGTCCCCAACCAGCTACCTGATATCTAACTGACAATATACGTAAAATTTGACAAGGCATGGCTCAAAACTCAAGTATACCAAAACTGATTTTGAAAATCACTGCATGTAAATTTATTCTTTACTTTTGTTTTATTAGTATCTTTAGGATTTAACTAAAAACAACAAATATATGCTAAACAAATTGCTTTTGAAACAAAGAGTGTTGTCGTTATCATTATCATTACCGTCGTCGTCATCATCATCATTATTATCATTATCCTCATCGCCATCATTATCTTTGTCATCATCATTATTATCATTATCGTCGTCGTCGTCATCATTATTATTATCGTCGTCTTCATCATTATTATCATTAACGTCGTTGTCGTCATCATCATTATTATCATTATCGTCTTCGTCATCATTATAATCATTGTCGTCGTCATCATTATTATCATCGTCGTCGACGTCATCATTATTATCATCGTCGTCGACGTCATCATTATTATCATTGTCGTCATTGACATCATTGTTATCATTATCGTCGTCGCCATCATTATCATAATCGACATCATTACTATCATTTTCGTCGTCATCGCCATCATTAAAGTCGTCGTCAACATTATCATTATCGTCGTAATCATCAATTATTATAATTCGTCATCGTCATCATTATCATCGTCGTCATCATCGTCATCATTATCATTTTCGTCGGCGTCATCGCCATCATTATTATCATCGTCTTCGTCATCATTATTATTATTATCGACGTCGTCGTCATCATTATTATCATTAGCATAGTCATTATCATCAGTATTGTCATCGTCACAATTATCATTATTATCGTCAACATTGTTACCGCTATCGTCGTGGTTATCGTCATCGTTATTATCATTATCGACGCCCTGCTATAAAATTCCAGTTGTTAGATTTTCCACAATAAACAACATTGAATTAGCATGCTAAGATTATGCTAGTCTTCCTATTATTAGCAATGTTCTAAAGATCTTAATGCAATTAATATTTCTTTGACAATTTATAATGTACCTTTTGTTTTTACAGAGTTCAAATCCTCCGTCAGTGAAAGTGAACGAGAGTATAATCTCTCTGCTGCTGAAACTACACTCTCACCTTTCTGGAGTACCTGATAGCTTCAATCTAGATGAAGAACAAGAAAGTGTTAGTCCACCGTCTGAAGAAGCACCTATAGGTGACGGCCCGTATTATATCGCGAGATTGCTTAGAAGGATCGCGACTGCCGACAGTTCTTGCAAACAGAGTATACAGGTAGGATGAAGAGTCGATTAGGCTGTGTTACAGTGTGACGTGAAACTAAACTTTCACGGCTCAATAGCGTTTCGAACACATGAAGAAGCAACTGTATGTTCTTCTGTGCTTTTCAGGAAACTCGGATGAAGTTGTGGCCGACGTTAGAAGAAAGGGAAGAAGCGAAGAAACAAAGGGAAAGCAAAGAGCGCGAAGAGAGGCGACGAAGAGCTAAAGAACGACAGCAAAAATTAATGGCGGAGTTCGCAAATAAACAGAAGGAGTTCATGCAGAAAGCGATGGAAACCGACGAGAATTTCGAAGATATGGAGGAGGAGGTTCTAGTCAGCAAACAAGAATATGATTGTGTAATTTGCAACCAAAGGTATGTAGCTTAGAAAAAACAACAAATAAACGGCAACACTGTCCTGTCGCTGTAAGTTTCTTGGTAAATTGAGGTCTCGCCACTAGGTGGGAGGATGTGAGTCGGGGTTGCCATTTAACGCGTTGTAACGGCTGAGTTGTTCAATATTGGTAGTTGCATAATAGTGTTTAATTGACACCACTTTTTTCTCTAGTTCGCCCAGTACAGAAGACAACCCGATGGGCCTAGTAGTTCTTATCCAAGCGACGAGCGTAATTGGCCACAGACGTCGTTATGGCCAACCAGAACGAGCGGTGTTACCAACTTGTGAAGAAGAAAGAGATCAACTTCGAAGGGACGACACTTTAGCTGCCGAATTTGACAGGCGGGTGGACGAACTTGACAGACACTTTGACCCTGTGAGTAACAATGAGATCACGTTTTAGATTTTCAAGGTCATTTTTCACTCATCCTTTGTCTGTTTGGAGGGGAAATATTCCATGGTTTCAAGATGTTTCTTTTTCAGCAATCCTGGTTTTCGTCTGTGAACTTGGGCTGGGATGGAGGCGTTCACGTCCAGACTTGTGGCCACCACATACATTTAGACTGTTTAAATTCCTATTTAACCTCGTTACGGTCTCAACAACGGCATCTCAACCTGTCACCAGAAAAGTAAGTTTGTGTTGTAATTTTTTTTTTGTTCGGTATTTGACTGCGTTTTCGTTTTTTCTCTCTTTTTTGTCTATGTTCGAGGAATACATGGTGTTACTTATTAATAGACCGTAATTACAAGGGCGTATTGCTGAACCCAATTCAAGTAGACAAACTAATATAAATATAATGAAAATAAACTCACGAAATGTCAAAAATATGTTGATGACACCAGAACAACTTCCTTAGCAATGATCAAAGTTGATTTGATCTTCTGTATTCTGATCTTATTTCAATAAATTTCTTGATATGTAATTTCCTCAAAAACGAAGTAACATACGAAGAGCTAATCTTTTTGAGGGCTATATTAGCACTTACTGAAGAGATTTATCCATTGTCGCTATCAAAAGGTGGTTATGCAGTTTTTTATTTTATTTCCAGAGGAGAATATCTATGCCCATTATGTAGACAGCTGGCGAATTCTGTTCTGCCTCTGTCATCCCAATTAGGTGAAAAAGCTCAAATGGTGCGCTCTAGACCTAATGAAATGATGTCCAAGATTCTGGAGGAGCTTGGCGATTTTCTTAGGGAAAATCAGGAGAAACCTGTAAGTAAAAGCATTTCCTAATTCGTACTTTCTGCGCCACTGGGCGAGGAGGTATTGTAATCGCGAAAAATTTAGAAAATATATTATTTGTTATAAGACATGTATATGTTGTGCCATATTGTAAAAAAATGACCATTTCATGGAATTTCAAGAACTTAAAATACTAAAAATTGCACAAATTGAATTTTTTAACACTCAAATAACACAAATCAAGTTATGGGTGATTCCTAAACATCTTTTTTTTTCAGAATCCATCCAATATGTCTGAAGCGATAGGCAAAGTAATGGAAGACATGTCATCATGTATAAAAATAAAAAATCGGTTCAAACTGAAAAGTGAAAAACCACTTCCGCAAACCCTCTTTTTATTTGTGACTTCTATAGCTCGGACGAATTTAGAGGTGGAGCTGATACAAAGAGGAGGGTCCTTGGTGACGCCAGCCAGTGAACCACCGAACCCTTTGTTGCCCAAAAGAGATTGTATAGGTAAGCAATGCAAGATTTTCTGTTAAGGTAGTACTAGATTCTGACCACAATGTATAATGGAATAGTGCTTCAGGTATTTATTTTCAACCCTTTGCGGTTTTCTTGGATGGTCTATTTACTTTCGTCATGGACCGGTATTGTCGTTCTTTAGCTTAAAAGCGATGTCTTACGGCGTTAAGCGTAATCAAGAAACTGTTAATCCGACTTTTGAACTGCCTAAGGCTAGTAGAACTGGAAAAAGCTTCCTCATGTAGATTGTTCCACAATCTCGATACCCTAGAGACAAAGGAGCGGTCGTATCGGTCAGTTTTGGATTACGAAGTTCGACACGCGGTTAGGATGGCACACCGAAGTGATGCGGTTTAATCTAGCGGGCAAGTCGTGCGGCGGAATCATGGAGAAGCGCTATGAGGAGCAAAACCCTTTAGCAAAGCTGCAGAAGAGAGTTAGACCGCCGACGGTCCGCTCGTGTGAAAGGGTACCAAGATTGTCCGTTAGAGAAGAGTTGTTTTGCGAACGCTTCAAGTTAAATTTTTCTGGTACATCTTGACAACGGTGCTTTTTTCTGTAAACGTCAAGTTTGTAGGGTCCACTAGCAAAGATACGCAAATCCGGCAATATCTAGAAAAATGATCCCACATTCATAGGTATAGGCATGAACTAGAGGACAGTTTGCTTTATCAATACTAATATATATGTAAAAGTGTGTGTGTGTGTGTATGTTTGTTTGTATGTTCCATTTTCACGCCAAAAGGGCTGAACCGATTTTGGTGAATGTTGGCATATATAGGGTGTCCAAAAAGTATGGACACACCCAAATATCTCGGAAACTAAAAGTGCTGGAAAAAAATTTTGAATACAAAAGTTTTAGGAAATCAAATGGCGCATCTGTAGTGGCCTTGAATTGTCATTCACCTTGAAGGTAATTTCAAGGGCAAGTTGATTTTTTCAAATGGGAACCTCCATTCTTTATTGCAGGAATAGAAAGCCAAAATATTTCCTTTTCAGTGGTATAAATATCGTATCATAAAGGTTATTTCAAGGCCAACTCTTGCTCTTTCATTGAATGTTGTGAAGCAGCCGATATCTGGAAGGAGAGGAATATTAAAGAACTTTTAATTCAACAAAACGCGATTTGATGTCCTAAAACTTTTTTTCCTAGCGCCCTTAGTTTCCGAGATATTTGAGGGTGTCCATACTTTTGGGACAAACTGATTATATCTTGGAGACGGATATAGGCTACTTTTTGTTGTAAAAATCAGACTTGAAGGGGTTTTAATAAGAAATAAGAGCTACTATGGGGGAACTATTATTTTTTCTTTGATAGTGTAGATGGGCACTTGCAAAGACAATTTGTAAATTCCACCCCTAAGGCGTAAAGTAGGAATTCACACTTTTCATGTTTTTGTAGAGAACTTTCAAATTATGCCACCCTAAAAGTAGTGTTTTGTCTTCAATATTATCTTTGAAATAATTGTTAACAGAGTTTCAGAAATTATATCCTCAAGATGGGGTAGGAAGTGCTTGTACTTGTAACTTGTAGTTTATATCATAATAGTATTGTCGTTTTTTTCTTTATATTTACGATTGTGTTGTTTATGTTAAGAAAAAATTCAAATTCAGAGAGAAACAGACTTTATGTACTGTTTCCTTCCAAACCTGAACTTGTAGCTCCCAGTGCACCGACTTGCCCTTACGTTTTTTAAATGTGTTAAATAGTTTTGATTGTTTTATACTCTGCTTGCTTGTGTTTATGTGTATGACCATATTCCTATATTACTTTCTAATTAAATGGAAATAAAACTTATTCCATTCTACTATTAGTAGTATTTTCATGGAATAGGATCGTATTCTGTTTGGGCTTCTGCGTCTAATTTGAATATTCTGTTTTTTCTGTTTTCAGTACCCCTATTGCACGTTTTGGCCGTCCACACGCGGATAGCGAGGGCGTTGACTATGTGGCCGTCATGGATGACCTTCCAGCAGTTGTGCGGTCTACCAGCCAAAGTGCCTATCACCTCACTGGCTCCGATTGAAAGGGAGGTGCCTTTGCTTCTCTGCGACCCTATTGCTCTTCTTCTTGAATTCATCCTACTTCTACCTCTACACCTGGATCAAAGTAAGTTAACCACGATAAATCGTTACCCCTGATTATGTATTAGCAATTCTTACTGACAGATTGCAATTTCCAAAGGTTTATAAGAACGTTCAACCGGTCGTGTACGAAATTATTTTTTAAAAACTATTTTCAACTTTTTCACAAAGTAGCCTTACCTCCTTCAAAATACTGGCCACTACAACTAATACACTTGCGAATAAGGTGCGTGAGGCAGCGGAAGTATGCCATTTTTAGCCAGAAACTGTCGAACAGATATGGCTGTGTGCGTAGGTGCATTATCGTGGTGGAAGAACTCCTGACTGCCACAAATCGGGTCTTTTCTACCAAACACTGTTCCCAGTCGTCTTGAAACCTCCAAATAGCACAAGCTCCCGAATTTTTTAAACATTGTCGTCGATTCGGGCAGTTGATGGGCGTCCAGAGCGAGGTTTGTCATCAATCGACATGTCGCCATTTTTAAATCGAGCAAACTACTCGTACACCTGAGTTTTTCCCATAGCGTCATCTTTGTAAGCTATTTTCAGCATTAAATTAGTTTCAGCAGCATTCTACCAATTAGAAAGCAAAATTTCACAGCTGCACGTTGCTCACTGAAGCTTGAAATCGTAAAAAATGAAACAAACACGAAACAGCTCTAGCAAAAATAATGAATACAGAGGAACGAAACAAGCCATATCGACACACTAGGGGCAGAAATGTGTACTACACAAGCTCCACCCACTGCTATGATATTCCGGTTATTTTTGGTACCTCCTCGTATATCAGCTCAATGACTAAATTATGATCGGAACTGTCAAACATCATTTTATTTATCTTAGATAAGTTGTTGTAATATTTTTCATTTTATTCCAGCTTACTTCACTACCATGGTCCAAATGGTGTACAACCTATTATACTATCAAGTAGTCGCGCAAGTGTCATGCGGTTTGACGGGGGCGGAGAGGACCAGGGCCGCCGCTAGCGCCACTTCCGGCCAAGTGAGCAACTTGAGCGACGCTCTGGGACTGATCAACGAGTGCCTCGGTCAAACGGAGCTGTACATGGAAGATGATAGTTCTAGTTGTAGCGGGAAGCCGCAGGTTAACATTCTTGCATTGGAGCAACAGGTTAGTGTGAGGAAAATCTTTGAATTTTTAGTCTGTTCGTCAATAGGTGAAATGATATCGCACAACTTGCATAATTAAAAACATAAACTGTTGTTATTGCTTGGACTTGTGGGTTGAGCAGAGTGTAAAAGGTATCCAATAGGTAGTTTGGAATTCACATTTTGAGGTATTTTTTCAACGACTTGGAGATTGTATGCTGCATGGGTGTTATCTAGAGACTCGCAGGTGTATTACTATCTTGAAAAGTGACATTATGTAGGTTTTTCTACAAGTTGTCAATTTAGAACTATCTGTTGCTCACTTAATGTGCACTCGTTCTGTAGCTGTATGTGTTGCCTAAACGACACTTCCGCTATCAACGTTTGGGTCTGATGTGATGTAACATCTGCTTCAAAGGTTGCTTTATTTGAGGTCTAAGCTGTAAGGAAACGGCAGTGCATACCTGTAGGTGGATAGTGACAATTTCTGAGCTAATAATGACAATTCCATTAGTTTCTTGTCTCAAATACACTTACTTGAGATGCATTCAAAGCTAGATATTAGTTGCACATTCATTTTTTTCTCATTCATCCTACAAATTACATATGCAAATTTGCTGAATTTCAAAAATGAGTGCGATAAGAAAAGAAAATCCCTGGTTTGTGAAGTATATTACAACCAAAGGGTGAGAAAAAAAAAAACGTGAAAGTTATTACATTTTACAATATTTTTTCCGACATTTAAATTTTATAGTAATTTATTTTGCGATGTCAAGTAGAAACTACAAATCATCGTCTAAATGTGAGGCATTGCGAAAATGTTTTGTGTGTGTTGCGAAATTCCTAATGTTTCTGTGATGTTTTTGAAAACGCAAAAAACAGGGAAAATCGTAATTCATAACTTTAAACATAACCTCTCCTCAGAAAGAGCAACACAAATAACTCGTCTGGTACATCTAATAGATACTGGTAGTACAAAGCATGTTGCAAGTGATACCTTTTGCAGTTATTACAAAATGAAGATCGATAATTTGAAAATGCAGATTTCTTATGAATAATTGCACAAAAACTTATAACCATTTTGTTGTTGGACACCTGAATGTAAGATCTCTGTTTGCTGGCTTTGATTCCTTTGTAGATTTGTTGACTACTGATAACTATGATATTATGGGTATCTCCGAAACATGGATTAATAATGATTTTACAGCAGATATAGTAAATATTCCTGAGTACACTTTTTTCCATACTGATCGAGTAGGACGTGGAGGAGGAGTTGGTGTTTATTTAAGGGATTCACTGAGAGGTAAGCTGGTATTGCAAGATTTTTTATGTCCAGATGGTATGGAGCAGGTTTGTGCTGAAATAGTGTTGAATAATCTAAAAATTTTGGTTTGTGTTATCTACAGAGCTCCTTCGAGCAGATTATCAAGTTTTATTGATCATATAGACAACTTTCTCTCATTTGTGTCTCCTCAGTATGATAATATATGCTTGCTGGGTGATATAAACGTTGATCAAATTACTGACCATTCTTTTCTAGATTGCATTGCGTGCTACGATATGGTATCTCACATCACCCAACCAACTAGGATAACTTTAACCACGGCAACCTCCATAGATGTCATTTGTACAACAAATAACTTAGCTGAATCATTAATTTCAACTAGCTCTGTACCTGTTCCGAATTTGTCAGATCATAATGTAGTCAGATGTGACTTCAACATCACACGGCCTAAGAATTTTCAAAAGACTGTCAAATATAGAGATTTTAAACACTGTTGTAAAGATCAGTTTTTGGTGGATTTGTATAAAATCCCATGGGACGATATATATTACATCACTAACTTAGAGGATAAAGCTACGTTTTTTTCTAATCATATTTTGGATTTGTTTGATGTCCATGCTCCTGTTATTTCATCACGTATTACTAAACCTTATGCTCCATGGCTCACAGGTGGCATAAAATTTTTGATCTCCGAGAGAAATAAAGCCTTTAGAAAATATCAGATTTTAAAAAGTCCAGCTAGTCTCGAATATTACCAGAAATTAAGAAATGATGTCATTTCCGCTATTAGGCGGGAGAAAGCAGCATATCTAAGCTTCAATGAACAACTAAATAGTAACAAGCATCTCTGGAAAGCTGTACATTCATTGAAACTCAAAACTAATGTAGATAGATCTTTACCTACACAGTTGAAGAATGCCGATGAAGTAAACAATTATTTTTCTTCCGTTTTCACGCCTTCGGGTAATTGCAAGGATCTAGTTGATAAATTTAATAGTACCAAAATTAATGAAAGTGCTAGATTTGAATTTAGTTTTGCTACCCGACAAAATGTGCTAGACATTATTCTGTCCCTAAAATCTAATGCAGCAGGTTCGGATGGTATAACAGTCTCAATGCTGAAGCTTTGCTTGCCTCGAGTATTACTACCCCTGACGCATTTATTGAACTGTTGCCTGGAGGCTGGGTACTTCCCTGATGCTTGGAAACTATCTCTTGTCAAACCCTTGCCTAAATGTAAAAATCCAAAATGTCTCTCAGACTTAAGACCTATAACTTTGATTCCTGTTATATCGAAGATATTAGAGAAATTGATTAAACATCAGGTTTATCATTATTTCTCTAATAATGATTTCTTTCCCAAGTGTCAATCTGGTTTCCGCAGTGGTTTTAGTACAACTTCAGCTTTAGCAAGGGTTTTAGATGACATCATTGCTTCGCTTGATAAGGGAGATGCTTCAGCACTTGTATCATTAGATTATTCTAAGGCGTTCGATAAAATAGATCATGAGCTTTTATGTGCTAAATTGAAGTTTTTTGGTTTTTCAGACATACCTCTAATGTTTTTTATAACATATCTTTCAAATCGTAAACAAGTAGTAGAGATAGACAACACTATATCTAGTCCGATTGATATAACATCAGGTGTCCCTCAGGGTTCAGTTTTAGGGCCCTTGTTGTACTTAATTTATACTATAGACTTGGGTAGCTCTGTGAAAAACTCTTCTGTGATGTGCTATGCCGATGATACACAGATATATAAAAGCTTTAATAGTAACACTTTGCATACTTCAATCAATGAGCTTAATGATGATTTGGAGGCAATAGTAGGATACTCAAATGGTAATAATCTTAAGCTCAATAAGGATAAGTGCTCAGTGATGCTTTTTTGTCCTGCTGTCAAACGTAACACTGTATTGAATTCTCTTGATGTAAAAATCGACAAGGAGCGTCTAGCTGTCGTAAATACTACAAAAAATTTAGGGTTGATTATTGATTATACTTTACGGTTTAAGGAGCATGTTTCGTCTATCTTAAAAAAATGTTATGCAACGTTGAAGTGTTTTTATGTCAATCGCTCTATTTTGAATTTTAAAGTTAGATAAAAGTTATGTGAGGCTATTATATTTCCAAGCTTATTTTACTGTAGCACTGTGTTCTATCATTGTCTTGATTCTATCACAAAAGCAAGACTCCAAAAACTCCAAAATACTTGTTGTCGATTTGCTTGCTTGCAAGTACCATATAGCAGTGTTTACACATAAGATCATATCTTCTAGATCCCCCTTGTATCTTTATGAGAAATTTGTTTTCAGACGAAATAATTCAGACATTGATTTCAGACACAAAAAAAGACTAGAGATCCCTATGTATAAAACAACTTTATTTCGTAGTTCATACACTTACAATGCTATCCTGATTTATAACGAATTAGATGACAATATAAAGGATTGGCCAGTAAACAGATTTCGTAAGCATGTGAAACAGATTTATTTGTCATTGTAGTAATTGTGGAAAAGTTAGTTTTTAATTCTTACATTTAATTTTATTTTACGTAATATCTGTGTGTATATATGTATGCTAGGAAGCTATCAAGCTCGTTGTTTTGAAGCGTCTTTTGCTTGTCAAAGTTTCCTTTGATTGAGTGTTTCAATTTAGTATTTGGGTAGGTTAAGTAGAGTAGCCAAGAGCTAGACTTCGCCTACGTAGAGGTCACATTATGTTGTAGTGTATATAATGTGCCTAATAAAGACATTTTATTATTATTATTATTATTATTATATACGTCATGGGCAGCATATTTAGCAATAATTGTCTCACATAGCAAATATCACTGATTTTACACGCATACACACAATCATAGATGCGATCTTGCTACTCTGCTACTCAACCAATTTTCTTTGTCACATCTTCCCAGAGATATACTTTACAGACATCTACATCTGCAACCAAAAAGCATGCTGGAAAACTGACTTGCAGCTAGTCATTGAGCGTGTCGTTGAGTCCACAGATGACGCTTTTGGTGACGCTCATAGCGAGCAAGAGCTGGATGAACTATTTTTAACATTTCTGAACTTCTGATATTTGTAATCAATTCTTGCTGATATGTGTATCGATTAATGAAACATGAAACGACCAGTCAAATGTCATGTCATGTGTCGTGTTCCGAGCATATCGACGACATCCCATCCTAATACTTTTGACACGTTGCTAAATATACGATTATTACCGTTTTTGAACGATACCGGGAAAAAAAGCCGCCCAAAAGATCACCAGGACAAAGGAAATTACGAAAAAAATCTTGTTCCCGCTCTTCAATGGTCGGTAACTGCCCCTTCCTGTTGCTCAGTTTTTAGTTGTCACACTGGTGAACAAAATTAAAATAATTTTTTGTGACATGGACAAAACAAGGTGGTTATTATGCAAAACGTACCCAAAAAGTTGGAAATAGCCTTCACCCACGGTTTTCATGCAATAAGGCATTTTATTTGCTGCTTATACTCGTGAAATATAAGGATATGTGTGTGTAAGTACTAATAAACACTCGAATAAACATTAATCTCAGAATGTTGTTGTCGATGTTTTACGGCGATATGTTGCGCCTGAAGTATCTCTTAACAATGTCCAGCAATAATCAGCAACCAAATTGACACCCCATTTGCCTTGATACCATTTTTCCATAGCAGAAATGTCACAATGTTCATCACTTACCGCACCTAGATTTTCCGGAAAAAATCGAGATGAGAATCCAAAAAGTGAATTTTTAGTGGCCACTCATTCTGTTTAGAATCACGATCTCGCGCACGACTGTCCCATTCACAGAGAAAACAACAATATTTGGTATATCCCAGTTGCATTCCAAGAAGAAGGGCTATTACCTTTAAACCTGCACATATGGCCCATCCATATTCATTGTAACGGATGTGCTCTAACAGAACTCGCATATTTTGATATGATTCATTCATATGAACTGCGTGCGCTATAGGTACAGATGGATATTTATAACCGTTGTGTACCAATACCGCTTTTAAACTAAGCTTAGAGGAATCAATGAAAAGGCGCCAGTCATTTGGATCATGTTTCTGTCCCAACTCGTCAAATAAATTGTTGACATCGCAGCAATATATCAACTCCCTTTCTTGACGGAAACAGTGTGTGCGAGATCTTGTTGCCGTTTTCGGTAAAAAGTAATGTTAACATCACCGTGGAGAAGATTCCATCCTTTTAATCTTGATGCTAAGGATTGGAAATTTTTAAGCTTTCTGTCCCATCACTTTCAGAATCGGTGGATTCGACTTTTTCATCCAAAGACCAAGATTCTGGTGGAACTGGGACAGAAAGTTCATCACTATGCTTAACGGGCCGCAAAGCTGATGGTGAATTAAAATACTTAACAGTATGTTTCGATTTTGGTCCAATACCTTTAATATTTGAGGCAAAAATAGGACTCAGTAGTATGGTCTCTCGGTTCTCTCCAAAGCATTGGTACCGTCAAGGGCATTTTACGATTGTCGCCTCTTAACCAACCTGTTAACAACGTTACAAAGGTCTTACAACATATATGAGGGGCTCATAGTTTATCTTGGTCGCCAACTTTAACTCCAAAATAAAGTTCGTATGCTTTCAACACAAGGGGAGTAAAAGTACGTTTTTGGGACTTAAAAGTTAGCTCTCAGCACACATAACAAAAACTGTTCGCACTATTTACACAATTTCCAGGCATTGTCCATAAAGCTAGTCTCGATTACAATAAACTAAAAACGACACTCCGTTTTAACAAAAATTAACAGTACTCAGAACATCTCAGTACCCTTCAACACAGAAAACATAACTGACTCGGCTGCTATTAGTCTACTAATAAACGCAATATGCTCTCTAAACACTAAACTAGAGCGCGCATATAATAAACAGGAATAGACAGGTCTTAACATTATATATGTGCGTCATCGCATAAACGCCGAGAAATGCAGCAATATGAGATGTTACGTATTGTAATTCATAAAAGTAGATGTTACCGAATATCTGAGGTGATAGAAAAAATCTGTTTTTAGATTTGATATAAGGGTCTCAAAATACATAAGATACACCCAAAAATTGTCATATCACAAATCCTGTGTTTATCAATGTTTTCAACTCCTCCTTCAGAGCATAGTCGAAAAAATTCAGGTAGCTTAAAAATTGTCAAAATCAAACAGATATCATTTTTAAAATTGTTATATACTATTTGCTTCCTCTTTCCATTTTCAATCGAACTGTTATCAATTTTTTTTATTTTCAGGTTCAGAAGCTGTGTTTACCTTTTCTTCGGATAGCCGCGCTGTTGAAGTACCACTTATATCAGCTACCATTGCCAGAAATTAGGAATCATCAAAGCGAATTCGTTCGTCTAGTCTACTATTTAGAATTAGTCACAGAATCCATGGACTGGAGCTTATTCAATGCCGCTGTAGCCTTAAATTGGCCTTCGGATACCTCAATGAGCGTCGATTCCCCAAGGTATAAAATTCAAATACATATTGAAAAATGTTCATGTTATTGCTGTCAGTCAACAACAAAAGATTTTTCAAGAAATAATGGACGGGACAGTGCCAGGTTGCGCAAGATCCCAGCATGAATCGTTTAAAACTTTACACATTTCATTCAGATAATGCAACTATTGAGCTCATTTTTTTGCAGAAGTGATCCTTATTAATGAACTACATAGTTGAAATTCTACAAACGACTTTTTTGTTACAGATTATGGTGCAATCAGTTTGCTGCGTTTGTAGAAAGAAGCCAGATAGCAGCCAGAGGTTTATTAGTAGATCAACACATTGTATGGCATCCGCCACGATTATTGCAGCTTCCTAGAGAATACGAAAAGATATTTACGGTAAGTGTCCCAAAACTATCATTGCACCGGAATTTCTGTGTATCAGAGTCTGTCAGATACAGTCAACCAAACAAATTAATTATATGATATTGCCTGAACTGACCTGTACAAAAATCGACAATAAAAGCGATAGACTTGTTCACGATAATCGATCGAATCGAAAAATATGACTAATTTTTGACAGTCTTTGATGGGCATGCGCCTGATACTGACATTTTTTCAATAAAAAAGGAAGAAAATTGGTTAGATTTGAAATAAGTTTCGGTTTGATTGTTATTAAGCAATTATTTATTAAAATACTTGCTAAAAATGTCTAGATAGTCTACATTGAGAAAAATCTGGATATGGCGTATGGCTGTTTGTGGAAAAAATATTTTTCTGGGACAATATAGGCATCTATTATGTCTGTTATTAGATGAACATACTTATGTACAGTACTGTGTGCAATAACAAGGTTATATTCTTGCCCAATACACCTTTGACACGAGCTTGTTGCATAGAATCGGAGAGCATATAAAACCATGTTTTCTATCTGGATTCCTCTCCCATTTTCTCTTTCTGGGATATGCGATCTTACCAAAGTAATTAATTTCTCGACCAGAATTTTACTAAGACGAAATAGCTTTCGAAATCTCCTTTCAGGTATGTCGATAGGATTTTCATGTGTCCTTAGATATTGTCGTTTTCGAAGAAACGTGATATTTTTCTGGCTTATATGTATATTTAATCACGGTTGTCAACTTAGCGAAATTTCCACTAGATTTGGCGGATTTTGTTCCATGTTTAGCGGACAAAATCTGCAATTGCGGATAGCGAATTTTTAACGGAATAAGCAATTTTGTTTAACGGAATTTATCGGATTATTAAACTGAGAATAAACACAATTTAAATATTAAATATTTTTCATACACACATAGTAATCATAATTACTTATATATTCATGGCGCCCTGGACCTCTTAATATTTTTGGCGACAATGCCATAAGAAGTTATGTGGCAACGAGCCATTCCAAGGAATCGGGGAATGGACCACATGCGGTTGTGCCCGTCTATTTTGTAGCTGTATGCTTTATTTTGTAACTGATAAAAGTCTATCTCAGGTAAAAGTGTGAGCATTTTGTGTCAAGTTTTGAATAGTCCCAAACTACTGTTACTGTTTATTTAGTTTTGTTTAGACTTGCTGTGAATTTTTATTTTAAAATATTTTTTACCAATAAAGGGTATTTCTTTTGCAAATAATTTTTTTTAGCGGATTCACATCGGATCTAGCGGATGTTGAGCACTTATTTGACGGGAACTATTTTAAAGAGTTGGCAATGCTGTATTTAATAGTTTTTCCGGTACAATTGGAAACATGGTACTGTTAGCAAAAAATTATAAATAATAAAGACATAACCTATCAAACAGCGGAAAACTGGAAGCTTGGAACCTGTCGACCAACTCGATCCATTTCGATTTAGATCGATGCTCGTGATCCTACTGAGCTATGTTCGTAATTCTTTGACGTACAACCTGTTTCATATGTTCGGAAATAGAACAAAGTATTCCTTCTAGAACGTCAAAAGTGCACTTTTCTTGCCGTGCTTAAAACCTTGGGAATAAGACTGTTGGCACATCGTATGGTTCATTGTTTGTTTACTTCGTCTGTTTATCAAAAAGTACTCGAATCCATAGCGTTCCATGTAGTAGAAAAATGGTGTCAGAAATTAGTATGCCATCATCAAGTGTCGTTATAAGACTTTCCAATAATTTAGGCGTTCTAAAAATAAAGTTACACAGTATTCCAGAGTAAAATTTCATCTGTCAATCTACATTCCATTACTGTTTACGGTATTACATTACCAAGTGATTTACAAACGCACCCTGCTGGTCTTGTCTATCATAATCTGTCAGAAATGCACTGCTAGAATAAATCTACCACCTTTATAATCATTCTGTACGCATATATGAAATAGTTATACAAACAGAAGACAGGCAACGTGAATAAATTAGAGGGCAATAGACGAGTCAAACGAAAAACATAACCACTAACCACGTGTTAATAGATAATCCTTTTTGGATAAATTTATTGTCTATTACTTGTAGAGAAAGACCTCGGACAGTTGAAAATCATAAAATATCTTTCCTAGTTAGGAAGTCGATTAAATTAAGACAAGAATGTGGATTTCAATGCTAAAAATTAAACAAATTTAAAGCCTTTCGGGAATTATCCGCTAAAATGAATGCCTTATTCGTTTTATAAATGTATTATGTATTAATACTTGCTTTTGTATCCTGTATATTTTTTATATGGTAGCTTTCATTATGATGGTGTTAATGTTAATGTATTTAATAATTTGTTTGGGGACCATCTGAGTGCAATATGCTTTAGCGAGCAATAATGTCAGAAAGAAAATATCAATAAATTAATTTTATGAATGTCCCATAGAGCGCTAGCAAAACAATTTTATTGATGTTTGCAAACGAATAAACTCATATGGGTTAATACCAGTATGAATCTGTTATGGAAATAATGTGTTCAGTGAGCTTAAATGTCGCATAAAATTGTTGTGTAAACGTTTATAAGACAGTATTAAATCTTTTTGTAAAACTGCTTTATATTTTTGCTCTAAGAATGTGCTTACTCCTACATTATAAAGCAAAATACTTCTTAAAAGCTTAATTGTCTTTCGGGCAATATTATTAAGACAAAACTGCATTCCAAGAGCAGTAATAAAGCAATTATAAAATAGCACCGACAGTTGAAAATTATAAGATATATACATGCTAATTTAGAGGGCTTACCATATTTGTCCTCAAAAAAAATTCAGAATACTTTCCTCCAGTCATATCCAAGGCACATAATTTTTACTGATATCTATTCTACTCTATATAGTCTAATCATATTAGACGAAAATACCCTTGGTTTGCGAAATAATTGTATAGTCTGGTTTTATTGCTGCAAGTTGTTCAAGGGGGTATTCAAAACATAAACGCTTAAAATGGGTATACCAATTTTTGTGGTAAAACTTTTTACTCGACAACAAAGAATGAGAAAACGAGTTTCTTGGGATTCAATCGAAAGTGTTGGCAGGAACGAGAAATCTCTTCATATAATATTTTTAGGTATTTATCAGACCTACAAAATGAGACCACACGTAAACAGGTCCGACAAATAGCAAAAAAGTTATGACCGAAAACCGAGGCAAACTGCAGCTTTTAGTACTTTTTGGTAATGCGGCGAGGGTTTCTTGCAGACAATTGAAATTCCTCAAATTCGTACTTCTAAATAACCACAACAAAATTGGAGCAGGTTTTTGAGAAATTCTAATTGTTTATCCCAAATCACCTGTTTTCCCTCCATCACTACTAGTTTATTGAGCAATATACAGGGTTAGTTCAAACGGCATTTTGTAACAAAATACACTAGTTTACCTTGCCGATATGAAACGCAAACCATTCCGGAAGATAAATGTTATTTTTATGCTTGAACAACTTGCACCAATAAAACCAGACTTTACAATTATTTCGGGGAAATTTGCTAATATGATTAGACTAATATACCAGATAGTACAAAAGTTGACGAAGATACCATACATGATGCATATACAAAGCTCATTTGTCCATAGTTGCGTGGAAAGTACTGTGACAATTTACTACTATTTTTCAAATTTCTATTTGCATATTGGTCACAGCCTTTACATCTTTCTTTTTTAACAATCGTATTCCCTTTCCAGTACTACCACGAGCGTCCATGCACCCAATGCCACTCCGTGGCTGCCGAGACTAGCGTTTGCCTTCTATGCGGCACCGTCGTCTGTTTGAAACAAAACTGTTGCAAGCAGCAAAACGTGTGCGAGGCGGTTGCGCATGCGCACGAGTGCGGTGCAGGCACTGGTGTGTTTTTAGTGGTGACTTCCACCTACATCATCGTAGTCAGGGGGCACAGGGCCTGCCTGTGGGGCTCGCTCTATTTGGATGATTTCGAGGAGGAGGACAGGGATTTGAAGTGAGTATTTAGTCATGAGTTAAACCGTATTGTTGTGTATCGAGTCATGCGTTATTCGTACAGAAAGTCATTCTATGTAGTGACAGCAAGACAGATAGTAACGCCGCTTTTATTAACTCGTGAATGCATTCATTAAATTAAGAATAAATGTTTAAGCTTCCTTCCTTCAGAAGACGTGCGAATCTTCCGTTATTAACAAATTCAGCTGCTTCCGTTATACTGTCCCATAGCTCAGCTAATTTTTCGATTGGCTTTGAGTAAACTTTTTCTTTCACCTCTCCCCAGTAAAAAAAAATCAAGTGGATTCAAGTGAGGGAAACAGGCTGGCCACGAAATTGTACCAGACCACCCTATACCTCGGGTATTCCGCATCAAGATATTCTCTAACTGAACGGGCATAGTGCGTCGGACAGCCGTGTTGCTGGTACCATGTGTCTCTGTAAATGCTTAGTGGTACGTCTTCTAATAAATTTGATTAATGTTTTCGTAAAAAGTTTAAATAAATTTCGCCATTCAAGAACTCTGGCTGCTTGAAGGGTACAATCATTCTCCTATTTAGAATCCCGGTCCACATGTTTACTTTAAAACGATACTGTGATCTGCCTTGTCTCGACAAATGTGGATTTTCTACATGCCACTCGTGTAAGTTGTGTAGATTTATGTAACCATCTTTTTAAAATCTCGAATTTTTTTTTTTTTTTTATACTCCAACTACCACGAAGGCGTAAGGCCTAAGCACCCATTGGGTACCGTGGGGCTATGGGGGATACATGGGAAAGGGGGGACGCCACACGGACTCTGGCGAGGGAACACGTGTGCATACAACATGCACACATTCTGGCTCCGCCTACGAGAACCGCCGGGTGGTACCTCCGCGTTCGACAGTCAGAGACCATCTACCACCTACGGACAATCACAACATCCATGGCCAAGAGAAACATTTCTCCTGGGACGGGACTCGAACCCGCACAGCGCACGGCGACTGATCAGGAGACCGAAGAGTCTACTACTGCGGTCACCGCTGCTGCCTAAAACAAACACACAACATCCATGGCGAAGGCGAGATTCGAACTCGCGGCCCGGCCGGCCGGCTGATCAGTAGCACGACACTCTGACCCACGCGGCCAACCGAGGCCCCTTCAACATTCTTTGACAAAACTAAACTACTCTTTGAAGATAATCCTGGGGCTGTAGCACTCCTGTGCTTGCTTCTATTTGACGTGCTGAAGTACTCGGGTCTTCTTCTGCTGCTTGTAGTAAGGAAAGGAAATTATTTCTTCGCCATGTGCTTGATTTGGAAATCGTCCCTCTGAGAGTAAACGGTGCTTAATGACAAAACTCGGTGATCGGGATGACGAGCAGCATTTGGGTACCTCTCACGATAAAGCGTAGCCGCAGCACTAGCATTGCAACTACATTCCCCATAAATGAGGTCCCTGTTGGCGTATTCTTGTACAGTATACTGTAGCACTACACAATCATGAAATAATAAAAGTGGCGTTTCTCTTTCTACGCAAAATGACACTGTCCGTCACTCTGTCTAAGGAAAAATTGACGTTCGTAGTAATATGAACTGAACTAAAAGATCATCACAGGGTGTAGATTTTTCCGATTTTTTAAAGCCTATAATTTGAAAAATACGCGACTTGGATTTTTTTATATTTCTCTGATAACTGTTATGACTTAGCATATCCCCCGTTATCGGCATGATGTCGACTTCTGGGACACTCTGTAGATAACACACAACATCCATGACTTGCAATTAACCTCCGAGGCGGAGATTCGAACTCGCGTGCCTCGGGTCGACCAATTGCTAACTCGAAGCGCTGACCAGTCGTTTACTGAGTCCCCCGACTAAGTCGTGCAAAATTTCCTATTTTATCACCTAAACAATTTATGCACAGCCAGTTAGATTTTTTCCGACCACCTTTTTGAAGTTTCAAAAGATTGTCCTATTTTTACTGGCGAGGAAATATTGCAATAGCGAAAGTTATTTCTATGACAAGGATGAAAGAGCTTTAAAGTTTTTGTAATTCGGCGGAGCTAGAGACAAAATAACGAATAAAATAAAATCCGCTCAAACTTTGGGGGGTTGTAAAGGTGTGGGGAGGGGTATATTTTTTACATTTGCCCTTAAAACGAGAGAAATATTTATAGAAATTACACTCCGGGACGCAACCTTCATACTGTGAGCACGTTCTGCGTCTGATTGACTCTGACTGCATCGCCGGTTCTCTCGAGTTACTTGTGTGGTTCAGCACCTTTGCCAGATGGTCGAAACATTGAGCAGGGAAGAAACTAGCACTGGCATTATTATATAATGGCTGAAGATTATGGAGTATGAACCTGTTTGGCTGACCATTTAATTCTTTGTTATACATGTTTGTAGCTGGTCCGGAGGGACTAACTTGTACTGAACATAATCGTTTATGAACTGATAACAGCGTTGCGTGGAAATTGCAGAGTGAACCTATTATATTTGACCCCATTTTTTTACTTTTAGGCGAGGCAAACCATTGTACCTGAGCAAAGACAGGTACCAACTGTTGGAGCAACAGTGGCTAGCGCACCGTTTCGACCACACGAAGAAAACTTGGGTGCCCCATCGAAACGCCCTCTAAGTCGAGCGTGGATGCCAGGGCTCAGGGCAGGGCGCTTTTTCTTTACACATACTACACTACGTATATATCTTGTGTATCAACACACTTATTTCATTCAATGTGTAATCTATTATTTATGAGCTGTGATAAGTCAAACGATTGGTAACAAGATGATATTAAGTAAACTTTTAATTTTTTTTGTCCTTTGGTTCAGCCAGTGAGCGCGTTTTAAATGGTGGAATGGAGTTTGCAATACCTCGTATACGCGATACTTAACTTTCGTGTAACCTTTGGAGGACTGACAGGGACTGAAATAAAATTTATAGCAAGACACTCGAAAGTTAATTAAATGAAATAATTAATTTTCCCTTTCAATGGTTTTTATTACTTTTATTGTTTTTTTTTCCAGTTAAGATGGATTTCGTTTCACTTGTATTTAAATGTATTTAAATTCAGTTTGTTAGAAGCTAACTATTTTGAAACAAGTTTCATTTCTTCATTTATGTAAGTAAGTTATGCCAGTCTGAATATTTGGAGTACTTATAAAAATCAAAGTGTCTTCAGCGAAAATTTGAATATTGCATTTTTCGTAAATCGTTTATAAAATAACGATGAAAATGTAAGAATTTCCAGGTAATTCATACTCCTACGTAATTATTTGCCTTTTTTTCGAAGGGCGAAGTAATATCGAACTCGTCATTCATCATCGCATGGTCTTAGCTTCGCGAGACTTAGTCGAATGAAAAGTGTCCATTATGATATTCAGGCATGAGTTTCGTGTCACATTGTAGCTATTTCGCATACGATGTGGACCATCCGATAGTCGAGAAGACCAGGCACTGGCATTCTTATTTAGACCCAATTCAAGGATCTACCAATGGGAGGGAGCTAGCAATTCTAGAGTTCAGAATGTTTTTCAAAACGTTGCTCATTGACTGGCCCAGTTGTACAGTTTCCACAACTTATTATTCTAGTCTGCTATCTTGTGGCTTACTGACATCAAAGTACTCTATTAACCTTTAGTTTGCACATTGCTGTTACGTGCTTTCAGTGTTCGTTTTTTTCTTATAGCTATAAAAAATGGGTGTCTTATATGTTATATATGCGTTATTTTTCGTGCCGTTTGTATAAATAGTTATCTCTAATAATTCGGGCGTACTATATCTAGTTGATTTTGATCTTCAAATAAACCTCAAAATAAGTTGAAAGAAGAGATGAATGTAGAAATATTTTCACATTTTGATCTTTTTGCAAGGTCAAGGCACAGATTCAACTGAAACATTTAACACTTATTTAAATTATTTTGGTTGTAGCGGAATTGGTGGTCTCTTTTTAAAATGTAATTATGAGGCATACACTCTCCATGTATGATGAAAAAAAAATTTTTTTCAACTGTTTCTTCGGCAAGTTTTTTCAGTTTTTTGAACATTACGAACAAAAAAGGTTCCTTATGACTTTTCTGTAAAGTTGATAGTTTTCGAGATATAAGCGATGCAATATTTGAAAAATAATTTCACGACCCCGAAAAAGAATATGAAAAAACGAAAATTTTAACGTCGTTAATGTTCAAAATCCCAAACCATTTCAGGAGGTATTGTTATTGTAAACTATATTTTTTTATTGCTAACCAATCGCGCCCCCGGTAAATACTGTCGCATGCTCGATTAACAATATTAAAAAACAAATGATTTGCAATAACAATACCTCTTGAAATGCTTTGGGATTTTGTTATTGAAATGTTCGAAGAATATTAAGCAACATTGGCAACATTGAAATTGTCGTTTTTCTCCGAGTCGAAAATGACATATTTCGCATTTTTTTCAAATATTGTGTCGCTTATATCTCAATAACTATCAACTTCAAACAAAAGTTCTCAAGAACTTGTTTTGTTCAGAATCTTCCAAACACCACAAAAACATTGACCGGAATTTGTTTAACAAATTTGGGTTTGGCAACATTCAAAAATCCAAATCAGAATATGTTTTCCATCCAAAATATTGCCCAGACTAATTGATATTAACGTTTTCTACCCGAACCATGTACTGTATATTAATGTCCAAAAAATTATCCAAAATGAAATGAGATAACTTATTTCGTCCGGAAAATTTTGTGTATGCTGAAATGGTTGGTTATCTTCAGAAAGAATACATGAAAGTTTGCTGAAACTTGGTTATCATGACTAGGGAGCTTAGGCAGTCATACATATCGCATATGCAAAAATTTATCTTATTTATTTGATAAGGTTAACATTTTAGTATGCAGTATTTGTGAATGCCTAATATATGAGTTTGGAAATATGTTTTGATTACTAATTGCTAAAAGTAATTTATTTTTTCCACCGCCAAATTAATTTTTTAGCGGACAATAAATGTTTTTCCTAATGTGTACATATGCAAACAATTTTTAGATATATATCTGTCACTTAACAATTTAATTTGATTTGGGGTTTGTATAACACCCATTTTAAAAAAATTTAGGGTATCGAATTTAAAGTTACGTGTATATATAGCTGTAGTTTTCAATTATATCACTAATTTGTATAAAACATTACAAGGGCTTGTGATACGGAAAATACAGTGCTTAGAATATAACAAAAAAACGATTTAAGCATAAATGTTGAAACACCTCGCCTAAGGTTAATACCGACTATACTTGTATATGCGTTGGATTGAATACGCAAATGTTATCCATGGTTGGTGTTATTACTGCATACAAATAAAACTGTGCGAAACGAAAGTATGTTTTATTCTAAATTCCCCGAGCTACCGCGCAGAAATGCAAGGATACACAAATTTTTACTTCATACGCGGCGAGTGTCACCTTTTTGGGGTGACACCCACCCGGTGACTCAACATCAAGAACAATGTACAAACACAAAAAATGCACAGATTGCATTGCAAAGTAAAGGCTTAATTGTTGACGAAACTGCTGCTAAAATAGAGGCACTTCGTCTTTATATCGAAGAAAGACGGGTCACATAGTGGAAGAGGCAATAGATATTGCTACAAAAAAATCAGAAGACTACAATATTAAAACAAAAAGACGACTTCTTCGTAAAAAATTGGTGAGATGGCCAGTGATGACTCACACTGAAAGAAGAACTTCAAAAAGATATGTTGGAATGTCTTAACTGATCAGAGTTGAACTCGAGACAAGATCGCAGTCTCTTCAAGACCTAGCTTCATTGTTCGAGATTGTATGAAGAAATACTTTGCTTTTGGCGAATAATGGAAAACTGAAATTAGCTACATCCAAATTTACTAGTTTTTATGATGAGGTCTCAGAAACAGAATTACTTTTGGAGATACCAAGACTGCGAAGACACTTAAAAGCCGCTAATGTTACAGTTTCTGATTGGGTATCTCTAGGTTTTTTGAAGTTTATTGTAGAATGGGATTTTACAGAATCTCTTCCAAATCGTATGATTTCACTAAAATTGTTCATGACGGTTTGCGTGTGCGTAGCTTCATGTGAAAGGAGTTTCAGTAAACTAAAATTAATGAAAAACTATTTTCGGACAACAATGACCCAATCGCAGCTTAGCAGTCTTGGTATATTAGCCATCGAATACGAGGCAAAACATAATATAAATTTTGATGAAGTTATTTCTTAGTTTGCAGCTTTCAAAGCTAGAAAAAAGCGATTTTAATATTGTAAGATAAAAATATTTGTTCAATATTCTAAATATAAATATTAAATGTTCCATGACGGGTAAATCATACAAAATTTATTGCTTTCGAATTTCGATGGGGTGGCACAACCAGCTTCCGCAACGGGTGCCACCCAAGGTAGCTACGCCAATGACTGGCGTGGAAGTATTGTAATCGCGAAAAATTTCGAAATTGAGTAATTTTTTTTTGTTATATGACACGTACATCACGAAATACCATGTCACTCAGTTCCATCCTTCTGTCTGTCTGTCTGTTCGCTAATCCTTGACCCATCTACAACTTGGCATGTACTTTCTGGATGTTAATGAAGTTTTCACACGCTCTTGCCAAGCTTTGTAATTTTAAAAATTGGTCCAGTGGCGGTGGAGCTACAGGCAACAAGACGAAAAAAAAGCTCAAACCTCGTTTTTTGATGTTCAAAAGATCCTGATTGTTTTCAAAAAAAATTTGCAGGGCTTAAAAATCGGATGTTGGTGGTCGTAGGGGGTGGGGAAGGGTTTATTATGTGAATTTTTCGGTGCCACGCACCTGACATAGATTTCCTCGCACATTTGCCCTTGAAACTTGAACGATAGATATATATTTTCAAGATACGCGTGCCAGAGGCAGCGAGAATGCTGAGGGATAATTAAGTGATAGTGTTGCAAATGAAGTGTTTTTGGTAGATTTGTGTGAAATTTTCCGGTAGATTTCGACACTAAAAAAAACAGCAAATAGGTACTGGTGATTGAACATTGAAAATGGGGCACCTTGCTTGAGCTGCACTCGGTTTTGAAAATTGAAGAGCGCAGAAAGGAGTAGCATCAAATGCTGAAATGCAGCTGTTTAAAAAAATTGAAGAGCGCAGGGTAGCATTAAATTTCTGTGATCAAATATTCTAGAGCGGAGTGGCAGGATATGTCACGTTTTTGACGTTACGCCTTTAGCTTCCATATGTTTTACTTACAGGAAACACTAAAAGAGGAAACAGCCCGTTCACATCAAAAACAGCAATTTTTCTATAAGAATCTGATACGGTATCACTTCATTTTATTTGATACGTGTTATCTGTAAAAGCAACACAAACATTGCAAAAAGTAGGTAAGATTAATGAAACAGTTACACTCGGTATTTTGTAGGGTTACATTCTGTACAAAATAATGGAAAAATTATTCTCGAGTAAAATGAGCACAAGTAGTCACATATCAATTATTTTAAGAAAGTCCAAATAAAATAAGATGTGGTGCGGCCATTAAGTTTTAGGAATTTGTCAATAAAAACAAGCAAATCAGTTGCGGGCAAAATTGTATCATCAATCCCCAGAAGCTAATTTGTTTCTGACTATGCCTACAGCTTCTTTGACCTACCTTTTACGCAGCCTGAATTTTCTTGAACTGAAATTCCATTTTGGGAAATAAGATTAAAAAGTCACAGGGTTGGAAAGCCATTTCTTCGCTAAAAACCTTTCCACAATGCAAGGGGAATGATGAACTTTTGGTATCATCTTCTCAAAAATCTTTCACATGTAACACCTAAACCTTGGTTCGTTCCATCGAAATCAACAACACATTTTTTCAGATAAATGATGAGATTTTCCAGAAATGTTATCTTAGAGCCACAATTTTAGATTGCGCTAATCTGTCCCGTACTGAATGAGAATTGTTCTACAGTGACATCCTGCGAGGCCTCAATTAGTTACTATGGTGTCAAAATTATACGTCGCTCAAATGTTATTCAAGAAAAACCGGTTTTCAGTAGTGCCTCTTAGGCCCGTATCGTCAGTCGTCCCTACAATTGTAGGGCGCGTTTATGGCCTCCTTGATTGTCATACTGTTTTCTCTCCTTCAAAAATTTCCAGATTACACTCGTCCCGTGTCAGCGTCAGTGCTCTCTTATTGTTAAGATATGTTTTCCTTTTAAATTGTAGGAAATTTCAGGCTGATAAAACATGATATAACTCAAAAGCAAGCACTATTTGATGCAAATAGATGTTTGTGACATAACCTCAAAATAGAGCGCTGACACGGAGAAGTAGAAAACTATGACAATCAAGGAGGCCATAAAGGCGCCCTACAATTGTAGGGACGACTGACGATACGGGCCTTAAATGCTTAAATCTCTGAAGCAAAGCAGCATTTCAAAAATCGTCAAAAGACATAACAGAACGATTCTGAATGGGGAGCTGGACTTCGACGTTTTCATTGACATAAAAAAATATGCCAAGTTCTCCGCGTTTTCAACGTTACGCCTATAATAGCGTCTATGTTTTACGTACACGAAAAATTGAAAGAGGAAAACTCCAGATAATCGATAAAATGGCAAAACAATTTTCCTATAAAAGTTCGATAGGTACTACTTCAACTTATTTGCTCAGTGTTATCTATAAAAGCAACACAAATAATGCAATGAAGTAGGTAAGATTGATGAGACAGTTACACTCAGTATTTTGTAGGGTTGCATTCTGTATAAAATAATGGAAATATCGTTTTCCGGTAAAACAGCGCTTGTTACTGGTGCAGGCTCTGGTAAGTATAGTCACATGTTAATTATTTTAAGAACGTCAAGATAAAATAATATGCGGTGCGGCCCATAAGTTTTGTTAATTCGTCAATAAAATCAAGGAAAATTTTATCATCGCTCTTGAGGCACGCATAATTGGTTTCACGTAAGCGTTGGTAGCTCCCGAAACGTGGCGAAACGATGTACGAGGGTGTCTTACTGGTACCCAAAGTTCTAGCAAATGGGGCGTTACGGTATGTTTAACCTTCCAAAATCAAGAATTGAGCAGAATCCTTCATATTCAAAAATCTCCCACTCTAGCGTGCACTAAGGTATATAATAATCTGCCGAGTGAGTTGCGGAGAAGCACTAATATCCTTGCGTTGAAAAAACATCTCAGGAAATATCTGGTTGAAAAATGCTATTACTCTCTACATGAGTTTTACTAACACATGAAAGTATCTGTTTTTTAAAGTCTTTTAAGCTGTTAATCATTTCGTTATCAGTGAATTGTCTATTATCGTGGTGTAAATGTATTTTTATTTCACTTTTTATTCGAGTTTTAACGAAAGTATGTATGTTGTCTTTTTAAGCTTTTAACCATTTGTCCTCACTGCTCGATGTTTATTGTGTTTATATATTATGTATTTCTAACAGATTCTCCTATCGCTTTTCTTTTCTTTGTATCAGCTTCAATGATTTTTACCGGCTAGACGAACATTTTTTGTGATAAAAAAAATCGCTGTATATGTATATACTTTTACACATTACACTGTACCTGTACCTATAATGTGATTTAACCTTTTAAAATGTTTTGTAATTGTAATGTCCTTATTTATTTTATAATTATAAGTATTTTTCTGGCATATTTGCTCAAACGCATATATGACCCTCAAATTGATATTGACAAGTCTTATATCATGTAACTTGATTTAATAGGACAATAAACTATCTATCTATCTATCTATCTATGCTGCACCGATAATAAATCTTTACTTTCGTTTCTTTGCGCTGTTTAATTTATCCTTTATTAACAATAACTGAACGATTAGCACCGCAACAAGGGCACAACGATTGACTACTTGAATTTCTTCTCCAGAAAAAAATATACGCTTAAATGTACTGGTTCACTTTGCTAGGAAAACTAGCCAAAGGTATGCGCTAAAACTACACAATTTTGGCGGCAAACATGCATTGCAAACATATAGCCCTTCTAATCTATTCGAGTTCCTTGGTCGATGCTCTCAGGATCACTAAGATAAATGGCGGAAAAAGACATAAATTGTGTCATGATAACTGTCAGTGTCAAATGCGAAAAAATATTGTTGAACATGCACGCGTCGTACTGGTCTCTTGCAACCCTGGTCTTCATGACAATCGTACTGATAGCGGGTTGTATCTTCAGATTCAACCTATGCGAACCATTTTGCCCTAGAAAACGTTTGGTATCCAGATACAGAATGGTTACAGTAACGCTACAACCAGAGGCTCGAAGCAGTTTTCTGAAATCACACAAGAATGATGAGATTGATGATTGTATTATGTCTATTGCGTAGACCAAACAGTACCTACTTGATTGTTAATAAATATTAAGGTTTATTCAAGTGATGATTTTATTTAGGTATTGGAAAAGGTATAGCGAAAAAGTTGGTTGAATGTGGTGCCAGTGTCGTAGCTTTGGATGTCTCCCAGACTTCTTTAGGTGAGACATTTATTGAAGATGGCATTTGTTTAATTATCTGAATTGAAATTGACATTTTAGATGCTCTAAAATCAGAAAATCCAATGATAAAAACAGTAGCGGTGGATCTTTGCGACTGGGAGTCTACCAAACATGTTGTCAGATCAGTTTCTCCGGTGGATCTTTTAGTCAATAATGCTGGAGTCGGTATAATTGGACCTTTGGAAGAAGTAACCGAGGAAAAGTTTTATAAGTAGATACCAAATCTCGTAAAACATTTTTTTTAAAACAAATCTTTATACAAGAGTCAATTTTTACAAATTTTATAGTAATTAAAGTTCTCTAATCTGTGTTTCGATCACTGGCCGCGAGATCAACTATATTTCAAGTGCGAATTTTAGCAACAATTAATTCAACAATTCAAGTGACTTGTTTTTACATAATTTAGTTACAGGGTTATTTAATCCTATATTAGTTCCAGTAGGAATCTGGTACAAATTATTATGTAATCTTGTTTCAGAATTTTGGTATTACACTTTTGTTGTTGTTGAAAATTTATTTAGCATTAATGTTACAATGTCAATTTTGTATAATGATTCGGTTACATATTTTTCTTCAATCCATTTTCTGTAATTTTAAATTCTTGTCTATTAAAATTAAAAATTACGTCACTATGTATTTTGATTATTCATAAAGTGATTTCTTAATTTCACCTTAAACATTTTTAAATTCGAACTCTGTTTAATATCATTATTCAATTTATTAAATTCAAATACTCCCTTTTGAAATATAGATTTACTAGTTATGCTACTCTTACAATTTTGCAGATGAAAATCTAGTTTCGTAGTTATGATAATGACTATTTAATTTTGTGAATTTCTCTAAATGTGGTGGTAATAAATGATTTTTTAATTTGAATATGAAAACGAGAACTATATAATATAGGAAATTTTTCACGTCCAACCACTGCAGTTCTTCTAACATAGATTAAACCCTAGCATATTTGTTTTTATTTAAAATGATTCTCATAGCTTTATTTTGTAGAATTTGTAATTTTGAATACATGTTTTCATTTGCTGTAAACAAGATGGTTGAACAATATAAAAAAGGAGAAAGAATTATAGTGTTATACACAATTTTTTTGAATACATACTAAGATTATGGGATACTCTATAGAAGTAATTTATTTTTCGATATTTTTGAAATAATGTATTCATAATATTCGTGAAACAGTGCTTACTATCCACATATATACCAAAATATTTAAATGACTCGACTACTTCCATTTTTTCATCATTAATCATGAGCCTAATTGTATTGTCACCTAAATGTTTCCCTATTGACATACATTTTGTTTTATTAGTGTTTAATTAAGTTTATTGACATTTAACCAATTAATAATTTTTTCAATATCACTATTTAACAGTTCTAAAGCAGTGTCCAAATGCTTATGTGCTATATATCTAAGTGTATCGTCCGCAAATATTTGAATTTTGCAGTGTTTTAAAATGTCAGAGATATCATTTATACAGGATGCGGCAGAGAGGACGGACGTTTTTGGCAGGGGTAGTACTCTCCGCCTCCGTCTACGAGAGAGGTGGGGAGGGTGCCGTTTGACTCGTGACTCGTGAGATCCTAGCATTATTTTACCAGTTGTCGTTATGGCGCCTTGGACGGTGGAGCACCGCGTTTTCGCCTATGAGTGACAAAGCCCACTTTCACCTAAACAGCATGGTTAACCAGCAGAATTGTCGTTATTGGGGTAACGAAAATCCGCAACAGTTACACGAAAGAGCGCTGCACAGCCCAAAAGTAACAGTTTGGTCCGCTGTATCGCAAACTTGCATCATTGGCCCTTACTTCTTCGAAGACGGTAATGGTCATGATGTTACCGTGAACTCAGAGCGCTACGTCGACATCACCAACTTCTTTCTCTCTGAATTACGACGGCGACTTGTTCCAATCCGACGTGTGTGGTTCCAGCAGGATGGGGCGACCGCCCACACAGCCCAACCATCCATGGACGTTATTCGCCCTCTCTTCCCTGGTCGCCTTATTTCCAGGTTTGGCGATGTTCATTGGCCTCCTCGGTCCCCAGATTTATCCATATGCGATTTTTCTCTGGACGAATTGAAGGGCGAAATTCGCGTGGAAGTCGCCCAAGTTGAGAGAGCTATGTTGGAGAGAGTCTACGCGAACTTCCAAGAACGCCTCCAGCACTGCATCAACGATTTCGGCCACCACATGCCTGATGTGATTTTCTACACTTGACTGTCTCAAATGCTATTTCCTTGTGTACCTGAATTTGTTTCCGAGTAAAAATTAACTATTTTATGATTTTTTTAAAACCGTCCATCCTCTCTGCCGCACCCTGTATTTAAAATTTTGAAAATCATTTCACTTCGTTCTAATTCCGACAGCTTATCTAGTTTACTAACATTCAATACTGTGTACATATTATCCGTGTTGGCAAGTCGGTCATAGTTGAACAAAAATCGTAATATTCTATTTGGCGAAACTAATTCTTCATGAAATCCAGTTTTGTCACACATCTGTCAAGTAAACATGTAAGAAAATTCCTCGAAAATGGGGTATAGGAAAGTTTTAGTACAGAAAGCACGATTTTTAAAATTTTCATTTGTTGAAGGATAATCCCTGAGTGCACTGACATTTTTTACATATTTTTTATAGACTTATAAACATATTCGATTAACTCTTAATTTTAGGATATTTGATGTAAACGTGAAAGCAGTAATTAATGTAACTCAAACAGTGATTGAAGACCTTGTGAGGAGAAATTCACCAGGATCTATAGTGAACATATCATCACAGGTAAAGATGGAAAATGCAGACGACCTAGAGGCTATCACTGCTTGGGGACGCAAAAATCTTGTACAGCTTAATGCTTCCAAAACACAATACTGCACCTTATTGAACAAAAAGCGTTCTAACGCTCATCCGGTTTCGATGGATGGCCGAGTTCTATCATTCATTCATTTCTCCATGATGCCGCCGCGCGATGTACCTGCCAGACAGACCCGCCTAACTTCGATCTCCCATCCTAACCGTGTCGCACTTCGTACATCCAGAACTGGCCGATACGACCGCTCCTTTGTCCCAGGATATCGAGATTGTGGAACAATCTACATGAGGAGGCTTTTTCCAGTTCCACTAACCTTAGGCAGTTCAAATACTGGACAAACAAAGTTTCTTAAAACTGCTCATACCAGCGGCGATGCCGTGTATTTAGGCTTTGCCTACGCGGCTGCTTCGGTATAATCAAAAGGCTCATCAAAAAATGCTAAAATGTCCTATTTGGATTAGAATGTTGGGGCCTTCTGCCAATCATAAAAAACTGTCATATTCATTGATTTTGATTAAAAAATACACTGCCGAGTTTATTAACACTGTGCAATGTTTTATTTTCAGGCATCAACAGCAGCACTCTCAAATCACAGTCTCTACTGTGCTACAAAGTCGGCAGTTGATGGATTTACTAGAGTAGTAGCCCTAGATTATGGTAAAAACAACATTCGTATCAATTGTGTCAACCCTACAGTAGTTATGACCGATTTGGGCCGTCTGGTTTGGTCTGATCCAAAGGTCAAACAGCATATGCTCGACAAAATTCCGATAAAAAGGTACACTTATGGGATCTATCGACAGCTAACGGGTGTCCCAATATACTTTGTGTCTTTGGGATTTAAATTTAGCTCCATTTTTCAAAGACTTGATGGAAAGCTATTTGTCCCATATATCATAAAGCGCCACCCATAAAAATGTATAAGTATTTTCTGAAATAAGTCTAATTTCGGTCATTCTCATATCTTTTTGACGCAATACTTATTGGCTTTGTTGAAGAAGATATATTTATAACAAAATAAACTCCATTTGAAATAAGAATTCAATAGATCATAGTTTAAAAAACTTAAAAAAAACACGCTTTAATAGCAAATCGAACTAAAAAGTAGGAAATAATTTTCAAGTATAGGAGAGTTTGCGTAACTGCATTAGAACGTCCAACACTCAAATAAGTATTAATTTGGATAAGATCAATACAAAAATTAAGATATTAACAAAAAATTCAATTACAGTAAATCTTGTAGCAGTATATTCTAGTTTTCAGAATACCCTTACACTCCCTGTACGAACACGTATTACAGAGATATCATTGGTCTATGACAAAAGGATTATTTTTCATTTAAAGTCAGATATCTAGAATGATTATATCGAGGATACAGGATATTGAAGCTGAATGAACGGGCTATTTGATCCATGTGATGGACTAACAGAAAAATAATTGTTTCAAATCCGTGGACTAAAAAGAAGTAGGCAAAAAAATGTTCTGTAAAAATTGCATGAGAACCGTTGCTGCTAAAATTGTTCGGATGAAAAACCATAATCTTGAGGCTTCAAAATGCTGTTTTTTTGGATTCTTTTCTTGGTCCGTTAATTATTTAGTTTCTGAATGTTTAGTCTCAAAACAACAGCAAAAGTACTTATAACCAAGAACTTCGATTTTTGGTATATATTATATTTACGCAAAGTCTCGTGACTACAGATTTTTTGAACCTCCGGCCTTTGGCCTTTTTTGGCCACGGTGGGGTGGGACACTAATGATTTTCAGGAAGGACTTAATTCTTATCAATGTTCTTTCAGGTTTGCTGAAATTGATGACGTAGTCGATGCAGTTTTGTTTTTGCTGAGCGACAAAGCAAAAATGATTACCGGTAGCTGCCTACCTGTGGATGGAGGATTTTTAGCTTGTTAAGCATTAAATAATGTGAAATCAAATGCAGTTTGTGGTTTATCGTGCCTTTATTCTATCTTCTATAAACTCCGATACAAGCTGACCAACTAACTTACTTTGCTTTAACACAAAAACATGATCATAGCTCCAAACATGGACCCTCATGCCAGGAATGCATTCACTTACTTTTTTATAATCCACATTATCTGTAAATCCGTCATGTATACCGTAACAAATAGATATTTTGTCCGAATTTTTTTTTAGTACTCTATCGTCCCTTTCTCGTATATTTTCAAAGCACTCTAAAGCGAGAAAGTATATCTTCCGTAACTTCTCTAGGCTTGAAAATTCCCTTATATTCTCAAGATGTTCAGAAGCTGAAATCCCACTGATAACGAAGAATATGTATAAAAAAAAGGTTTGAATAATTCGAGGAAGATTACTGAAGATCGATGTAACCAAAATGACAAGCCAAGTGATTTTAGGAAGGATGCGGATCAAAAATTTTCCGTTCGTTGACAGTGCCAAGTTTTCAATAGTTGGAAAAAGTAGGTTCACATCAGCTACTTTCGGTTTAACTGAAGGGTGTTCCAAAATCCGGATGATCACGTAGGATCCTACTGAATGTCCTATCAGATGGACTCTTGCTGTCTTCGGGACGTACTTCTCGAAGAATTCAATCTGAAATTTGAAAGGTTGTCTTATATAACTAGTTTCTGCTACTTTTTTGCGGGTTAGTTACGGAGAAGCATTAATATCTTTGCACTGATAAAACATCTCAGGAAATGATTTTACTCTCCACATGATTTTTTTAACATATGGAACCCAATGTTTTTCCATTATCTTAAACTGTTAACCATCTCGTTATCAGTGAGGCGTTTATTATTGTGCAAGACATGTATTTTTATTTCAGCTTTTATTCTAGTTTTAACCCAAGTATGAGTGTTTTTCATACTATTATATTGTCTTCCTGGTTTGATATCTACTCGATTCACAATTAACTTTTAAAACATTTGTCCTCACTGCTCAGTATTTATTGTATTTTTATATACGGTGAGATTCAAATTTGGCTGACCTCGTAATGTGTACGAAAGCGAAGTGCGAGAAGCGTCCAATATGTATGTTACAGTGCTTCTATCTCTTTCTAACACATATTACGTCAGTGGTGGTTGATTTTCAGTGTATACTTCAATGATGTTAATGAACATTTCTCGTGATAAAGTCGCTATATATATATATATATAGTATTCATAGTTAATTGCCTTAATTGTTAGGAGAAGATATCCTTGAATTTCTTTGGGTAGAAGGCAAAGTATTGCAAAAGTACACTCTTATAACTTAAACTCTCAAGCTTTCGAAGATCTATGTCTTCATCGTTTGGAGTAAGTCGGCGAGATTGATGCTGAAATTGTTTTTAAACAAAAGTGAAGGGAACACATAGTCGACGAATAAAAAACTGGACTGATGAGGTTCGTTTTGGACGGAATTATTTTATTATTAAATGGCAAATCATTTTGAAAGGTTTTTTTAATTAAATGTTGATTGATTTTGGAAGAAATTTTGAGATTTTAAAACTATCAACTATTGAAAATTTTATATATATATATATATATATATTAACCGTTACAGATTGAACAGTTTTAGATTATTGAGCTGCACCTACATGTGCTTTAACTTGTTTAAACTTTATATACTCTTCGGTAATTGCTAATATCTTTATTTATTTTATATTTATACATAGCTTTCCGGCATATTTGCTCAAACGCATAAATGAATGGCTCTTTGGCAGAACTCGGCCATACATCGAAACCGGATGAGCGCTAGGATGCCTTTTGTTCGTCAATGTACGATACTGTATTTTGGAAGCATTAAACTGAACAAGTTTTAAAAGCAAATGCACTGGGAAATCTATGATGTATGATATTTACAGGGTGTACAATATAGCTTAGGTTAAATACGGAAAAATCTGGTTTCTTTGGGGCGTATTTACGTGCCGTTGAGAAAAATTCATGGCTTAGTGAGGTATTTTGGAAAAACTAAAGTTTGGCCAAATCGTTTTTTATTTTTCCTGACTTTACTTCAAGAAATATCAAAAAAACTAATGTATCTTTTTGAAAAACCTTCATCAACTTAATTTTTTTATATGGTCCGAAAAAAAATTCCCTGTATCTACGCACGTGATTTACAGGGAATACAAGTTTTTGAAGAAACAATTGTACTAATACAGTGTTTTGGACTAAAATTTTTAACTTTGCCTGCCGTTGGTACGGGCGATTCAACACTCGGATAACTTGGGATGCTGAATTTGAATAAATGCAGAAAAAACCGTGAAATATCGTGAGGTAGAAAATGGATAGTTTACACTACCGTCAAATTGACGTAACATAACGCCCCCAATTTATCTAGGAAGTTTGTCTACCACATACATTATTTTACACCTACCTTGTGTTTTATCTGTCCTTTCAATCCAAAAAGTTCTTTATTATCTTCTTCGAGTTTTGGCACAAGCGTCTCGTAATTCTTTGGAGGATCGTTGTGTCCAGCATGGCCAATCATCCATGCAGTCCATCCCAATTTTCTATGGACAGTCTCCACAAATTCCTTATAAAAACCATTCATTCCAGGATTACCGGTTATAAACACAACCAGTTCCTCATTTTCATCCAGTTCATTTAACCACTTCCCGAAACAAGTGATTTTGGTGGGCACTGTATTTACGTCTACGAAACCTTCGGTTAAATTCACGCCATGACACTTCATTTTACTTAACTAAAATATTTTTATTTATATTGCCCGTCAAAGAATACGCAAAATCAGCGAAAGCGTAGTATAACGCTATACTGCGAATAAGACATACGAGATCACTTTGAATTATCTCTCTCAAGACCTACTATTGTATTGTAATATGAGCAATATAATGCAATTTTTCATTTCCTATTTACTACTGTGTATGTTATGAGATATATAAAATGGATTATTTTTAATAGATTTATAATAAAATTTAGATACGTGATTTTTGCACATGATATTGTTTTTATTTATAAACACGAGCTGTATTCACAAACATTGTTTTACTAGTCGATGTCGGTTGAGACATATTCAACAACTTAAGAATTGACTCATTTTTGAATGAAGGTTAAAATCAGTATAGTCTGAGCATCAAGGGCGTAACCAGCTCAAAACGGAAAGCTGGAAACTTTCAAAATATTTTTGGTAGAAGTTCCACAAATCATATTTACATAACTATGCTTTATATTTTCCTTTCTAGGTGTATTTGCATTTCATTTATAAATCTTCCACGAAGATTTGACAATTCATATGGATATAGGGAACTACTAGGATTACTTTTTTGAAACAATGAACAAGCAAAATGTGAACCCTGTTGTACAGAAGGATTTATATATTGTTTAGAATGCCTACCATATCGAGATAAAAAAGTTCTGGGTAAATTTTTTTTATCAAACTTCAAAGTTATAATTCTATACAAGAATTGGAAAAGGGATAGAAACACCTTCAAAATAGATATGTCCAGTTCGTTGCAACAGTTTATTGGTTATTGCAAGAAATCGTTCATTTTCTGCCGCAAACTGCACAAGAGTAAATATGAAATAGTAGCCAAAAGTTAAAGCCTCTGTAGTGAAAAACATCGAAAAATGCTAAAGCCATCCAGCCACGTAACAGCTGCAACAAATTAGACATACAGGGTAAGTTTTTAGTATCTAATTTGACAATATTTCCATTATTTTAAAACAATCAAAAATGTTATTTACAAGAATTGTGAACTATACGCTTCCTACTTGGAACGTACCATTCCCTACATGGTGATTCATACCGGCATGACGACAAAAATGATTTTTTTTTAATGGAACACTGAACATCTTTCAGTATATTTTAGTATGCCACTTCTAATGGAGAAGTTTTGATATAGCCGGGAATATAGCATATTATACTAATACCATTTATTGAATATGTAGAACGATGTGTATCCAGTTTATTCAAAAATGATTGGTATTTATTTTTTATTTTCACCATTGTGATGTCCGAAACGATGAGAGACACGGGTCGGTTAAATGGTGGCAAATTTGAGTATTTACATATTTTAGAAAATGAATTTGAAAAGTTTTAATATTTCCAGTATCCTCAGAGATACAGGGAAAAAGGGACGAATTTTCCCAAAATCGTTTTTAATATTTTATGAACCTATTTGGGATATGATTTCAAAATAAACTGTTTTTATATCATTCTTGATCTTACCATTTCAGTTATTCTAATAATGTTTCCAATATATTATTTTCGCTTTTCTTAACCCAACATTTGTGAAGCATTTTGTTTACATACGGCACTTAACAGCAAGATAATAACAAAAGCAGCCGCTTTTCTCCTATGCTTTTCGTTGGCATCCTCGCAATAATTTTATAATGATCAATAATTTTATGATGTACTCATGTGAGAGCAAACATTGCAAGTAGCATAAGTGGAGTGTTTCAGAGAAATTCTCATGTTCTGTGGAAACACACCCGAGATAAATTCCTTATATATCTCTTGAGATTTTAGTCTCCTTGTGGACACTTAGCTTAACACGCTATTTTGGCGTTTGATGAACTTTAGGTGTTTCATACTTCAGGTTTTTTTATATTATTGATAGGGGAACTAAATAAAAACACTACTACATTATATTGCCACATATAATAAATAAAATAAACTCGAATGCACGTTACAGTCTGTTAGTTACTAAATAGAATAATCTCACTACTTCTTGGATTTAATCCAATCTGAAACAATCAAAGCGACTTCTGCAGACTGTCTCAACACAAATGCGTGTTGTAGCCCACAAACATGCGCATCTACATTGGGAATATCTTTCTTTATATTTTCATAATAACTAAACGGAGCCCAACGATCTTTCTTTCCATACAAAAATCTTATCTTCTCGACGTTCTCTTTTATAACGACGTTATTCCTCTCTCTGACCTGTTCCATTTCTTCGAATGCTAGGAAGAAAACTCTTCTCAATACTGCCGGCTGTATCAACATTTTTATATTGTGGCGATGTTGCGACGTTGACGTCCTAGTTACAAACATGTAGATGTTCAGAAGAATATTTTGTAGGATTGTGGGGAATAGATTGAAAATTCCTGCCATAAAGATGATCAGCCATAAGATGTATTTCGCAAACCAATTCAGGATCTTCCCACCTGGAAGTAAGTAATATACAAATAATCTGATCATTTCATTGGTTTCACCTTTGGAATGAGAGATAATGAGCTGAAAACTTTTAGAAATCTTTATTTTGTCATCCTAAAAGTGGTTTCAAAAGCCTCACAAAATCTCGTGGCCGCGTCTTAAGAGAGCAAAGGTCAAATGTCACAAAAATCAGTGTGTGCAAAGATCTCGTTTCTTAGGGGTTTAATGATATTTGTATTAATTATGAATACTGTACAACATCCTTTCGTACAATTAAACGTTTTTAAGACAGTGGGAGGAGAGCGCAGTTCGCTATTTAAAGCATAATGCAAGGTCAACCATAAATAATACGTTGCATCAAGTCTATTAATTACTGCATTATATTTTTGACAGTTTTTATTAATCAATTATTTCTTTATACAAAGTATGTGCTTATATGAACATTCGCATAACCTAAATAAAGAATTGTGTCACCAACAAACACTTACATGAAATAAAGGATCCATAGTAGTACATCTCTAGAGTATAGCTTGCACAAATCAGGGGAATACAGAGTGATTCTGTGCCTATAGCACTTTTGACTCTGAAATACTTGAAAGTCTTGAGAGAAATATCATTGATGACAAAAATGATAATGAATTGGAAATTTTCGACCGATCAGAAGTGATGATTAATAAGGAGAAAATTGCGACTCATGTTCTTGTTACACTGGTGAACAAAATTAAAATAATTTTTTGTGACATGGTCAAAACAAGGTGGTTATTATGTAAAACGTACCCAAAAAGAAATAGCATTCGATTTTTTCTATCACCCACGATTTTCTTGCAATAAGACATTTTATTTGCTGCTTATACTCGTAAAATATAAGGATATGTGTGTAAGAGTACTAATAAACACGCGAATAAACATTAATCTCAGAATGTTGTTGTCGATGTTTTACGGCGATATGTTGCTCCTGAAGTATCTCTTAACAATGTCTAGCAATAATCAGCCAGCAATGTAAAATGCTAGTCTCGATCACATTAAACTAAAAACAACACACCGTTATAACAAAAATGAACAGTACTCAGAACATCTCAGTACTCTTCAACACAGAAAACGTAACTGACTCGGCAGCTATTAATCTACTAATAAACGCAATATGCTCTCTAAACATACAGCTCGCATATAATAAACAGGAATAGACAGGTCTTAACATTATATATGTGCGTCATCGCATAAACGCCGAGAAATACAGCAATATGAGATGTTACGTAATGTAATTCATAAAAGTAGATGTTACCGAATATCTGTGAGTGATAGAAAAAAATCTGGTTTTAGATTTGATTTAAGGGTCTCAAAAATTGTCATGTCAGAAATCCTGTATTAATCAGTGTTATTAAACTCTTTGTAAAACCATTAGTAAATGAATTTCAATTGTAATTTATGTATGAAACATTATTTCTATATAAAAATATAAGAATAATGTATTCACTCCATTTGCTTTACCACATACCTATAATGTAATTAGAATATAATTAAATAATGAAACATATTAAATGTAATGTAATAATTAATAAAAAAATGCTAATTATGCACTATATTTTCTTAATTATTTATAGACTTAATACGGTGTATTATTTATCGGGTCTAACGGTTGATCTTGCTTTATGCTCTAACGCTCTCTGCTGTCAAAAAGGGTTGATTGTATGAAAATATCTTTGGAACAAAAGCTGTCGAGAATTTTATTCTCTACAATACTATATTCATCATAAACGCAAATAGCATTAAGCCCATAGGAAGGAAAAAAAAACGATTTTTGTTACATTTGACTTTTGATGTCTTAAGATGCTGACATTCAAAACGGCCAAATTGAGGTTTCCACGAGTTTCCAGCTTATTATCTCTCATTCCGGGGTTGACCCTCTTTTATGGCCTATTCAATTGGACTAAAACATAGTCAAGTGGTACGAGACTATCCAGGTTCGCACCAAAGCGATCAATTTCTGGCAGTGGGTCCACTGCATACGCAGCAAACGGATTGCCAATGCGTAAGCCATTTATAGTCGAATTTTCAGTAGTGTTCGGATTGTCGTCTAAATGTACGAGGTGTGAGTTTAGGTAAACCCAGAGATCTGACGTTATCGGAAGTGAGGCAAGTCCGCGACCGCTCATGCGCGGACACACCAGTGCGAAAGCGAGACGAATCATAATCGGCCGAAATATGCGGCGAAACTTTCGACATTGTTAGCTTTTTTAAATCTTCGCTTAATTAACATGAAAAGGTATATTCATATTGTTGGAATGTATTTTCTAGATCCTAAAAGAGATATCTAAGGAAGCATGTCCTGAGCACATCCCTTTACACATTCTCCTTAAAAACGTTCTAATATTATGCGACTTGACAACATTGGGAGCGGAAATGTTCAAAGCATTCAATTCATATTCTGTCAGCGCATAGCTAAGCGAGTTTGAGTGCATTCGGTGGCACAGACCGTCTCTAATGCGGAGGTACCGAAATATCCACCACCTTCTGTCCCAACAAAACTTTTTCTTTTATTTTTTTATTTGTGGCTTCCAACCTTTTCGCTATCAAAGCAGTGGAATCTGAACTCAAACTATCTATCAGAAGCCCCTTCATGGTCGGCTTTATGGAACAAACTGAATCGTGATCGTGTGAACTGTCCACGGCCCTCGCTGGGTCACTTTTCACTCCTCACTCAAAGCAAGAGTCACGGAAGAGACATCGGAAGCGTGCCACGCGTTCGTCTTTTTGCCCCGTGAGAGCGAAGCTTAAAGCAAATAAACCCGTAGATTCGATGTTGTCAAATGTCACGCATTCACTGATCAGCAACCTATATAATGTCATCACCACACATCGGAGTTACTGATAGTGATGCGTGCCATCCATCTGATCAGGAACAGTAGACGTACACAGGTATTTAATAACATGCAAGGATTTTTCAAAATTTGTTTAGTGCGACTGGTCCTACCCTACTGTGGATGCCAGACCATTGATTAACGTATTCCACCTGATTACAAGTAAAATGATTCAGACCTATGGAAAATGGACATTGAGACTACAATTTAGCAAAAAATTTTGCTGGACTGTATCGAAAATATCAATCAATGAATTTTGCATGTTCATAAACATACATTTTTATCGTAATATATAGAATCAAAGGTTATAAAGCAGGCGTGACCTTCAAATTTTTTTCTGGTGAAGCTCAAGGTCATAAATAGTTTACGGTTTTTGTTGAAATTTTCAACTTGACTTTCAAATGAACCTTCTGACATGTCAAGGTCATACAGGATACCTTTGTGGAACCACACAGTTTATTATATTAATCTTTAAATTTGGATATAAAATAACCACCTAGAATCATTTTTTTTGCAGATAACGTTTAAGCTTTATTCAAAGATAAAAATAATATATTGACGCATATAAGACTATTATTACCTTTTGTCTCAGCAATATATTCAACAGCTGGAAACAATAAGTACATGTCAACAAGTCTGTCCCTAATGCTTGGGTGTTTTAATAGGTCTAATGCCATGTAAGCTCCAATTGAGTGGGCAATGATGTGAATATTTCCATCTTTTGGGACATACTTTTCCAGGAATTCTGCCTGAAAACAATCATTTCATCTAAATCAAAATAAAAAGAAAATCTGCAGGTAACTGGAAACAGGTTTGATTGGTTTGCATTCTTTATAAATGTGTGATTATATAAATCCTATGAAATTAGACACAAACCTTACTCTTTATCTGTCCTTTGAGACCATAAAGCTCCTCATTGCCCTTCAATGCAGGCAAAGGGCTGATCCTTTCCTTTGGTATATTATGGCCAGCATGACCAATGCACCAAACTGAATAGCCCAGGCTTTCATGCAACAACTTGGCAAACTTATCATAAAAACCTGTTATGCCAGGATTTCCAGGAATTATGATAACAATATCTTCATTACATTCTACAGATTCTTCAATCCATTTTCCATACGTGGAAACTCTCGTTCCTACACCATTAATATCTAGATATGCTTCGCGCATGTTTCAAGTTCTTTGGGAGCAGATTCCACAACCGGTGTCGACAGTGGCACTGCTGCAAACCTCTATGTATGCATTTTATACTATGAAGTGGTTTTTACAGTTAATCCTTTACCTTAATTATCGAGTACGTGTTGGGTAGGTACAAGCACAGGTACAAGATTATTCTTGCTGTTACAAAGTTTACTGCCCGTTTCAGGGTGACTAGTCGACACTCCTCTTCACTAATGTTGCTTGCACATTCATATTTACTTTTAACTACAATTGATGAGCTGCCATGCTTTTATGGAATTTCTATATTCTAGTTTCTCAATCAACTGATCGATTTTTAAGAATTTGTTTTTGTTGCAGGTATGCAACAGGTTATACTTCAAGGCGCATACGTGGTTGCTAGTCTCCAGGTTCTGCAACAGTCTATAACTTACTACTATAATACACCTTAGGAAAAACCATTGTTATACATGGGAAATCATTTCTTGGCAACAGCACATCGGCTCGTCTACTTTCATCGCTATTCGTACATATTTCCTACCGTTAACCGCAGACCTGTATCACGAATGAGAATAACAGGCAGATACGCTGCGTTGCCAATTTGAGTAGAGCTTCCCGAATTGTGGGGAATTTAGAGTTAAGTGTTGATTCATTCAAGCTTTTAATCAGCATGGCCTAGACGTTAGAACTTCATAAAGATAACATTGAAGCTGAATGCTGCTGGAGTATAGTGTTTCGAATATTCAAAGCGGAGCGGGACACTATACTCGTTCAATGGGTCATCAAGCCACAGTCTTTTCAACAAAGAAATTATTTTACGAAAATGCGTTATATTTTTACGATTTTGTCGTCACCAAATCTCTGTTTCTCAAAATGTACGTCTATTGTAGAATTTTCAGCAAACTAAGCAAGAAACGTGATCTAGTATTTACTCAACATTACGGATTTCTCGAAATACATTAAAAAATGTGACCTAGATACCTAACTGCCCCAAGCTCTTTAAATATAACACCTTAAACCAGGGTTACCAGGTGCTCAGTCACGTTGATTGTCATGTTGTACTGCGCAAGTCAGCAAACAATCTGGCGTAATAAACGTTAGGAATCATCAGGTATTGCCAGATTCCCGAATACCAGGCACCATAGTAACCGTTACAGTTGTCCTTCAAAGTTGTCAAATCGCCCCTATGATGCAAATTCGCCACACCAGGCAACTGTGCTATAAACAAACCCTGTTTATCACTACTATTTGATAGTCACATGGTAGTTGTAGCCCTATCTAGCGGTCCATGATTTCTCTCAATACTGTTGTATCTCTACTGGCAACAAGAATAGGGATTACAAAATCATTTATACAACAATATACAAACATGAAAAATATGATTTGAACCATGAAACATTAATACAATTTTAATAGTTTGAACTTTTTTCATTTTTGGAATACTCTTATGTGGAATCCGCAGCTATTTTTCTCGAAATTTGGGTAGACTTAGATTTCTTAGAAATATGACATATTGGTATCGGCAACTCTGCGAATGGGAGAAACAAATCGCATTTGTTGAGCGCATCTGAAATCGTTGCACAACACTTAAAAAAATGCAAATGAAAATTGCCGCTTTGACATTCTAATGTGCCGTCGGTATTTTGGGATAGACATCCATCTTGACGGATGATCTTGTCATTCTTGTCACCTGGATTGCGGCGTTGCCAGCTCATCGGACGATTTTACTACCTCTGCTATTTTGCAAAAAAAAAGAAGTTTTGAGTAAAATATTGAGGAATACCAACGGATATGTACAATTTGACTCCGAACTATCCTTCTGAAGATGCCAACCACCCCTGTGGGCGAAACGTCAAATATAAAAATTTTACGACAGCCTAACTACCCAAAAACCGACCAAATAACATTATAACAGTATGGGTTATTTTTATTACAATGTGGTACTATACCCACAAAATTTTATAGTTAAACTAGGTAGCACCTAACATACATATTGTCATATAACACCATATAACAGTGTGAGTTTCATTAGAATGTGAAATTACAATGTAGTATCTCCTATATATAGGGTGTGCAGCGGGAAAGTTCACATTTAAAATTTGAATTACGCGGCAACCGTATACGCGAGGAAGTGACACTTCTCAACACTAAAGCACCACTGAGAGACAATCGGGAACCTTATATAGTGAAGACCACCACTGCAAAAAAGTAGTTAAACCGAATGGAGCTCTGCACGGAGCAGTGAACGCGTAGACATTCCGCTGCGCCAACGGTTACCGAGAGACTGAAGTGTGTGCGTGTTGTATCTCCTCGCGTCTTCTCCCGGTCAACGTAAACATCGAGTCGCTTCGAGACACTGTCAGATAGGAAGAAAAACTTTTATTAAGCTCTTGGTAGTTAAAAAGGTAACTCATCGAAAATTAACCTAATCATATTAACAAATTTCCCCGAAATAATTGTAAAATTGGGTTTTATTGATGCAAGTTGTTCAAGGGGGTATTTAAAACATGGACGCATAAAATGGGTACACCAATTTTTGTGGGAAAACTTTTTATTCGACAACAAATAATGAGAAAACATGTTTTTTGGGACTCATTTGAAAGTGTTGGCAGGAACGCAAAAACTCTTTAAATAATATTGTTAGGTATTGATGAGACCTACAAACTGAGACCACATATAAAAAGATACGACTAATACCAAAAAAGATATCTTTAAAAAGTAAGTTTTTTGTTAAATAAGCAATTATTATGGATAGTATATTACTGTAATTTAAATATCAATGCTATGCTACTCTTCATGTTACTCCAAAATACCTAGACACACACTATTTTATTTACACATATGGAAATCTACAATATAAATAATTGTTTTATGTATATGTGCAAAACGTATATCTATCCCGGGGTAACAACGGTTTTTTAGAACGTCAATGCGGCAGTTTTCCGATATTCATTTGCATTTTTTTAAGTGCTGTGCAACGATTTCGAGAAAAATTTCGCTGCGGATAGTCTTCTAGATTCTACTAGAGTATATTTCAATAGTTGACTTGAGTGTGCCCACGTTACCCTTACTCGAGCCGATTTTGATTTTTAAACATTTGTTTTTGTTGAGAATTCCTTCCATGAAAGATGTTTTTTGTTCAATGATCGTTGAGAAATCAGCAACGTAACAACATCGCTGTCAATGCTGGGCCATGACTTCTGACATATGACAGTGACGTTTTCTCGGTTTTTTTCTTTCCTCCCACCCGCCCCCTGTCCTTCTACCAAACTTCCTTTTTTTGACAGAACAAGAAGAAGGTAGGGAAATTTTAATTTTCAATAATAAAAATCTTCAAACATCATTTGCAAACAACTTTTAAGAGACTTTAATGTATTTCGAAACTATATTATGATGTTCAATCGACGTATATTGAATAGTATTTCTGTCACTCTAACCTGTTAATTATTATTTTTTACCATTTCAGATTAGTGTCTTCTTGATCCCTGTAAAGATGGTAAGAAGTTTTCTTTTCCCATTCCTTTATAAGAATTTGTAAGGATCTCTACACTGCTAAATCTCTATTATGAGTTATTTCATTAAAAAAATTTATAGTTTACCCTAACCCCACTTTTCTCATTGCAGCCACGAGAATTGACGGAAATCAAAGAATTCCTCTTGACGGCGAGGCGAAAAGACGCCAAATGTAAGAAAAATACTTATTTATTTGTGTAAATCAATAACACTAAATAATTTGTAGCTGTCAAGATAAAGAAGAACTCGGAAAACACCAAATTCAAAGTACGATGCTCCAGGTTTTTGTACACATTAGTGATCACAGACAAAGAGAAGGCTGAGAAACTGAAACAGTCTCTACCACCAGGTAACTTAACTAAATAATGATTACAACTATTGTATGATTTTCCATTAGAAAAAAACAAGTTTGTTAGCATATGCTATTCAATGCTGTAAAAGCATTTAAGGCTATATTGAAGCAATTTTAAGTGGCAGATTGTGGATATTGCATTGATTATTGTCATCTATGCTTCAACAGAAATGAGAACAGGCTTGCTACATGCAACTGTTTTCTGATCTAGCATCAACAAATAAAAATACAATTAAAATATCTTTCATCGCTACAATGGACCTGATTACTATTTAAATTGTCCTCAAACAACTCCATATTAACTCAGTAGTTCTGCATCTAATATCATTTTTTCCTTTGATAACTTTTACTGAAGATTATGTGACGAATGACACAAAAAAATAGGAAAGGTTTACGTTATATTCATGGAAACAGCATACAAACCACCACCTAGGTAAGGTTATTATTAGTCTCGACTGTCATAAACATTGGCATAACAAAGGGCTAGTTTGTGACATCTTCATTTAACAGCTGTTAAAAAACAATGTCTCTTAAAAAAGGTCAAAACCAGACATGACAGTACTATATTTGAAATAACTCTTGCAACATTTCTGTGATGAATTTAAGGCGGCTCCCTCTTCTGAGGTTACCCAATTAAAAAATTTCATGCTGAAATTCGCCTACTGATATTAAAAATTAAACCTAATATTATAGACCATTTCAGTTAGTCAGATATTCACTGTATTTCCTTGTTTCAGGCCTCCAAGTGAAAGAAGTGAAGTAAACCCTTACATTAACTAGGGACAGTCCATCTCCAGGTAATGTGTGATAATTTGAACAGTGAGTTTTTTCTGTAAACTGTTAAATTTGCTATGTATTAAAATTTGTAATGTGAAACCTTTATAAGTGTGTAGTGAATTCTTATTTAAAATATTATTTATATGATGAATTCATGGCGGCTCCCTCTTCTGAGGTGTTACCCAAAAATTATAAATTTCATGCTGATATTCGCCATCTGACTTTTACATTTTCAATTCATATGTAATCTTCTGAAAACTCATGTAACTAAGCTTTACTTTTTTGTTACAGGTTTGCAAGTGAAGGAATGAAAGTAAACATGTGTTGTACTTTATGTAATTTAACCTAATAAATAAAATGTTCATATAACTTTGTCAATACTCTTTCTCAGAAATGTTCCTAATGTCAAAGCGATCCTCAGACTCTGATCCAGATGTGGTTTCTAAAACACTGTATATCAGGATTTCTTCATCTTTCTTCCTAAAAGGTGATGTTATTTGATTTAGATTATGAAATGATTCATTAGTTCAGAGATGAAATGTTAGATTTGATTTTGGTATAAAATTTGTTACCTGGCCCTTTCTACACCATCTTGCTTTTTCCTAAAAAAATTAATGTAGTTACCAATCATAGTTATTATAATAATTAAGAAGTCTACTTAGCATTCAACTATAAATGGGGTTTGTACAAAATTCATATTGGGGTCTTGACTGGAAGCGAATCTCAAGTTTTGTGAGAGTTTTCCAGATGGTTCCTTATAGGGTACCTTTCTTCTCGGGCTTTCTTGGCACGCTTCCTTCTCCTGATTATTATTGTGCAGCACAGCTTACAGCACACTCCAGTAAAAAATAAAACGAGTCCCCCTATTGCCAAAATCATAATTGTATCCATATGAGTCCATGACGGCGCTTGTCCTTTAACAACTGCTTGAAGGGTTCCCATATCTGGATGAAAATATGTTGTACTAAAAAGAACAAACAAACTTGATGAAGGGATAATAAAGGTTCCTTGACAAAATCCACACGGTTTTTTGCACTATTCATAAGGATTTTATGCGATTTTCGAAAACCATTAAAGTTAACTGCCTAATAAACATTCTTATAGCTTCTTATTTTTCAACAGTTCAATTGAGAAACCTTGGATGACCAATGACTTACAAATCCTACTGCTTTTTCAAGTACTTGCTGATTATGCAAAATTAAGTACCTATTAACCTGTTTAGGAAGATGTTTGTGACAGTTTCTGTGAAATCGTCCTCAAAACTTCTGTTCAAATCGACAGCTAACTCGCGAAAAACAGTTTTCCCCAGCCAGTCTGCAAGTTCCGTCTTTCCCATTTGTCTTAATCGATGTTCCAAAGCTTCGTGCGTTTCACCTTTTCCTTCATCTTTTTGAGAATTCCAGTGGTGAAGTAAATCAATGCAGGGTACGTCTTTTGGGATCTTTCTTTCTTGGTGCCGAAAAATATTATTTAATTTTGAAAAAGGAAAATGCTCTGGAAACTACAATTTATTCCACACTTTACCTGCTTGATCCAAGGAATTAGGCACTTCGTAGGTTTTGAAATGAGCCGCTGCAACTAATCTCCTACATTCCTCTTCTGTTAAATGATCCGCTAAGTATTGAAGCTCTGAAGCGTTTGTATCAATGGTACAATAGTAACACAAACCTAACGACAATAGAAGTATGAGCTTAATTATCAAAAACATCTTTCCGATTTCTCATTTGCTAAGTATTTGAATTCAAAAAACCAAGCATATAAATTGTGACATTATAGAACTCTCTATCATTTTACCACAAAAACTTACACTATTGTACAAGAGATGGCGCCGCTTGCACTGCTGTAGGAAACTGCTAAGTAACCAAGAAAACTGTAATATTTCTGGAACAATGACTTACAATACTCCTTAGTAGATGGTGCGTGCTCTATCGTCGATAACTTAGGACTCTACATAGTAGTGACAGACGTTGACCTCTATTAATATAAAATCTAACTAAATTATCTTTGTTGACAATGACAACTTAGAATGGAAAAAGTAACCTCAGATTCTAACTGGGTTCAAAGTATTCCAAGTTTCATTTATTTGATAAGGCAGTTATTAAGGGGATAATGTCTACCATCACACTTAAATCCGCCAATTTTTTTAAATTGCTTAAATATTCTAACTTATCAATACCAAGAAGATTCAATAGCGGTACAGCTTTGAAACTAGTATATTCCGAGTATGGGGATCCCATGAAGGTGATTAAACAAGAGCCAGATCATGTTCAGGAACCAAAGAATGGAGAAATCCTCTTAAGAATGATTGCTGCCCCAGTAAATCCAGCTGACATCAACACGATACAAGGAAAGTATCCAGCAAAACCAAAATCACTGCCCGCTGTACCTGGCAATGAGGGGGTAGCAAAAGTAGAAAAAGTTGGACCAGGGGTGAAAAATATCTCTGGAGGGGACCACGTTGTACCTTTAAGAAATTTCCTGGGAACATGGAGGACACACCTGATAGTGATGGAAGATGATGTTTTGAAAGTACCAAAAGATTTGGGGCTAGTTGAGGCAGCTACGCTAACTGTTAATCCATGCACAGCTTACAGAATGTTAAGGGACTTTACTACTCTAAAACCAGGTGATACTGTCATTCAAAATGGTGCAAATTCTGCTTGTGGACAAAATGTCATACAGATATGCCGAGCCTGGGGCATTCGAACTGTAAATGTTGTAAGAAATAGGCCAAACATTGATGAATTGAAGAAATTTTTGACAGATCTGGGAGCCACACAAGTGCTCACTGAAGAAGAAGTAAGAATAACCGAGCTATTTAAGTCAGGTCAATTAGAAAAGCCAAAATTAGCTCTAAATTGTGTTGGAGGTAAAAGTGCCCTAGAGATAATGAGGCATCTTCAGAATGGAAGCCCCATGGTTACTTATGGAGGAATGTCAAGAGAGCCTGTCACAGTACCTACATCAGCTTTGATTTTCAAGGATGTCCAAATTCGTGGATTTTGGATGACCCGGTGGTCTAAGGAAGCAGATAGTGTAGATAGGTTAGAGATGTTTGAGGAACTTATTTCTATGATGACTAACAATGAATTAAGAGGCCCTTCTTATAAGTTGGTCAAGTTTAAAAATTATAAGGAGGCCTTGATGAACACCATGACTGTACAGGGCATGACAGGCAAGAAGTTGATTCTTGACTTCAATGATGTTTAAAAATCTTCCTGTGAATCTATCATTTATATATTTTTTATGTATATTTAAGCTTGTAAATATTTTTATTATTATTATTGTTATTAGTGTATCATGAAATTTAATAAAAAGTTATACTTATACTTTACAAATACATACCCTTAACTAACAAAAGCCTTCTGAATGATTTGCAAGGGAAAATAAAAAGCAGTTATAGTGAAGGCACTTTATATTTTATGGATTTGTATCAAGTCAATACAAAAGTTGAGATCACTTATCTTACATATTATTTGTTAACAAATCACAAGACACAAGCAAAGAACTTTATTTATTGTATTTTATAATACTTTATATTTATATTATGATAATTACTGATCACATTCGTGCAGTAATTACCAATTACATTTGTGCAGTCTGTTTTCAAAAGTGCAGAGAAAATATGGGTGAAGAAACTCCAAGTAAATATACATTATACATAATATAGAGTGAGTTTATATTGATTAATCATATATTGAAACTTTATCTCAGTTTTACTTTTGAGCAGGGATTGAATTATTATTTAGTATTGCTTGTTCATTTGAAGAACTGAAAAATAGACAGTCACTGCAGCAAGTTCATATTTTTTTATGTGATTATAATATTTGATAGTTGCAGTAGTATATAACTGTAAGCAAAACAAAAAATAAGGCACATGCAATCAGCTGACACAATATAGGTCATGTACTTAAACAATTTTTGGAAACTAAATATCGGGATGTTCTAATTTTATCTTAAAAAGGAGTGTAGTGGGGTTATTTTAATGTCATATATTTTAATAACAAAATATTTAATTTTTTCACGATAGCATGAATGAGGTGCTCCGATATTCGTTTTTTTTTCCTTTTCAAGTTTGTTGGACATTCATAGGTGTTTGATTATAAATACTTATATACCTAAAATACGAATGAGAGGGAATACGATACAAACAATCATCTTCATTATTTTTCTTCCCCATCACCGCCAATCATCTCTAACAGATCGTCTTTGAAACTCTTTTCTTCATCTTCGTCACTTTTTAGGGAAATATCCCCCATCAGATCTTCCAGCTTGCCGATGTTCACGTCAATGCTGTCGAAACACCTTTTACTTTCAGAAGCGTTGTCGTTCTGTCAAGAAAAAATCATTATTAAGGACTCGCAATCCGAAAATCAAAATTTGCAGTAATTCCGATCGAAATTACTATACGAGGGCGGTTCAATAAGTACCCGTGTTTGACGAAAAAAAATTGTCGGCCCGATGGGGAATGGCAGGAACGCTGGGAAAAGCGTATCTTTCTAAAAGGGGATTATGTTGAAAAATAAAAAGAAATTTTTCGGAAAAAATGGTGTTTTCATTTCTAACACGGGTACTTATTAAACCAGCCTCGTAGTAGTAGTGGTGAGGAGGCGAGGCCAGTCAAGAAGGCCACCTTTGGCCATTTTTGCCGACCCCAAAAGACTCCACTTCATTAGTCTGTCGAACCTTCCTGATCTCCTAATAAAGGTTCATTCCACTGAGTAAGTCATTTCACCCTAAATATCTCAGCCCTTAGACTGAAAGTGGAACGGTGTCTCGTCCTCCACCCAGCACATGTGACAGGTTGAGTCTCTCCTTACCCTTAAAATGGATATGTGTACGTTCATTCTGCAGTGGTCGGTGAGAACTTTCAACCCCCAGTAAAAGGTTGAGTTTAGTGGTGTGTAGCTATTGAACGAACTAGTTCAATCCGACGATTCTTATGGTTGAACTAAATGAACTAGCTCATCATTCATTGGAAAACTCGTTCATCACGAATGACTGCTATTGCAGGATCCCGATGATCCAATCGTTGTGAATGAATTACCAAGAATGAGATAGAAAGGAGACGGAGCACAACAGTCAGCAGAAGATTGTACAAGTGGTTGCCTGGAACTTATGAAAAAGATGAGAAATGCTGTTAGATGTGAAGGCTGAAAAAAATAAAAATTACCTAACTTTCATAAAAAAAGATCACCCATTGCGGCTCATGAAGACATTAAAACAATACTAACATGAAAATGTAAATGTCCATACTTCTTGATTGAGAGTCAGTCGTACACCATGGAGCGTCGGTGGATTGTTAAATAACATCTCATTTAATAAAACAGTATGTGCTGTGCTTTTTGTAGACTAACCTCGTCGTTTATCGATAATTTAAACGTATTCCCATTGGTTTCTGTACTGCCTGAACTCAATTTTCTTTCTCCAAGTATTTCAGTGGCAAACAACTCCAGTTCATTGACTTTAGGGTGATCTGTGCCTGTAATCTCTGACGTGTTGCTATTTTCCAGAATTTTCCCGTTCTGTGTTACCTGGTATATGTTTTCACCTAAAACAGAGTATGTATGTACGTGAAATACGGGTGCCCACCTACGAGATTCTGGTTAAAAAATACGATGTATGTAGTTGTATTCGATAAAATTATTGAGCCTTTTGCAATTTATAATAGTAGCGATAATGTTATGGGCGCCCGCAGATGGAGACCCAGGGGGCAGTAGGGAATCCGGTTGGACCTTAAAATTTGCATATTTAGCATGATTTCTTGTAGAGGAAAGGAGCTAAATTTGAGATACTTTTTTTGAATCGGAAAAATAAAGTACTTGTTCTAAACGGGCGTATATTTCTAAATAAACTTGTGATTCGATGCTCCTAGCATACTCTAAGATAATAAAATAATATTAAATGTATTTTTTTACAGACAAAAAGTATATTTTTTAAAAAGTATATATTTTTGTGAATTTAGAGCTGGTTCCCTAATTTGAGATACTATTCAAAAAATCGCTTTCTTTTGCAGAAAGTGCAAATGAAATTTTTATTGGTAATCTCTTCACAATTTTTATGTGCCCATCTACCTTAATGGCTGTATTTTGCCCATTTTTTACCCTTCTTATCTTCGGAAAATCGACCCGTACGAAATAAACATTCAGCATCGCCTTCATTTTGCTTTCCTCTGAAGACGAATCATCCATCTTGATGCTTCCGCTGCATTCTGAACTTGAACTGGAGGGGGAAGGTATCTATCCGAATCCTTTTGAGGCTTTTAAATAATCCATCTCCTTACTCTTGTGTTTCCAGGAGTGTCTCAAATTAGGAATTTTTCGTTAAAAAGTTTACACAAGCATGTTTAGGTTATACAGGGTGTCCCAGAAGTCGACGTCAAGCCGAAACCGGGTGATAGGCAAAGTCATAACAGCTATCAGAAACATATTTAAAAAAAAATTATGTAAGTGTTTTGAAAATTATAGGTCTTTGAAAAAAATATAGAAATTTCACACCCTACGGCAGTCTGTCAACTCCTGTTACTACAAATATTAACTTTTTTTGGATTTTATTTTTACAATGTAATGATGAATAATGAATCTTCAAACTGGTGTCTCAACCTTACCGCCAACTTTTCTCGTTCAGGAAAAATTGCCAGTTATTTCCCAACCAAGTATTCCAAAGTAAAACTTTGCTCAACTTTAACTGGCTGTACTGGAAAAAAAAATGTACTATGAGAGTTTGGCAAGTAACCTTAAAAGTTGGCGAATTTAATAAGGATTCCAAAATGGTATAACACTTAGAAGATTACTCGTTAACTTATGCACAATTTTTATTTGAGGAAAAACTGATGAAAATTTTTCAAAATTTCCTAATTAAACACCGATTATGAAAACGCACAAGGACCCTTAAGGATAACTGTTTGCACAACAGTGGGCGTCAAAATGCTGCTGATGATGATTTACCTTTACAGCAAATGCTCAAACTGTCTTCCTTCAGCCGCAATACACGCTCGACATCTTCTTAAAAAAGATCGGGTTATTAAACGAGCGAATCCACGGTTATTAACAAACTCAGCTACTTCCAATAGTCTTTGCCGTAGCTCAGCTACATTTTGAATCAGCTTGAAATACACTTTTTCTTTTACAGTTCCCCAGTAAAAAAAATCTAACGGATTCAAATCTGGTGACCGGGCTGGCCACGGTATTGTACCAGACCGCCCTATCCATCTGCCTGGAAAGTTTTGATCGAGATACTTTCTCACTGAGAGTGCATAGTGCGCTGGGCAGCCATCATGCTGAAACCACATGTCCCTGTAAATACTCAGTGGCGCGTCCTCCAATAAATTTTCTAAATGATTTTGCAAAAAACCTAAATAAACCTCAGCAGTCAAAGTCTCTGGGAACTCAAACGGACCGATTATTTTACCATTTAAAATTCCTGTCCAATGGTTTATCTTGCAGCGATATTGAGATTTATCTTCTCTCATCAAATGTGGGTTTGCTACGTGCCACTCGTGTAAGTTATGCAGGTTCATGTACCCATCTTTCTTAAATGTGGTCTCATCTGACCATACAATTTTTTCAAAGAACCGTGGATCTTCCTTGTGTCTTTCTAACATTGTGCGACAAAAAGCTCATAATCCCGAGGCACAAGAGCTTGAACACGCTGTACGTGGTATGGATTCAAATAAAAATTGTGCATAAGTTAACGAGTAATCTTCTAAGTGTTATACCATTTTGGAATCGTTATTAAATGCGCCAACTTTTAAGGTTACTTGCCAAACTCTCGTAGTACATTTTTTTCCAGTACAGCCAGTTAAAGTTGAGCAAAGTTTTACTTTGGAATACTTGGTTGGGAAATAAGTGGCAATTTTTCCTGAACGAGAAAAGTTGGCAGTAAGGTTGAGACACCAGTTTGAAGATGCATTATTCATCATTACATTGTAAAAATAAAATCCAAAAAAAGTTAATATTTGTAGTAACAGAAGTTGACAGACTGCCGTAGGGTGTGAAATTTCTATGTCTTTTTCAAAGACATATAATTTTCAAAACACATACATAAAAATTTTTTAAATATTTTTCTGATAGCTGTTATGACTTTGCCTATCACCCGGTTTCGGCTTGACGTCGACTTCCTAATAAAGTCACAATATTGTAAAATAAAATAAATAAGGTATTATTTGTAAACTACTAAATTTATATCAGACAATTGTTCTAAGTAACTTTTACCTTAATTTTAGTAATCACTTTTCTCGCACTATTAAAAATATTTTTAACTCTCAAGAAGCAACAAGTTGTGATGTCACAGCAAACTATGTGCAAAACTAAAATGTAAACACATGTAGAATACTGCTGCGTCTTAGTTCACAACTTTTTGGTATTACTAGAAGATGCTGCTACAAAGATACAAAGTCACACCACTGTCTCAAATTAGGCGCTTGTCGCAAATTTGGTGCCTTTCCTCTACAATATTTAGGATTTTTGGATTTACATCCCTGGGAAAATTTGATACCATCCGCTCTTCAGTTGGTAGGTACAGTTTCATCAAAAGCTGTATCCTCCAGACGATCGCTCCTCCTTCTGGGAAAAATTCCTGCGGGCGCCCACGAATAACGTTCTGGTGAAAATCTTTGAGGGATATAAGGCTCCAAAGATTTCTGAACAGACAGACATACTATGCTTTTACTTTCTAAGTTAAAGTACATTGGATTTGACAATATAGCTATCCAATTCTTCAAAAACTACCTCTCACACCGTATGCAGTGCGTTTCTGTAGGCAGCAGGCTATCAGAAGTCAGTATGATACCATCAGGAATCCCTCAGGGCTCCATACTAGGCCCTGTGTTATTTCTCATATACACTTTTGATTTGCACAAATCTGTCGCACATTCCGATTTACTAAGCTTTGCTGATGACACTCAACTCATTCATTATTTTGACGCCTCTTGTTCGCAGGATGCTGCTGCCTTATTAGAGCAGGATCTGAGCAAAGTGCAAAAATATTCAAGTGACCATAATCTAAACATTAATCCAGATAAGACTCAAATATTACTATTTTGTTCCGACGCAAGGAGAAGTGACGTGGAGAATACATTTAAAGTTAACCTTGATGGCTCGCTGCTGCAGATTGCTAATTCAGCTACAATTTTAGGTGTTGAAGTAGATAGCAAATTGAGATTTAGGGAGCATGTTATGTCCTTAGCTAAAAAAACGTATGGTCGAATGAGAGCGTTATATGCCAATCGCCACCTTCTGAACTTTAAACTGAGGAAAAAACTTTGTGAGTCTCTTGTGTTGCCAATTCTCAGTTATTGTGATATTTTATATTACCCATGTCTTGATGAACGGATGAAAAGCAGGCTTCAAATAATTCAAAACAATTGCATTCGCTTTATTCATGGATTGAGGAGATTTGACCATGTTAGTGACAAATACAGCCAAATGAAATGGCTAAGAATTGATAAACATGTGCGGTGCAAATACTTAGTGTTTTTGCACAAGTTGATAGCTGCGTCAAGACCTGCATACCTGAGAGAAAAGATCATATTTAATCAAGAAATTCATGACAGGATTACCAGGGACCGTATTATGATCAGGATACCTCCATACTCTATGACACTCTTCAAGCGTTGTTTCTCGTATAATGCTGCCGTATTTTACAATGCTTTGCCCAGAAAGTACAGGGAAATGTCTTTTGCTCGTTTTCGAAGGCAAATCAAGCAATTTATGCTCACTCTTCCCTGATATTTATATAACTGATATTCTGAGCCGTTTAGGCATACGTGTACATAGTGTATATAGTTGTAGTGTTCTTTAGTTTAGTTGATTAGTTATTTAACCTTTCTGTACTCCTTAGTTTTTCTTATATATTTTTTTTTCTCTTTTTTTTTTTTGGAATTGCACACAACATCGTGCTTAAAGTACAGACAAAGGTAGTTAAGTGTAAGAGTAGCTCAAGCTAAACTTCGCTATCTTTGTCCCTCACATGTACAAAATATGAATAAAGGCGTTATTATTATTATTATTATTATTATTATACAGACTGAAAAATGAATTTTCGCCAACACAAATACTTATACTATTTCGAATTTGATACTTTTTTCGTGATTACAGTAATCTACAGTAGCTTCTCGCACGAGGTACTAAAAGTAACAAATACCTAAATTTTTAAGCATCTCTTCTGCAACAGGACTCAAATTATTCACCACAAAATTCCCATCCATGGTTTGGAGTCCCATTCTGAGCAACAGAGACACTCTAATGTTGAAATCTTTTAACCAGTACATGATGTCTTCGTGAAGCGTCAGTTTTTCATTGCTATCTAAAATTTTGTTAAAATTCTCTACCAAATTTTGTACTTTCTGAAGCTGTTGGTGGGTTTCTTGATTTGTCACGTAGCTTTCAATTTCGTACAAATGGCGCAGAGTCACTCCTGAAACAGAGATAGTTGAGTCTTGCTTTTAATATGTTTTTTTTGACCTTTGCATCAATTTCGTTAATTTTTTCGTCAAGTCATTTTATTGTCATCATTATTGACTGCCGATCTTGCAAAACTGAAAATGTTTGTTGTTATACAGGGTGTAACTGAAGGGTGCATTTTGCACCATTTTTAAATTTAATTGTTTATCGCTATGATTCGCATGACTCTCTTCAAAACAGCATATATTCTTCAATAATTTTGATATTAACATGAATCAAAAAAAGAACTGTTGAGAAAAATTGAGGATTAAAATTCTCACACTAAGACCCGTTATTCAGTAATCCAATGTTTCTACAGTGTGTTCAAAAATTTAGGGCAAAATGCACCTTTTAGTTACAGCATCTATACTCATTTTCAATTTTTTTTGCTAGATCTACAGTTGACAATTATGACAATTAAATTACCTATAACCTGACGAAAAAATTAACGAAATTGAAGCAAAGATTAAAAAGTTATTCAAAATTGAAATTGAACAAAATTTTGTTTGTCCGGTTAATTTTGCGTGGCAGTGTATTTAATGAAATCTCATTTTACCTCTAAAAGGGATTTTTGTGATTTACTGAGGAATCGCCGTTATTTACCTCATAAAGAGCTTGAAAACAGCGCCAGTGTCCTGTTCCGAGGATAGCACATAAGATTCTACTTCTGCGCTTTGTATAGTAGAAGATTTTTTTTTTTCAGTTTTTCACAAAATCACAAAATGGTAGAGAAAAGATGAAACAAAGTTCCATGTATCTCTCTAGGAAAATCGCAAAAGCGTATTTTCCTGCTTTTAAGAGGTAAAGTAAACGTTCCTTTCCATATATTTTGTGATCCAATACAAAATGCACAATTATGTTCATATAAGAGGGATGTCTTTTAAGTTTTGCATATAGAAACATAGTAGGCCGCGCGGATCGAACGTCAGTACTTAATCTTAACCTCACTCTTTAGTAAACTTAAATTTAAAGTTTCACAACGATACGTGCAGTGTTCTCACTACAGTGAATTTTTAAGTGTCACCAAATCATTAGAAAAATGGAACTCAACCGAGAACATTTTCGCGCCATAATTTATTACAACTTTCAGAGACAATTATCGCAATAAGAATGCCTTGCTGAGTTACTGTCCACCCAGGAAAACGTCGATGCTGTGCGCAAATTTATCATTGAAGATAGAAATGTGACATATCGCGAGATTGAGGCGTCCTTGAAGATCTCAAAGACCTCAATTCAAAAAATTTTACATGAAGAATTAGGAGTAAGAAAATTAGTTTCTCGTTGGATACCCCACCTGTTGAATGAAGAGTTTCGAAAAAGGTGGTCGCGACATTTGTGTCAAAAGCAAAGAACTGTTACTGGTATACCTCCATTTGCTTGCCAAAAGTCATAACCGAGCTTCGAAAAATCAAACCCGAAAGAAGAATCATCCTCCACCAAGACAATGCAAGCTCGCACACAGCCCAAAAAACAAGGCAGTATTTAACGGAAGAAAACGTGGAATTATTGGACCATCCTCCATATAGTCCCGACCTAGTCCTAACGATTTCTTTACTTTCCCGAAAATTAAAAACAGACTGCGTGGTCAAAGGTTCCAGTCACCAGAAGAAGCAGTTGTCGCATTCAAAAATCCAGTTTTGGATCTGCCAGCAAACGAGTGGAATAAGTGCTTCGAAAATTGGTTCGAGCGCATGCAGATGTGTATTAATCTTCGTGGAGAATATTTCTAAAGACAATAAAGTCATTTAAAACTACCTACCGTGTTGTTTTATTTCCATATGCAAAACTTAAAAGACATCCCTCGTATCAATACGTTAGTTTTCTAAATGGCTATGCAAGTTTTAAAAGCAGGTGTTTGGGGTTAACCATCTGCGAGTTTGATATCGACATGAATTATGATATTTAATCACAAAACATCAGAATAAAACAGCGTTGCTGGAGAATTTTTTGCATCTAGGCCTCCAGTAGCCCTTCAGTTCGAGCCCTACAAATAATCTTCAACAATTTTAGTGTAAAAACGAGGGGTCAGTATACTTTGATTCCAAAGCAAACCAGTTTTCAAACTCAAAACATACCTAAACATTTGGTCGCATGTGGCACTTATCGACTTAGGATATATCGAATCTCACTTGTCTCATTTCGACAAGTTGAATGCCTAAGTAAATTGATATTATCAAATACCGGTCATCATTTATATAACCCCAGAATTAAAGATGACTTCCATTTAATGTACAAAAAGTATAATATATGTTATAAATCTGAATTCCATCAAGGGTTGATTGAATATAATAAATCAAATACAGATATAAAAGACCAGAATACTAAGTTGTCTATAATTCTTCTGTTTGTATAGCCTAACCTGCTAAGTATATCTTTCTACTACAACTAATTGTCATGAAAGATGGTATAGATACTTACCAATTATGTCATCTGTCATGGACATTTGCCATTTGAACACCATGGATATGAGGTCCCAGAGTTTGGCCATACTGACGGGGTCCAATCGCATTACAGATGACTGTGTGATGTCTTCTATTATATCTCTGACGCTCTCATGATTGTATGCTGCCTGCGGTCGCATCAAGTCTCCGATCAATTTTTTTGACACTAGTACTGAGATGATTTCTTCTAGAACTAAAACAACAACATACTCCTTCAGAGTAAGTACAAGGTGAATTGCTAACCTCGTTTCTTGGGTAAATTGGATGCACGTTGCAAGAAGTCCTATACCTACGCTTTTTATTTTCCACCCCCATGACCTTTCAGAATCTTCTGATTGCCAGATGAGAATGTTGCGACACAAATTGACAAGTTTTGTTGACTTGTAGCTACGAAGAACAAACATGAACATTAGCAAAGCCGAGTTTAGTACTATTATCTTGATCAGATTATGAAACATTCTTAATTGTGCTCTGGATGCAGAGTCTGCTCATTGGGAAATCAAATCTGTAGGTTCTGGAGAGACTGAGAGACGCAAGACTTGTGCCCTTAATTGTGCCCCACAATACTTAAAGACTAAGGTTTTCTATGAGAACATTTTCAGAAGCCATTGCGTATATGTGATCTGTATAAAGACTTTTCCTGGGTAAATCGGGTGCGTAGATTCCAAAATTTACCGAGGGATGTGGGATCGCGTCCCGATTTGAACCAGATCGGGACAGTTGCAGGGAATTTTATTATTACAGGGTGTAAACGTTATGGTAGTCATTATTGAAATGGGTAATAGGGGGGAAAAAACAAGTCAAATAGTTCATATGACCCATGGTCCAAAAGTCAATAGATTTTTGTCTAAATGGCTTTATAGTTTTCAACTTTAAGTGCTTTATATCGACCACAATCACCACAGTCTTACTAATTCTTATAATCTAATCTAAAACGTTTTTAAATTGGATAATTAACAAATAAATGGCATTAAGTTTTTCTAAGTTAAGCCAAAATTTGTAGTCAGTAAGTAAGTTTCATTAAATTAAATATTTAGTGGTTAGTTATCGGGCATCGGGCGTGTGGTTTTGTTTTTGTTCGCGTACGTCGTCGTGTTTATTTACAATGTTCTCGAATCAAGAGTTCGCCGACATGTTGTTAGTTTACGGTAAGCTCGTCAGAATTCAAATCTTGCAGCTCAAATTTATCGCGACAGATTTATATATTAAATTTCCATAATACTCAGACGTGGACCCAAGAAAATCCTCATACCATTCGTGAAAATCATTTCCAACAACGTTTTAAAATAAATATTTGGGCGGGTATTCTTGACGATCAGGTAATTGGCCCTTTCGAGTTACCCCCAAAGTTGTCAGGAGAAGGATACCTCAGCTTTCTAGCCAATAACCTACCAGAACTTTTGGAACAGACCTTAGACAACATGCCATTACAACGGAGACAGAATTTGTGGTTTCTTCATGACGGGGCATTTAGAGGCGTCATTTTCAGTATTTGAATGAACATTATCCAAATCGCTGGATCGGTCGAAATGCTCCTGATCCTCGAAACTGGCCAGCAAGATCTCCTGACCTCAATCCGATGGATTTCCGGTATTGGGGAGAACTTAAAGGGATGGTTTATGGGGCTGGTCCAATAAAACCTGAAGCACAACTTCGCGAAAAATTTTTTAATGCGGCTGGAATAACAAATGGACAACTTCGTAGACCTAGAGTAAGAAGAAACTGGGTTCGTCGTAATGAAGCTTGTGTGGAAAGTGGAGGACGACATTTTGAACACCGTCTTTCAATACAAAAAAGTACAGTGTGGGTTTTAAAAAGAAAAACAATGTATGCATCAAAATTGTGTTCCCTATTTATAAGTGGATTGTTTTAATACGTTCAATAAACTTTCACACACCAGGCGAAGCAGTGAAACAGTTAGTGGTAAGTCCGTTTTTTGTAATTGTTTGCATTTTACGAGTACATTATCAAATAATGAAATAATGCCTCAGAGCCAAAAATAACAAACTCAATCTTTATTTGTACTCCGTTTCGTTGTAATTTGCGACTGGCATTGCGGCGTTGTCAGATTTTATTTTACTTTAAAGTCGCTTTTCTTTAAAAAAGTGCCGTTTTGACCCCCATGTTATATGAAACTTTTTGCTTCTTCTAACCCCCTCTATCAGCCATTTAAATAATGACTATCATAACGTTTGCACCCTGTATGATATAAGATACAAGGCACAAAAGGCTATCCTGAAAACAGAAATATCAAATGACAAATATAATTTTAATAAAAAATATTTTATTTAAACTCATAAACCGTGTTAGTAACTAATTCATAAACTATATTGGTTGCGAAACCTGCTGAATTTAACTTTAATTTTAAAAAACCTTGTTTTTTTGCTTATTCCGATCTACAACGTTAAATCCCGTAATGTGACTTAATTTCTACCTCAAATTCGGCCCTATGATGTTTCGCGATTTTTTGACGGTCACATTCGAGTTCTCCTATAAGAAGCCTTTCAAAACTCCCTGCGGCGCTGGACAAAATCTGGGATAATTCAACTCCTGAAACTTAAAAAAGTGATGGTCGGAACATCGTACAATAAACAGAAACATCGATTTTACATTTTATATCTGACGTCCATTTGATCAGAGAATGCCGACTCTCGAGAAACCCGTTTTCTATCTCAAATTCGGCCACACGACTTTTCACGATTTTAAGGGTTATTCCATAATACAGTGATACAAATCCTTTGGGACTGTGCAGATTCACAATCCAATGTCAGTTTGATACTAGGATCTATGTGGGGTCTCAAACGATCAATTTTTGTACCTAGAATTCGGCCTCACGATTTTTTGATGGTCATGCCCGAACACATTAAATTTTAGGTGCAGCTTCCCCCAAAACGCTCATCTTCCTAAACATGAATCCTGAGACCACCTTCACTAGACAAATTTCAACAACCACTAGTACCAATTTTAATTCGCAAGTAATAACGAGGCATAAAAAACCTGTATACGCAAAAAACGAAAAAAAAAACAGCAACTTTGTTGACTGAGCATGAAGTGAACGACAGCTAGTTACCAGTTAACGTCTTGTAGGGGAACCTAATTAATGTAAAAAACGACATAATGTCACACAAGTTACGTAATACTTCTGCCGGTTCTACTGATATAAAAAAAAATAATTGTCGGTTTTTGATTTTTCTAGAATCCATGTTTGTTTAAGGTGGATCAGTAATTAGAGATTCAAGTCAAGAAGCTTGATATTTTTATGAGCTACCTGCCTTGACTTATAAATAAAATAAAATTACTTGAAACGTTAATTCTTGACTCGACTTGACTTTGTTATCGCTCTAATTGACTTGAGGTCAAGCATGTTCAAATTACTTGATACTTGATGTCAAATTATATTTTTGTTTTACTAAAGGCTTTCAGCGGTATTCCCAAATCTAATTTTAATGGCAAGGTACCTTTTATCGACACCTGTCACATAAGCGTCCACTGAAAGGGACTTTTCTAGGGCTGTAGTGACTATTACGGAGCCGAGAATTCGTGCTAAGCAAGTCACAAGCATTTCAGAATTTTTATTTGTTGTGTATTAGCTGATGAAGGAATTATTTTTTTTCTATTACAGCTTACAGGTTTATCGTTCTTCAATTTTACGAAAAACAAATTATTTTGTTCAATATGTATTGTTTTTTCTGTAACTTGTCTTTCCGTTGTGTATTTATATTACAAAAATTATCAAGTTATATCGAGATTACTTGAATTTTCAAGCACTTGTCGTAAAAACTACTTGACTTGAGTTGCATTGCTAATATCTAATTCTTGACTTAAGCTTGTCTTGATTTCAAGTCAAGTCAAATAGCTTGAAAATCAAGTCAAATCGTGAATCCCTATCAATAATAAAACAGGGTCACAAAATAAAAAAAGTGGTGTGTTTTGGGTTCTCACGATGTTTTTCCCATGTAAATTTTAACGCTTAATACGAATCTCAAGTCAAATTTGGGGGTCTGTGGACAAATAAGAAGTAATTCAGGCATTGAAGTAACACATTATGCATCTCTTCAAAGGTCTCTGAGAGATGCAAGTGCACAAAAAATACCAAAGTTTTACATTGTGATGTCTAAATTACCTACACATTTGTCCGCCTTTTCCCAATTTTGACAGATTCGTGTTCAGAGTGTAAAATACATAATATGGAAATAATATAGTGAGACGTGTGCAAGTGCGTTTTCTCTAAATTTTCTCCAATGACCCTCAATTTTGACTTCAGATTCGTACTTAGCGTAAAAAAATACCTGGGAAAAACCCCAGGCACTCGAATTTTCACTTTCTGGGCCTGTGTAACTAGTATGAGTGTAGTTCTATTGGTATTAGCTAATGTCTGGAAATTTATACCGACTCGATCTACTAACTTTTGTTCCATTTATAGAATCCATTTAGCTGTTTTTGCTATAAAAGCAAATACGTTTCGTTCACCAAAAGCTATGCCGAATTCAAAAGCACGATCGAATATTGATGGGTGATCTATTAATGGTTCATAGTTTCAGCAATAGCAACAAGCGGTTTTTGTCCAGTTGTAGCTATTTTTAGGCCTTCGACACGGTAATAGAAAGACACGAATTTACGTAAATGAATTTGGTATAGTGCCACCCAGTTTTAAAATTAATGGGAACAAAATACAGGGTCCTAGAAGTCGGGACTTCTACGTTCAGAATAGTACCACAAAACATAATGCTCTTTCATGGAGGAGGAGGAGGGAAGGGAGGCAGGGTAAAGTTGCTTATACGCTCTGAAAGGAAAAGTCTCAACTTTGATGACACCCAGTATAATCTTCACCCCACCTCAAGCAATTGACGTTCTAAGATTTTTGCCTTTTAATTACATTTTTAAGTTTTCTAGTTGTGAAATACGAGACTTTCCAGGACCATTCATCGACATAACGAAAGCTAGGGAAAGGACACTTGTTTATGATTTGAAGTAGTCAAATATACTCATTGGAAACCCGAAAAGCACGGAGACATCTAGTGTGCCATCCATAAAATAGGTATACTAATCACCTCAGTCGAATAGCAAAGTCTTTAATTAATTCTGCATAGGGTTTTGATTGTTCGAAGATAAATAATATATAATTATAGGATGCCGCACATTAACTGAAATCATACAATGTACAGAATGCAGGGTGGCGCATCGAAAACGAAACAGACGCATTTACTGGCAGCTCAGTTTTTTTTTGGAAAAACGCTCAGACCCGTCGATTTTATTTTCGAGGGGGACACAAGTTTAGCAAAAAATCACGTTAGCACGTGCAGCCCCCTAAGCGGGGGTGACACCACCCCCAAAATCTTAAATGGAAAGGGGGTCGAGTGATACCTTATTTTAAAGGTATTTCAATTCTCTTTATAATGATATAAAATTAATGTACTTCAGTTCAGTAGTTTTGAGGATTTATTGATTTAAAGCTTAAATAAAACTAATACATCATCATTAGTGGAAATCAATACATTTGGCAGCAAAGTAATTTAAAAATTAAGAATAAACTGACCCGTTAGGCAAGTAAATGTTGAAAATGGCCACCATGACTCTCCGTACAATAATAAAGATTTTGCTCAAAACGTTGCCGCACATTTTGTAATATTTGAGGAGTAATTTGAAGGTATTGATTCACAATTCTTTGTCGCAGGTCTTATAATGATGTTGGCTGAGTAGCATAGATTTTTGACCCCACATAAAGAAATCCAGAGGTGATAAATCTGGCGATCTTGGGGGCCATTCAATGGCACCTCTTCTACCAATCCATCGATCTGGAAACGTCTGATCTAAATATTGTCGAATACTTAATGCTTAATGTGGTGGGGCACCGTCCTGTTCGAACATCAACTTATTCGCAATGTACCGCCGATCATTCTGATTTTCAATTATGGCTGTTAATGCAGTATCTATGGCGTCTTCCAGTAATTCCAAATACATTTCACCGGTCAAATCTCCAGGTAAGAAAAAAGGACCAACTAAATGATCGCCAAAAATGCCAGCCCAAACATTTAATTTTTGTGGCTGGTATGTAAGAACCTTATGATAAATTCTAGGATTAGAATCGGACCAATATCGGCAGTTATGACGATTTACTACGCCATTTAAGAAAAAGGAACACTCGTCAGAAAAGCAAGTGTTGAATAGAAAATGTTCATCGTTTATAATTCGTTCACTCATATCTTCACAAAATTGTAATCGTCGATCAAAATCGTCTTCATTAAGTTCTTGTACCAGGTGAATTTTATACGGATGAAAACTGTGGGCCTTTAGAATCCGTTGGACAGTACGTCGACTAACACCACACACAGTCTCCAATTTGCGGGTACTTAACGTAGGATCTACATAAACTTACCCTAAAACCCCCACTTCTATTGCTTCGTTCCTTATGGGATCTTCAATGTTGCGTTCTTTATTGGCGACTGACCCAGTTTCCCGAAATTTAGCTACAAGTTCTAGAACATATTTTCGATGCACGTTACTGTCGCTCATTAAATATTTCTGCTGTTCTATTAGCGCACTGATTATTTCCGAAAAATATTTCGATAATTTCAACTCTCTGCTATGGAATATACCATGGTTAATTTATGTAATAAAGCGTTACAAGTTATTTTAGCAACAAAGTTTGTTCAAATCAATCGCAAACTATGTACTAAATTCCTATTTGAAATAAGTACGAGATATTTCCTTATCTTTCTTCAACAAATAACTTTTTGCCACAAAAAACGCTCCAATAGCTATTTTCAACAACAAAATGATAAACCAACCATGGGCGAGTGAAGAAAAGCATTTACTTATTAAGTAAATTCTTTCAATCAAATTTCCTCTGAAAGTAGTACAAACCTATTAAAGTCTACTTTAAGCTTTAACTCAATAAATCTTCAAAACTACTGAACTGAACCTCATGTATTTTACATCATTATAAAGAAAATTGAAAGACCTTTAAAATAAGGTATCACTCGACCCCCCTTTCCATTTAAGATTTTAGGGTTGGTGTCACCCCCGCCCAGGGGGCTGCACGTGTTAACGTGATTTTTTGCCAAACTTGTGTCCCCCTTGAAAACAAAATCGACGGATCTGAGCGTTTTTCAAAAAAAAAAACTGAGCTGCCAGTAAATGCGTCTGTTTCGTTTTCGATGCGCCACCCTGTATATGATATATACAGAAATATTCCAAATAGGAGGTAGGTAAAAGTATGTGGAAAATACGTCTTCACTTTTTTCAAGGATATGAGTACTCTTATCCAAATAATGCCCCATGTGAGATTATAATAATAATAATAATAATAATGTGCCTTTATTCAACTTTGCATGCATAAAATAAAACAATAGAATGATATCTTGAAAACCGCAAAAGTGCAAAATTGAAAAGGTGGAGTGTTACCCTAGGGGTATTTTTAAACTCAACCTCAAATAAAAAATTGTATCTGTGTCAGATTAAACGTAATTCAGTGAAAACTATTGATTATGATCAGAAATAGTGAAAAATATTCATTAGAAACCCGAAAAGTGCGGGGAAATCTAGTGCGCCGTCCCTATATTACATTAATCAATTCAAAGGTAATAATACTCGAAATAATAAACGTCTTTGTTGAGAGCGAAGTTCAGCTTGAAGCGATTCTGCGAATACCCCTTGAAAAGTACAAAAAATACAATAACACTTTTAACGATGCAAAAGTATATACCTAAGTATATAATATTGTAGTCACAGTAGTTAATTATTATTTAATTGTACGTATGAATGTAGATACACCGGAAAGGAAAGATTTCGCGAAGAGAGGGGTCAAACTATACTGGTGAGTACTTTTCTAAAAGGAATTGTTTAATTTGTTTTTCAAATTCATTGTAATTTAGTCATTTTGATGCCCGAGGTACTTCACTGCGTTGAATGTGAAGCACTTATGAAATAGGTTTTGCATAATTAATACACAAAAAAGATATCGGATATATACATAGTACCCTGAAAGGAGACCAAAAAAATCCATATTTTTAACATTGCCCTTTACTATTGAAATAATATTTTACCATATTTATCCAATTTTTAGATTTTGCGCTGGAAGGGAAGGCGTTCCATTGTCGTTTGAGAATGTACAGATGTACAGGGAGTCCCAAAAGTCATGGAGCAAGCGAAAGGGGGTGATATAGGGGTCATTTGCAATTAGAAAAACCATATATGACCTATCCGATTGTACACGGGTTTTAATAATTGCCATTTTTAAGAGTTTGTGAAGGGTCGCTACTTTTGAGACTGTACTATTTTTTCTGAAGTTGTCTTTCGTTATCCTGCAATAAGATTCACAGGATATGTTCCCAAATGATATGTCGCTGAAAAAAAGTCATGAGTGAAAAATTAGTCCGGTTAATGTAGGTACAGCAATCGGCAGCAATTTTGTTGTTGTTAAAAAGATTACAGGATATTCAACGAGGCCTGTACAAAAAATTAGTAGGCGGATAGTGATGAAAATCTTCTAGATTGGTACTATGGCTTTTTAAAGTACCTATTAGATAATCAAATATCCTAAATAGATTCCTCGCAAAGTAGACACAATTCTGCAGGTAACCTAAATCCAGAAATTCCCATTTTTTTAATTTAACCCTTTACTTGCTATTGTTGAACTTCAACCTTCTGGATATGATGAAAAAACAATTGAATGATAACAAATCCTCAAAGGCAGAGGCAGTTAACTGAAAATGAGCCTTCTAGCAGTGTGCGCCATATTTCGTAGAATGCTTCTTCCAGAAGAATACCCAAAAAGAATATGGAAATGACTCGCAGTGCTTCAAAAACATCAGACGAACCTTATTTTTTAAGAACAGGAATTTATAACATTCATAACTTTCATCACTGGGATCTAAAGAATCCGCGAATATTAAGGCAGGACCGTTTCCAATACTGATTCGGAGTCAACTTATGGGCTAGGCTATACTGAATGGTGAATGGCCAACTAATTGGCCCATTTGAACTACACCAGAAAGTGTGCGGCGAAACATACTCAAATTTTTTACAAAACAATTTACCAGATCTGTTAGCAGCAACAACATGCCTTTAGACAGTCCCACAACGTTCACGTTCACGCAATACACGCCAGATCAACGATTTTTTTGTCAAGACCGCCATCCCTTGGAATAATTAGACCAAAAATTCATTCTACTTTGCGCAGAAACTATCTGGGGCATTTGATTATCGAATAGGTATTTTTGAAGGCCATAGTATCGAGAAGTTTTTCATCACTCTGGACACTTTAAGCGCCTACTTATTTGTTGTACAGGCAGTAATCTTTTTGACAACAGACAAAATTGCAGATTACCCGATTTCTGTACCTTCATTAACTGGACTAAATTTTCACTCAGCTCAGAAGACAACTTCAGAAAAAAAAGTGAGTTCTTAAAGACGTTAACTCAAAAACCCTCTACAACCGTATAAGGACATATATGGCTTTTCTGATTGCAAATGATATGAAAAAAAATGGAGATTATAGAACTTAGCAAATTAGATTAGTACATACAAATGTTAATAATAGGATGAAAATAGAATCACTTTGCAGTAGGATGCAATCCACCCAGATTAAACATTTTGTTAACATAAAGAAATGACGAATATTTTTACATTAATATAAGTGATATTTTTAGAAAGTCTATTTTATTCTTTTAGGCGGCGTGAGGATTGATTTTTATTCAAGTAGCATTAATTTGCCTGACCTTAAAGCCCCTGAGGATTCGATTATCAATTCTATAACAGAACTTATCGAGCTTTTGAAAGCACACTCACTGGTGTCTGGCTGATTGCATGCACCAGAGGTTTATTCACCGCAAGGTTGTTCTCTTCAACATTGCATGCACAATGCCTGCATGCAATCACCCTACTCTATAATAATTATACCAGTCAAACTTTGTATATACCGCTTATGTATTTTCTGAACGGGAAAAATTAATGGAATTTCCCTGAACGATTTGCGGATTTTTTGAAGTAACTGCAACCTGCAGCTCCTGGAGATTACGTCGCCGAAGGCAAAAATATATTTCCAAGTAGTCGAAGGAGCAGTTGATTGATTTTTGCTATATGGTATATTTAATGAATGCTTTATACATTAATTTAGAGATAACTCTGTGGTTTTGAAAACTGATCCAGTGGCGATCGAGCTACCAAAAGTTTATTTTTCGGCTTATTTGCTCATTTTAAGATTTTGTAATAGGTGCCAAAAATTGGGTGATAAGCATTCCCAATCTTGCATCTGCCATTATTGCTAACAATGTGAATACGTTTTATTATCAAACTTCTGATGTTCTGATCTCGGTAATGCTACGCACCTATTACACCTATTATAAATGTTATATAGCCCATCCATTGGACAGTGAAACAGAAATGATCCAATTATTTCCTATAGTTTGAGAGGTTAGAGGTCGACGATATGTCGTACTCTACAAACTCTACATAGCAGGTAGGTCAAGTTTCCACTCCATTTGAGTCTTTTGAAAGTAAACCATTGTCGTATCCACAAAAAAGTTCTGGGGGTGGAGACTTGAAGGCGGATTCGGCCATTGAGTTAGGGGTGTCGCTTAGTCACACTGTATTATATAAGGAAATATGGGTGATTCAAATTGAGTTTCCACATTTCCTTTCATTTCTAGCGTCAACATATAAACAAAACAGTCATGAAGCAATATGCGACCGAACAACGTGTTAAAATTATCGAAGCCTATAATGTAAACGGCCGATCAAGGAAGAATACATTTCGTGCTTTACGTGAATTTTTTGGCGCACAAAATCAGCCTTGTGAGAGGACAGTTTGGAATTTGGTGCAAAAATTCGAGCAAACTGGATCCGTCGCTAACACCAAAACCCTTGGGACGTGCTCGTAGAAGTCGGTCGGAACACAATATTGCTATTGTTGTCGAAAGTGTGGCCGAAAATCAAAGAACCTCGATTCGTCATCGATCGCAGCAACTGGACCTTACGTATTCCACTACACAGCGGATTTTAACAAAAGATTTGAAGTTACACCCATACAGAGTCCAAAGAACACAGGAATTGAAGCCTAGGTCACACATCAGGAGAAACGATACAATTACTGCGCGGCAAGTTTCCAGGTCGCGTTATTTCACGTAACGGCGATATCAATTGCCCGCCGCGATCCTGTGATTTAACTCCCTTAGATTATTTTCTTTGGGGGTATTTCAAGAGCAAAGTCTACAAGAATAACCCGAACACAATTGCGGAGCTGAAACAGGAGATCAGACGCGAAATTACCAACATAGGACCTGATTTGTACCACGGAGTAGTCGAACATTTCTCGAAATGGATTACGTCATGCCACATGAGCCGCGGCGGTCGCTTATTTGATATCATCTTTCAAGCATAATTGTAATGAACTGCCCTGAAAGGACAAATACATACTTTTTTATAATTTTCAATTTCTCCTTTTTTTAAATACTTTTAATGTGAAAACCCAATTTGAATCACCCTATATATTAGGCCATGGGGTTCTGGGAGGGCTTTAGCCCTTAAGCGGATTTGACCCATATTTTTCTATCAGAAGGCGTGGGACGTCTAGAGTCAATCTACTTGACCCAATTGATGGATACACGACGTGTAATACTTAATGCTTTTTAGATATTACTAATAATTTTGACGCTTTCGAAAACGTTTTAGGAGAATGATTAATACAGCCGGTCATATTTTCTCGGCATTCGAAAGTAATAATACTAACTACCCACCTTCTAGCTATTCTGATATAGTCATAATAGTATGTAGGTGTTTATTGCATATCCTACATTGCTATGAACAAATAAAAGACAATAGAGTGATGAGTCAACGGAAGCGGTGAAAATAAATAAGCGATAGTGCATCATGCTTGAACAAAAATTTCAAATTGTCCGCCTTTGGTGTAGGTTCTGGCGTTTACCCAGAAATGTGTATAGTGCCATGTGCGTGTAAAAGTACCTAGTGTCGCTCGTTCCTGAGGGATATTTTGAGCTTCCAGCCTTTGAGCAATTACGAAAACCATTTCGGAACAGAGATTCAACACCAGAAACGGAGTTACATAGTGCGACATTGTGCCATTACTGAATATCTGATCGATATTCTACGGGAAATGAATGAAAATTACAACATTGAGAAAATCTCCAAGATCCTCCGCGCCATCTACCGTTGATTCCCGGAATTGCAACGTGTGGTCGTAAATATTAATACACTCCGTGACCAACTAGATGGAGATTGGTGAACGATTCAAGAAGTCATGATCGTCATATCTCATATTTAAATAATATCGCTTGATAAAGTAACGAAAAATGAGTAATTCAAAAGTGAATTACTTTGAAAATTGCCGTCAGAAGCTGCTGCGTCATCTAGCCGTAACGGATCGAGTGGAAGAAATCTCCAAGCAGTTTTCCTCACTGTCATCAAATACAGAACGCGTGCGCTTTGTATATGACCTACTAGATGGCGCGGATCTGTTTCCCGCGTTTGCGGAGGATTTGAAAAATGATGATACTGCAATGGAGTACAGAAAAAAGGGAAACGACATGTTCAAAATCAAGAATAACCAAGCTGCTTTGGTATTTTATACGAAATGTATCGCTCATGCTGAAGAAAACTCAGAAAGCTTAGCGATAGCTTACGCTAATCGCTCTGCGGTATTAATGGAAGGAGGATACTTCAAAGAGTGTTTAGAGGTAGGTAGATTTTTCATTTTTGGTGACTGTGCGCATTATATTGTAGAGTGTATACTGGGGTTTACCTTTTATTCAGATTCTGGTAGCGACATGATCTCAGGGGACATTTTTGGAGCGATATAATGGCAGGCTAGCCCTACAGGCTAGAGTTGTACAGGGTGGTCCATTTAAAAATTGATCGGCTACAAAAACTACTAATGGATATTTTTCAAATTTCTGGTTCTATAGGAAAGATTGTACCAAACAGTAGTTATACCAAGACACTTCGTGGAATGTCTTTAAAATCCGCCGGTGGGCTCGATTGATCTTGGGCGACACAGCGAACTGTCCTTAGTATGGCGGTTCGCTCATAGATGGCTCGGCTGCTCCTTGGTTTGCCGATTGGCTCATAGATGGCTTAGCATCTACCCAGACAATGTTGCCAAACTGACAGTGAATGTTTAGAAACTGGTACATTTATACTGAGCTGAATAGAGTTCTTTTATCGGTTTTTGGCAGTTATCTAGTCACACGAACTGACTTCACGAACCGGTCGACAAACTGAGTTGATCTGCCTCTTATGCCAACTTTTTCACGTAAGGTTCTTACAGTTTGGGTCAAAGACTCACCATTTTGGAAGTAAGATTTTTATATTACCCAATTTGTTTCAAACGTATAGCGTCATATTTCGAAAATGACAAATATACTACTAATTTTCAAATTAATATTTTGGTTATAGTTGAAGTGCGAAGGGGAGGGGAGAGTGGGGGATTGGGAGGAGGGGGTGCGTACTGGAGCATCATGATTTTAGGAATATAAATTTGACTATTCTGGGCCTCCATAAACAGCGATTCGGGGTCCCCATGAGACCCGGGACGCACAGTGCGTCGTCTTTATTATGCATTTTGATATTGGATAGCGTCATAATCGCTAGTTCAAATTTCAAATACTAGATGGTCCACCTCCGTGACTATATTATACAAAAACGCCCGTCGATTTGAGCGGTTCGCCCATTGCATAACGCGCATGCATGTTATGCAGTTCATCGCGACAGACAGTGTTGCCGAACTCACCAATTTTTGTTTATTTCTACCGAAATGAGCTCTTCCTTAAAAAAAACCCAAAACGCCCTCATTTCTCACGATTTTTTTAAATAATTCAGATATATCTAGATTTTTTTACCGAAAAAGAGCTGAAACCAAAAATAAAACTAAAAAATGAATTCTATGTAGTCTATGTAGTTTATGCCCCATACCAATCATACATAAGCGTACACTTAGGCAGTCGGGCACTAGGGACGTAGATTTGGATTGCTTACATTTATGTACACACATCCCTTATTCCGCTTTTCCTATATTGCGTACAACAGGTATAGATTGGTCGATCACCGTCATTATCGCATCATCGGAAAGCAATAAGGAAACCACAGCTCATCTGTATTTAATTGAATGTTAAATTGAATTGTCAGGTGATGGGGCTTCAAATTCAGGGATTGAACAGAAACATATTCAAAATCTTATAAACAAGAATAGAAAAAGTAGATTCAATGACGGTTGCTAAGGAGTTTGATGAGCTTAATGTATGAGTATAATTTAGAACAGATTTTTTGAGGAACAGATCTACGCAAAAGGCTGTAACGCAAGCAGCAAGTTCCTTGATCCATCGCTGATCTTATGAAGGTTTTTTTGCTTCTACCGATTTTGTCCGCGAATCTACCGAATTTCAACGAACACTGTGTACCGATTTTGTTTTTTCCGGTTCGGCAACACTGCCGGCAGCGCGGCAGCTCACTTTTTCTTAGCCAAGGAGGACGCACTATTCAAAACGCTCAAAGCGATGGTCCACGCTGCAACATGATAGCTCAGGTTCTGAGCTCTCAAAGTTATAGAAATTCGCTCAAAATTCAGAATTTTTTAGAAACTTATGCTGTGATATTGTTGTGTTGTTCATTGTCGTCATATCTGTGCCAAAAGTTAGTTGTCTCTCATCAAAGGTGCGAGAGCCCATTTTTTAAGTAAAAACCGTTTTGTAGTCGAATCAGATAAACTTTATTTATGAACGTACATAGTATCATAATCTAAAATATGGAATTTTTTCAATTCTTCAACAAAGTCACCATAAAGGTTAAATCATCTGTCAATTCGTGGCAGCAAATCTTGATTCCGTCGTCAAAATATGCTGCCGCCTGACCGTTAAACCAGTTAGTAACTGTTTTTTTAATATGTCACCATTTTCCAATCGTTTTTCACCAAGAAATTCCTTGAGTCTTGGAAAAAGATGAAAGTTTGATGGTACTAAGTCAGGACTGTACGGTGGTTGATCCGTAAATCCCAACGAAACTGCTTCTGTGTTCTTGTCGCACCGTGAGATCCAGCTTTGCCGTGATGTTTCACAGCACCTCTCTACATTTAAGTAGGATGAACTTTTTTGCGTTTAAAACAGAATTTCTGAGCTTACTTTGTCATCGGCGGGCTTAATGATTGACATGGCGACAAACTATATCCAGCTGCCTGAAAGGTAATGGCGGCCTAGTGAAAGACTGGCCAAGAGTGTCTGAGGTTGAACCAACAGGACGCTCAGACACGATGCGCACTATGTTTTTACTTCAAAAATGGTACACGTACCTCCTCTCCTTTACTGTGCACGCATGTCATTTAATTTTATTTTGCTTGTTGATGTGATTTCAGGATATCGCAAATGCGCTGTCTAACAGCTATCCAGAAAAGCTGAAGCCTAAACTACTTGGGCGTAAAGAAAAGTGCCAGGAAGTAATTCATTCACAAAAAACACCACTATATCACCAACGTATACCACACATCCCAGAAAAAAGTCGTAACAAACATATAACCTGCGCTTCAGATTCTGTCAAAATCAAAGACAGCGATGACTTAGGCAAACATGTTGTAGCTACAAAAGACATACAGTTAGGTGACATCATTGCTATCGAAGAACCATTTTCTCATATTTTAGTAGGAGAATACACTAGTCATTGCAGAGGATGTCTTCAGTTATGTTTTAACTTGATACCATGTCAAAATTGCACCAAAGCTTTGTATTGTAGCATCAGCTGTAAGGATAAAGCTAGAAGTTACCATCAGTATGAATGTAAGTTACTGAAGACGTTTGTTACATTAGGAATGGACAAAATGAAAATGTTGCCACTGAAAATTGCCATTACAGTTAAAGATATTCATGATAAAATTCGGAATACGGATTTTATGGAAAATGGGGAATACAGATCTGACAGGTACCAAGAAATTCACAATCTAGTCGATAATCAAGACAAGAGATCAATGTCTGATGTGTTTGGTAGATGTATCACAGCTTCGATCATATACCACTTGATGAAGTTAATAAGTTTCTTTACTACCGATGATGAAGAAGAAACATTTCTATTAGTATTGCTGAAGCATTTACAGACTGCTCCGTGTAATTTCCACCAGATATTTGATTTTGTAGAGCGGAAAGGTACTGTAGAAATAGGTGCTGGTGCTTATTCCTTTTTAAGCATGTTCAACCACAGCTGTTCTCCAAATGTTGTCAGGCAGTGTTATGGGTCGACAAATGTATTGAGAGCTATTAGGAGTATCCGAGCTGGGGAACAGTTGTTTGATAACTATGGGTAAGTGAAGATTTGACATTTTTTAGAAGTTGTATAAAATATCTTGAAGTTTCCTCTAAGAGAAAATAAAAAAAAAACGTGCGTATATGTAATCTAGAAGAAGACTTGATTTCTGGGTACATTGGGCTCGTAGATGAGTTCCATGATGAGTTGACCGACTAACCGAATAACTGATACTTCATTTTTGAATATTTTTGAATGACATTCATACGGTGTTTTCAGAAGACATCTGCTCAGGGTGGTATCAGAACACTTTTTGAAAATTTGTTTTTGCACAAGATTTATGGTTGAAAGGCTTACTTTTTTGTGTTCAACTTCTCGATATTTAAAAAAAAGCGTAGTGGAAAAATTATAAAGTGGCTCGATAGCACCCTGTGGTGTTTAGTTTCCAGCACACTAAAAATTTCATTCGAAAATATTAAAAAAATGCTGCGTCAGTTGCGAAACGCGAAAACGTCTACAAATCAAGTTTCATTCACGTGTAAAACCGGAGACGTAAATAGAAATTTTGACGTTCAAAGTTACAACAGTCAACATTTTGTGGTTTTCTGTGAAAAATTTTTTATAATCATATTCGATGTCAGCGCTCCGATTTCCGTGTTTTAGAAAAAAAATGTAATGAGCTGTTTTACAACGTGTATTCTAGAGAGTACATATATGAAAAAGCGCTTCATCGAGTTATACAAAAAGTTTTGCTAAGTAACCTTACTAAACGTCAAAATGTTTATTTCAAATAGTTTAGAACTCTTATGTGGTCCAGAAAAAGCTGTAGACATTACTTTTTTATTGTTCTTCTGGCCTCCAGAGATCTAAAACAGTATTTTTTTCGTTAACGAGTGCATTTTTCTTTAGCTTTTCCAATTTCGATTGTCAAAAAACAAGATATTTATTATAGGTGCTTATTATAATTGTTTATAAGGCAAAAATAGATGTTCTTGGCGACCTTTTTTTACATGGTTAGTATAAGAAAATGTGGCATTTCTCTCAATACGGTGCTGAACTGAGTCTCTTGGAAGATAATGAGCCCAATATCAGGTCATTTGATTGATCCAAAATTCCTGGAGGGTTCTTGAAAAAAGGCAATTTTAACTTTTGGTTGTTATTTCAGATTTACCGTTATGCATTTTCAAGTAAAAGATAAACGTGAAAATCTTAGATTTTTTGTAATAAATTGGCCGTTATATGAAATTGTCCATGAGAGGTCTCATTTTGAAAATATTTTCATCCCCTTACAACCTTGATGCTTAAATAAAAAGTTAATCATCAAAATCTTTTGCATCTCTCGATGAGGGTCTTTTTACATGCCCCCAAGAATATGATTTCTTTGTAAAACAGCTCATTACAATTTTTCTTAAACTCTAAATTTCCTGGTCTATATGAAATGCAATTTGATAGATTTTTTTATAGGTCGTAAGCAAATTGCGACAACCTACTATTCGTCATTATTCGTCAGAGCGGTCCGGTGGACCTTTGCTCTTAGTTAAAAGTCTCGTCGGTCTGTTAGTCTGTCGGGTCTGGCTACCCAGATACCAAACATGTTTAAGGGGAAAATGGAAAGAAGGACAGAAAGGAAGGAAGAAATAGACCAAAGAAAAGAAGTAAATCATTTGAAATAGCTCAAGCATTATTGCTTTGACTTTGTAGCCCCAAAAAATAATGTTGATCGGTTTTGTGTACTGAAATAATTTTGGCTGGTCTGAATTTACAATTTAATTTTGATCACAGTGAGAGGCGCGGCCTGCAATGTTTGCGAACTTGCTCGACTGTGTTGTCTACTGAATCATGCAACAGAGGGTTGCTGTGCGATTCGGCTTGATTATAACGCCGCTGCGCCTGTTGTTTTACATAATCCTTTAGATATGGGATATCAAGATCTCTGTGAATGGTCTCATTTGACACGTACCAAGGGGCGTTAGTAATTGTGCGTAGGGTTCTGTTTTGCAGGACTTGCAGTCTCTGCATGTGCGTCTTGGCAAGAAAACACCAAACCGCGCATGCGTAGGTGATTGCGGGTCATGACCATTTTATACAACCGAATGTTGTTGATCAAACTTAATTTTGAATTTCTGCACAACAAAGGGTAAAGCTGCCGAAAGGTAATTTGGAATTTTGTTTTCAAAATATCAGTATGTGTCTGCAAGGTCAACCCCTTGTCAATGATGACTCCAAGATACCTGACAGATTGCTCCCATGGTATGCGAGTTCCATTCACTGATATCTGTGAGGGGGCACCGCAACTTTTTTAGTACAATAGATTGCCTGTATTAATTTTGATGAACCACCGATCCGCCCACTCCAATACTTCCTCCACCGCACTCTGCAGCTTGTCGTGAACCAGGTTAGCAGTGCAGTGTCATCAGCTTAGAGATGGACTTCACAGTTGCAGGGACAAGGGACGTCATGTATATAAAGTGAATAAAGGATTGGTCCTAAGACCGAACCCTGAGGCACACCGGCTCTTACGAGCCGTGTTGTTGACAACACATTGTTAATTTTAATCCGAAACTTCCTTCGTTCTAGATTGCGACAACCTTATAGCCATCCAAAGCGAGGACATTTGGTGAAGGATTCCGTCAAAATAATCAAACTTTGAACTGACAATGTCTTCGAACATGGTTCCCAAGGTTACATTGTATACCGGGCGTTTCAAATTTGACCCTCACTATTGGGATATTGGTAGCTAACAAAATGCCGCCTAGAACGAACAGAAATTTTGTTTTATTTTTTTCTTGACGTTTATTTATGATCATTGTTGTTATTACCATCAATAAAATTTTCATTTTATGTTCAGGTTTTACCATACCTTTATTTCCTTATAATTTTTATCCAACAACAAATTCATGGTCACCTAAGGAAATACTCGTACATCAATGGAATTAGGACGGAAAAGTCCATCTAAATATGTACAAAATTCCAATATAGCGTCCATATGAGAAAAAAAGTTGGTGATAGAATTCGAAAGAAGAAATGTGGAATGGATAATTTGACCTTGCCGTCTTGTAGAGGAGAATAAGTAACAATGACGACTGATATTTTCAAGGCTTACCTAGGAAATTCTGCCTTTTTTGAAATAACTATGATTTGGCAATTTCAATGGAATCAAAATTAAAAAATCTATGCATCCGTGCAAATATCTATTGCGTCCATAAGAAAAAAAAAAGTTGATGTTGGAGGGTAAGAGACGAAACGTCATATTGAAATTCCAATTACGCCAACTTGTAGAGGAGAAAAAGTGACAACTAATGTGCAATTTATTTTGAGATCCTACTACAAATAAAGCCTGGAAAAAATTAAAACGATTTTGGGAAAATTCGTTTTTTTCGTCTCTTCCCGGAAGTTCTATGAATTTCGAAACTTTGTGTGCAATACGCATCTTTGTCCCCATTTAAGCGACCCCGTATCTCTTACAGTTTCCAAGATCCCAATGGTGAGCGTCGAATTTGAAACACCATGTAGACATGGTATTTTCGACTGTTTTCTAACTACTTTTTATCTTTCGCCTTCTGTACACTCATTTTCAGATACCATTATGCCGTAGAACCCAAGGAGTCTCGTCGCACTTCTTTGCGCGAGCAATACTTCTTCGAATGCTCCTGCGAGGCTTGTGAACAGGATTGGCCTCTCTACTCTAGCCTTCCTGACCTGGGTGTTGAAGCTTTGGACTTTCTCAGTTTGGAGAGACTCACACGAGGAGATGTTGGGTACGCTCAAGAAATTCTTGAACAGGTCTTGGAAGCAGCTCGAAAGATGGAAGAACCACAGCCTAACAAGCAGTTTGCTGAGCTACAAGAAGCTGCTAAGCAGTGTTTTCTGTTGATTGGAAATTTTGTGAAGGATCCTATAATGCAATAAAGAAGCTAACATAGATGAATTGTTTTTATTTTTTTCTCCATCTATATCGTAGTGATACAGCGGGTAGACAGAAAAGTCAATAGGTATCAAATCTGATGGCGACGCAATATTATCAATTTGGGCCATCTTCTTCGAAGATGCGAAATACGTAATGCATTTTGGAAAAATATTTTACACCTCAGCTTAGAAGATATTTTGTGTAGTGTTCACGGACGTGGGTTAAGTAAGGTAGAGCCCATTTGTCACATGCAAGCGTCATTACGAATCAACTTTCTGAATTGTGTCCATTACTACGGATCAATACTTTATGGAAATGCATCTAGAATTCATCTTCGAAAAATAGAACAGATCAAAAATAAGTGCCTTAGGCTATGTATCGGATATTTGAATAGCACTCCCATCAATGTCATGGAGGTCGAATGTATCGAACCTCCTCTTCAATTGAGACGACAAATGTTGAGCGATAAAGCCCTGGTTAAACTGGTCAGCAGGGGATTCATTAACGAGATCCACCAATTGTTTATTCATGGATTAACAGCAAAATACTGGCAACACAAAAGGCTTCCTCTGATCGTAGAGAGTTATGAGTGGCTTCTTCCTACCGTCAAGAAGGTACACTCTAATCAAATCAACCCATGTTTCATACCTGAATATTCTGCATATAACTCTCCACCCGAAGTTATCTTTACGAAATATTCCGAACTAGACTTATCAACACCTTACAAATTCTGGCATGATATTCGAACACGATGGAGTGGATGGGAATATATCTTCACGGATGGTCCGAAGAAAGACAATTTAGCGGGATGTTCATTTTATCACAGCAACAATTCGTATCACCAAGAATTCAAGTTGCCACCTGAATGTTCGGTATACACAGCAGAACTGGTTGCGATCAACCAAGCTATTGAATACTGTTTCCAATTCCATGGAAATAACAATTTTGTTATTTTTACCGACTGTAGAAGTGCTGTAACAAAATTGGAGAATTGTCACCCCACTGCAGATCTTAATCATCTAATTGCGAACATCATCAAGCGCATTCAGGAGCTGAATAGAATCGACAAAACTTTAAACATAGTCTGGATCAAAGGCCACTCAGGTATAAAAGAAAACGAGATGGTAGATAATTTTGCAAAAAGAGCTACAACTAGAGGCGATTACGTTCCGGGCATGGAGATTCCTTTTACTGACGCTCATTTTCTGATCAGACAACGACTAAAGAATAAATGCAATAACCATTACAAACTCAGTCCAACAGGAAGTTACCTGAAACGAATACAAGAGACTCTTCGAAGCAGACCTTGGTTTCAAGGAATTACCAATCGTCCTTACATTAGAACCGTGAGTAGAATAAGAAGTGGTCATGTCCTAACGCCCCATCATAAATCAAGAATTGGATACGGAGATGATCCACTTTGCAGTTGTGGAAATATAGGACCCTTGCAACACTTAATATTAGAATGTACAAGTTCCAACAAAGAAAATTCTGAATTGAATAAAATTTTAGCGAATCACGTTCCTTTGCCTCTAAATTTAGAATCAATTCTCAGTTCTGAGAACCAGCAAGTTTACGAACTTTTATACAAGCATTGTCGGAAAGTAGGCCTAACATTATAAAATGTAAATTACAGTAAGTTTGTTTGAAAAAATGAAAAAAAAGAAGAAAATATTGAAAAAAAGCAGATCAGTATAAAGTAATATATATATGTAGATATGCATAATTAAAAAAACAATCTTATAAACAAAATAGAGAAAAGGAAAAAATAAGTAAAAAGTATTGGTTAAAAAAAAAAACTTAAAAAAGAGAAATATGTGTTCGCATACTCTATGTAACTATAATAGAAATAATATACAATAGTAATATTAAGTAATGGATGTTCTATTTTCTATTAATGCATAGCATTATACTGAACATAAGGATCTGGCCAGTTGGTCATCGACCAGTGGCAATAACAGAACAAAAAAAAAAAAACAAAAAAAATTGTGCCCATTGGCTTTTCGCTTTGGATGCCGCATCCGGCCCGCGGGCCGTATGTTGGACAGCCCTGCCATAAGTGATTGCAATGAAATGGAGGACACCTAAATGACGTAATCTTAAAGAATGAAATCCCTACACTTGGCGCTTTTCAGTAAAATGTCTAGTATTTTTTAACTCAATTTGTAATCCTCAAACTTCTCTTGGACACCCACAATGTATAAAATTAACTAACTTATTCAAAAACGAATTAGACGAAGGCCTAGATAATGCTTTTCATTTTTCTTCTGTATGTGTTAAATTATCTTGTACGCCACTCGAAAATTTTTCGCGATTTAGAAAGTATAAATTTAACAACTTATTTCTCGATAAGGGAGAATTTTGGAACTCTTATAAGAATCTTATTTTCGGACTTAAACATTAAGTGTGATTGATATTAAAACAAGACAAATTGCTGATAGGGTATCTAGAAATGCTGAAGAACTTTCAGAGAATACGATTCTAACATCAACTGTGTGCTTCACGGGCCCGTAATGTTCGAAATACCCGTAGCAAAAAAAACAATTTTCAAGTCAATATTTGAAAAAGATTAAAAACTAGTGACATACCGTACTATCACGTCAACATCCCTCAACATTTCTGTTATTTTGTCTCTGCCTGATTCATTAGCAAGAATATGGTGAACATCGCGTGCATCCAGTGTCTGAAAACTCGGTGTCATGACACCTTATTTTTTCGATGGTTCAAGATCTTCACAATGATCTCCTACTTGTACTTTGACCGATTTCATTTTAGAGTTTACAGTTGATAAATCGTACACTACTTGTATACCTGAAATTACCTTAAATATAACCACAGAATATTGAATACACCATTGATTAACGAATTCTTCCTGAAAATAGTGAACTTAATGCTATATAATGAAATACCGTAGCGTCAGCTAAGAGAATTTGTTACAGCTTGTCGATTTATTATATACAGGGTGTTCCTTAATGATATGCGAATATTTAATGGTGTGAATCTACATGAAAAATTAATGTTAGTTTGTTTTATAAACTATGGTCCAAACACGTTTCCTTACAAAAAATCGGGGTGTTGCGCGCTTAAATATTCGCATATCATTAAGGAACACCCTGTAGACTTTGAAAGTGCTGATGTCTCATAGATGGCACTTAAGCCAATTAGAGCATATACTAGCGCATAGGCAGCGCCATATACGAGACAAGAACCTTTTTATAGAAAATACAGTAAATAGAGAAATAGTTGTAACATATTCTGATAGATGACATTATGGTATCTCATTTTATCTCTTTGGATAATTTTTTGCAGCATTCGATTTCTCGCTAGACGATATGATTGGTGCGTGCATCACATGACGGGCACCCTAAAACGCACTGTTTAAAACGTGTATCCCGCAGATGATTGCGCAGAGATACGAATACGCATGGCAGTTTCTCATACTACATGTCATTCTCCCAACGTCAAGAAAATGTTTCCAAATATTTGCAAAAAAATTCGGAGTACTTTTTAGAGAGCCGAATAGCAATGAAATAGTAAATACGCTTTAGATTAAACACTCGGCAGTTCTTTTTTCCATAACCAATAGAAAGAGTATAATCGTTATACTGCTGTTTGAAGTCGTGCACACAAAGTTGACGTTTGCCGAGGATCGATCGGAATTAACAAATTTGCAGCTTTAGAGCATCAAATTCCACATCTCTGTATCTTAGGTTATTTAAATCTAGATGCTGGTCAACTTTGGACAAATCATTACGAACTATTACTGAAAATCCAGAAATAAATCTGATTATTCAAGCGAGATATGATATTTACATAACTTCTAATTAGTTATAGCAAGCAAAAGAAAAAGCTAACATCTTATCTGTAGCGTAAACACCAAATATAGACTTTCCTGAAAGAAAACGTTAATCCGTAGTCCCGGGTCAGGGTCGGAGCTAATTAAGGGCAGTTTCTCCGGGGGCCTATCTCCAGGGCTCATAGCTTCAATGAAGGAGCAGCTTATATCGAAAAATAAAAGAGAGAAGTTTTTTCTTTATATGCATAACAATTTAATTTTTAAAAAAATACAAAACGCGGCAAATGTAAAAAAATAATTTTTTATTGTTATCCAGGCAAATCTAAGAACACCTCAAATGTCAAAATCCAACAAGCCGTTTGGCATGGAGCCTATATACCAGAAAAAAAAAACGACCGCAAAACTTGACGCTTGACTGACGTTGCAGTGATCGAAACGAGTACCAGTTTCTCTGAGCATACGCATGATAAACCTTAGTTTTTATGTATGATAAATAATAGTAGAATGACAAAGGCAACCTTGTTGTAATCTATTCTATAGTAGAATACCAAAATTGATGACTGTAGCGAAACTCATCGTATGCCACTGCTATTACGCGATGTAATCAAAAGGTACCGCGTCAAAGCAGTGGCGCACGATGACTTCTGCTACTGTCATCAATTCTGGCATTTGACTATACTATTATTTATCATTAAATCAAGTTTTATCTAAAAAGCAGATACCCGCAGATTCAAGCGGTCGGATATTAGACTATTAGGAAAGTGTTCATATGGCGGATCTGTCAAAGCACAGCGTTGCCAGATCTGTCGGGCAGAGTTTCCAAGCACCAAAACCCCAAGAATTGGTACTTTTAAAAAAAACCTCCAAAACACAGTTATATAATGCAAAGGGGTAGGTTTGATTGAGAGAGCCGGGGATGATTTCTATCCGCGGAACATGTGATTTCCCCCAGAATATCATACCCCCAAAAAGATGCACCTAACATGGCAAGAATGTAACCCCTCTGAAACGTCAGTCATTCAATTTTTCCGTGGATTTAGAAAGTCGCAATTATACACATAAAGCTACGTGGGAAAAATATTACCCTCCTTCTGAGACAGTCGGGTAAAAAGAAATACCATATATTCAAATCAAAATGATCTTATTGGATTCACAAAATGGTCCTTTGGTAATAGATGGTACTTTGTGATGTCTTATTCTGTTAGAAATTATACTCTGATAAGAGTTGCGAGCTTTCGTTCGTTGACCACCGAGAGTGGTATCATCAGTACATCAACATACAACTGTTTTTAGAGAACCCATTGCAACTTGTTTTTTTTACATACGACATGCACATTTACCATAAGCGCATGTCCATGGAATAGTCATTCAGAGCGCTTTCTGTTAGTCAGCTTTTCGCTTTGTTGGCAGGTAGGTCAACTACTTTACTACTCAAATCGTTTACTATAATGCGGATTTACTCCCTAGTAATCCCAAAAGGACACTCTACCAATAATTGACGTTGTCTCAACAAATTCTCCCTCCACCTGCGCCCCTGTGTTGAAATTTTGCTGGTCATATAAAAAAATACTCGTATAGTACGCTAAGCTGCTTTCATTCCCTGGTTGGTTGAACGGAATCAAGATATAGCAAAGGCAAGGAGAGTCCTTCGGGGATTGGTAATAGGTAAAGTTACGCGAGCTCGATCAGTATTTTAGTTGGTTAGGTGCGTACAGGACCGGACTCGACGATTTTCAGCCTCTATTGTTCTAAAAGTTCTAGACACAAGCACTGCTTTACGTTGAATCATTGATTAACCTACGTATACTACCTCAATATTGCTAACGCCATAATCAGACATGATTATCGGTAAAAACTTGACCGACTTTTGGAATTGAGTGGTCCTTATCAATCTATTTTTTTCTCTTTAAACATCGAAACTATCAAACTTCTCTCCTGGAATTGAACAAACCAAAATACTATTAAAGCCCCAGCCAGTGGGCGGACAGCGAAAGATAACAAATAATGGCCACTGATATTAATCAAATTCAAGCGAATAACCAAATGAAAATGGTATCTACCATTTTGGATCCGTTCAAGTGAATGTGGTTATCAGTTTGGTTATAAGATCCGTGACGTCATGAGTCAGCTATGATAATATGTCATAGTTATCACCGCAAAATTGTGGTATTTACCCATTCAGGAGTAGTTTTATTTTCTGGTGATTATTTGAAATGTTACAAGTTAGAATTTTGCCGGGTATTGGATATTGTTATTGTACTTCAGCTTCCTTTTTGGGAAACTTGCTACAGGCTGACTTCAGTTTTAGCATAAAGTAGAGCACCTTATTAGTTATAATCATTACTGTTGTTGGGGACACTTTAAATCTAGTTCCTATGCTTAACAAAGTATCCTGTGTAACCATATATCACAAGAATATTAAAATATGACCATATAAGCTCACTGGATGATGTCCACCTGTATACGGTTTTGCTAATATCTTTTTTCATCGCTTTTTAATATCATTTCTGCTAACTGAATAACAGTGCAATTAAACACGGATGAGTGTCGCTGCGTAATCGATCAACTACTTGAAGTCATGCTCCTTGTATAATTTTTAAGAAAAAAAAGGAGATCATTGAAGATGGAAGATCAACCAATTTTAGATAAAAAGGAATAAAAAACCGTAGTTTGATATTTTAAATTAAGTTGGTATATGGAAATTCTTGGTTATGTGGTTGTAAACAACAAATTGTATTGTTGGCGATGTCTTCTGTTTTATACAGAAAAAAATGGGTGGACCAGCAGCGGAGTCAACAATTTAAATAGTTTTAGGGCTCTAAAGAGGAAACATGAAATTTATCTGTTACATGTGAGATGTGTAGCCAATTTAATTCAGCTTGGCAAAACAAGAATCGAAAGTTGTCTTAACCAAGCTTTTAGGCAGCACACTTCTAGATAGCGTATGTTTTTTGGCAAAACAGGAATTACCGTTCATTTTAAGGGGATGACTCTAACAATAGAGGAAATTACAGGGAATTCTTAACATTCATTGCCAAAAAAGATCAAAAATTTTCCGAACATCTAGAAACGACGACTGTTTTTTCGGACGGCTTGGATTAGTCATAGCATAAGACGATGAGGTATATCAAGTGCCCCAGACACTCAGTCCAGGAAAGTTTACCTTAATTTAAAAATAGTTTAAATAAAATACCTAAGATAAGCAAAAACTTATATATGGGAGGTTCAAAAAAAACTTTTTTTAATAAGATTTTTCACATCTGGTTTTGGTAACAGTTTAGGAAAAGTCACGCGTCGCCAATGCTGAATAACCGTTTTCTTTTACATGCGGAAAAGTGTAGAGAATTGAAAGTTATCATAGCTACAAAGCCATGGTTCCATCATTAAACATTTTTTTCTGAAAAATAAAACATTTCTCCCATTAATATACTGAAAGGTTTATTTTTTAAACTTTCCATACACCGTTGTAGACGAAAAAGCACCGATTATTGAGTGATATTAAAAATAATCAGAAACTATACACGCGCTTTTCTAAAATGAACAACTTGCAGCAAAACCGCGGTTACAACCAACGCGTTCACGCGATTCGAGTAACTGACGTCATCAATCCGTGTGTCATCTTGAACCATATTATAACCGCGGTACATAACACAGAAATTTTAATTCGCTTGGATTTGGTTATTGAGTCCGACTACTGGAATGAACGAATTCTCACACCATCCCAATAACCGGCCACTTCCATTTTCCCGCCATGTTTTCACAAGACTGTGATATAAAGTTTTACATTCCCACTTCATTCGGGAATGGATACCAAGAAAAAATAAATTCTATATGTATAGTGGAGGCAGGCTAAATGTAATATGTAAACAGTACGGTACTTCAAACTCAAAAGTGCAGGACCGGATTAAAGCAAAAAAATAGTTTATTGCTCACTCTTATCTAGTTTGTATGTGTTTTTGATGAAAATATCTATATTAGATGGACTCGGTATGAGTGTGCTTAAGTTATTTTCCTCAAAATCTTAATGACAACTGATTTGAAATTTCTACTCTACTATCATAAATTTTGGAATACGGTCCTGTCTAAAACCGCCAGTCAAATGCTAGAACCTTCTGTCCGAGTACTGACAAAATAGCATCTTTTGGATTAATATATTTTTATAAATTTACAGGAATATCTTTAGACAATGTATTTGTTGTTGGCGAAAAGTTAACACCATATACGATTACATCCAAAAGCATTTGTTATGTTATCTTGAACACAAAACTCTTAATTACACTTTGTATTCCACTTTTCTCTAAACTTTCCGACCACTGGCACATTCACCCTATACGCGCGTCTGAAAAATTATCCGAAATGAACTGAAAAACCGAGACTTTGGCACAGCTTGTGTCTCTTCTCCATGATAATCACATATCTACTTTGAAAAGATTTAGAGTCTCCTATATGGTTTTCTAGGTGGCGCTGAAGCACTATGCTCATACCGTGCGAATAATGTGTGGTTGAGGTCAGCTTCTCTCGTACACATCTAAATACCGACCTCAACCATAAATGATTCGCATGGTATATAGGTGGCTAGAACGTCATCTGGGAGACAGTAACCTTTAAAAGTAGATCTATTGTAACAAGAATGAATGGTACTATTAGCGCCATCTGTTGGGAATCACGCCAGGGACTCTCGTTCAGTGCGAGACTGACACCGAGTGGTACTACTAGCGACATCTGTTCTGGGCTGCCCTCTATGTGGCGTACCGGAACTTTCTCGAATCAACGAGTACCGGCGATGCTAAATATACAGGGTGGCGCATCGAAAACGAAACAGACGCATTTACTGGCAGCTCAGTTTTTTTTTGGAAAATCGCTCCGACCCGTCGATTTTGTTTTCGACCGGGACACAAGTTTGGCAAAAAATCACGTTAGCACGTGCAGCCCCCTAAGCGGGGTGACACCACCCCTAAAATCTTAAATGGAAAGGGGGGTCGAGTGATACCTTATTTTAAAGGTCTTTCAATTCCCTTTATAATGATATAAAATTAATATACTTCAGTTCAGTAGTTTTGAAGATTTATTGATTTAAAGCTTAAATAAAACTAATACATTATCATTAGTGGAGATCAATACATTTGGCATAAAAGTAATTCAGAAATAAAGAATGAACTGACCCGTTAGGCAAGTAAATGTTGAAAATGCCCACCATGACTCTCCGTGCAATAATAAAAGATTTTGCTCAAAACGTTGCCGGACATTTTGCAATATTTGAGGAGTAATTTGAAGGCACTCATTCACAATTCTTTGTCGCAGGTCTTCTAATGATGTTGCATAAATTTTGCTTTTCTAATGACCTCACATAAAGAAATCCAAAGATGATAAATCTGGCGATCTTGGGGCCCATTCAATGGCACCTCTTCTACCAATCCGTCGATCTGGAAACGTCTGATATAAATCTTGTCTAACACGTAATGCGTAATATGGTGGGGCATCATCCTGTTGGAACATCAATCTATTCGCAATGTACCGCCGATCATTCTGATTTTCAATTATGGCTGTTAATGCAGGATCTATGGCGTCTTCCAGTAATTCCAAATACATTTCACCGGTCAAATTTCTAGCTAAGAAAAAAGGACCAACTAAATGATCGCCAAAAATCCCAGCCCAAACATTTAATTTTTGTGGCTGCTGTGCATGAACCTCATGATAAATTCTGGGATTAGAATCGGACCAGTATCGGCAGTTATGACGATTAACTACGCCATTTAAGAAAAAGGAACATTCGTCGGAAAATCACGTGCTGAATGAAAAATGTTCATCGTTTATAATTCGTTCACTCATATCTTCACAAAATTGTAATCGCCGATCAAAATCGTCTTCATTAAGTTCTTGTATCAGGTGAATTTTATACTGATGAAAACTATGGTCCTTTTGAATCCGTTGGACAGTACGTCGACTAACACCACACACAGTCTCCAATTTGCGGCTAATTAACGTAGGATCTACATAAACTTGACCTAAAACAACCCACTTCTATTGCTTCGTTCCTTATGGGATTTTTCAATATTGCGTTTTTTATTGGCGACTGACCCAATTTCCCGAAATTTAGCTACAAGTTCTAGAACATATTTTCGATGCACGTTACTGTTCTCATGTCGCTCATTAAATATTTCTGCTGTTCTATTAGCGCACTGATTATTTCCGAAAAATATTTCGATAATTTCAACTCTTTCTGCTGTGGAATATACCATGGTTAACTTATGTAATAAAGCGTTACAAGTTATTTTAGTAACAAACTTTGGTCAAATCAATCGCAAACTATGTACTAAATTCCTATTTAAATTAAGTACGGGATATTTTCTTATCTTTCTTCAAGAAATAACTTTTGGGCGTAGTGAAGAAAAGCATTTACTTATTAAGTAAATTCTTTTAGTCAAATTTCTTCTGAAAGTAGTACAAACTAATCTGATGTAGCTATTAAAGTCTACTTTAAGCTTTAAATCAATAAATCTTCAAAACTACTGAACCGAAGCTCATGTATTTTACATCATTATATAAAGGGAATTGAAAGACCTTTAAAATAAGGTACTACTCGACGCCCATTTCCATTTAAGATTTTAGGGTTTGTGTCACCCCCGCCCAGGGGGCTGCACGTGTTAACGTGATTTTTTGCCAAACTTGTGTCCATCTCGAAAAGAAAATCGACGGGTCTGAGCGATTTTCCAAAAAAACCTGAGCTGCCAGGAAATGCGTCTGTTTCGTTTTCGATGCGCCACCCTGTATAAGCCGACGGCCGGGAGAGGGAAGCAGAGATGAGTGAATGGCTCGACATAATAATTCGTAAATAAGTAGTCAGACATAAATAGTGGTGTACATAAATGTTCTAGTTAGTTAGGTTAAAGTTAGTTGCGTGGTGTCTTAATTATACTAAGTGACATATAAATCCGAGCACCCAGTTTAAATGGTTTTATTTTAATAAAATTTTGTATAAGTACTTAATGAAGCATAATAAGTAAATGATAAAAATTTCAAAATGATTGCAGTGCTTTAAAGCCCTTTGACCCTTAATAATGTGTGGATGCACCCTGATGTGCTACGCATTCTCCAACGCGCCTAGGCATGCTTCTGATCAGGTGGTCAATGTCCTCCTGTGGTATCTCATTCCAGGCAACCACCAACTCCTCTCGAAGTGCTTCTAGAGTCTGAGGAGGACGTTGCAAATTGAGCCATGGTAACAATGTGACATCATTATGTTGAAAGAAGTCTATTGTGACTCTTGCAACATGTGGTCGGGCATTATCTTGTTGGAAAGTTGGATCTGCCAGGGTGTCAAGATAGGGTAAAAGATGGGGTTCTAGAACTTCGTGGATTTAACGCTGCGCGTTCATGTTACCTCTGATGAAGATTAAAGGTGCTCTGGAACCATAAGCTATAGCACCCCAAACCATAACTCCAACAGTGTGATGAACATGTCTTTCAACAAAAAACTGTGGATTCCTTCTTTCACCACGTCGCCTTCTAACCCTGGCACGACCATCGTGCATGCCTAAACAAAATCGAAACTCGTCACTAAAGACAATACTGTTCCATTCCTGATCCCAGAGTGACCGTTGTCTGTACCACTCAAGGCGATTACGTTGGTGTTCTCGAGTTAAAGGGAGGATCCAGTGTGGTCGGTATGAAAACAAGCCAAAACTTCTCATTCGTCGGTAAACACTTCGCATGCCAATAGGTCTTCCGTGTTCTGCAAACCATTCATTTGCAATGGACCTGGTAGTGGAGAAACGGTCCCTGAAGGCCAATAATCTTAGGCGGCGATCTTCACAGCCTGTTGTTCTACGGCGGCGTCCAGTGCCCCTTGCTCTTTGCGTACGGCCTTCTCGAAGCCATGCCTGACAACACCTAACCACAGTGTCTACACTTCTTTGCACTCTAACTGCAATTGCCCGAAAAGAAAGTCCAGCTTCCCGAAGTCCCACTATACGGCCCCTATCAAACTCACTAAGTTGACTAAATCGTACAGGTCTCCGTACTCTAGGCATCGTAACCGATCGTAAAGGATGTCAAGAACCAACATCCGCTAACGTTGATTCTTTACTGCGGCTGAAATATTCATTTTTAGAGCGTTAGTGAATTAAAAAAAAAGCAGTATAAAAACTGGAATGTCCAACTGATAAGGCTGAACATTTTTACACTTGTTATTTACAGTAAGATAAATACATAGTCATGCCATAAGTTCTGTCCCTCGTTTTCAAACAAGTGTAGACCTGTTAATACTTGTCCGATTGTTTACATTGTGGTGTCAGTTGATTAAGCGCTTTTCGGGTAATTACATATACCTCAGTTTGTATTGATCTCTCGAAGCATAACGATGGAGTGGGGCAAGGCAGAGAACCGTATTGCAGTGATAGCTTTACATAAGTGTAATCACAGTGCTAGTCAGATTTTTGAACTCTTACGTGGCCTTCAAATATCGCGTAAATTTGTGTCTAGGACCATTCAGCGGTACAATGAGACGTCCTCTGTTGATGACAGGCCAAGAAGCGGAAGACCTCGTCAAGTAAGGACTCCAGCAGCCATCAAAGCCGTAAAAGCCAGGATTCAAAGGAATCCACTCCGGAAGCAGAAGATCCTATCCAGGGAAATGAAGATTCCTGTCCGGACGATGTCGCGCATCATTAAACAAGACCTAGGGCTAGGGGCTTACCGGAGACGTACGGGCCAGCGACTTACGGCCACCTTGCGACACATCAGGGCGACAAGATCCAAGAAGCTCTTGGAGAGGTACGCAGCTGGGGGATTCCGAAAGATTTTGTTCACGGATGAGAAAATCTTCACCATAGAAGAAAAATTCAACCGACAAAATGACAAAGTGTATGCAAGGAGTTCACAGGAAGCTTCGGAGATCATTCCGAGAGTTGAGAGAGGCCACCACCCTGCGTCAGTCATGGTTTGGTGGGGGGTGTCCTACGAAGGGGTCACTCAGCTCCATTTCTGTAAACAGGGCGTGAAAACAAAAGCGGCAAACTATCAGAGCGACATACTGGATCCTATCGTCAAGCCTTTAAGTGGTACATTGTTTGCCAACCAACACTGGGTCTACCAGCAGGATTCCGCCCCCGCTCACAAGGTTAAGAGTACGCAGCGCTGGCTGGAAAGCAATGTGCCAGAGTTCATTGCTGCGGAAGATTGGCCCTCAGGGAGTCCGGACCTCAATCCTTTAGACTACAAGTTGTGGGACCTGCTAGAGCAGTTGGCCTGCTCCAAAGCCCACCGTAATATCGAGTCCCTGAAAGCGGATTTGATCCGATCAGCGGCAGCTATTCCTTTGGAAGCTGTGCGTGCAGTGATAGATGAGTGGCCCGCGAGATTGAAGCAGTGTGTGAAGGCCAAGGGGGGACATTTTGAATAAAACTGTTTGATTATGAATTCTAAAAATGTTGTCGAATAAATAATATCTTTCATATAAATATATCTTATCTTGTTTCATTTTTATCATGAGATTATCATGGGACAGAACTTATGGCACGACTATGTACATTCACCAACTTTTATTAAAATAAAACCATTTAAACTGGGTGTTCGGATTTATATGTCACTTAGTATAAATGAGTGCATGTCTTCTTGTGGAATCGAGTGTTTTTAATCCACACCCAAAAGATCCCAGAAAAACGCTACACTATGATTATTGGGGAGAGGAGAGCTTTGAAAAAATTCAGTTATGAGCCTCTTTTTAATTTATTATTTAGATATAATTACAATTTTATATTGTCATTTGTTGCAACTGCTGCTCAATTCCACCAACAACTTCAGCAATTATTTATTTGATTCAGGCCATTAATCGCCTGCAGTTTGTTTGAATAGAATTTTTCTTGATTAACGCCTAGAAAGTATGTCAGGAAAACGTATCTATAACATTTTTTATTTATGACCAAAAGAGAGTGAAGATTCCCGTGAGTTTGAACAATTCTGATGCGGTCGTTTGTCGTAAAGCGAACCATAATTATATTCCCGGGTCCTAGATAAAAAAGACTTATTATATAAATGGTATAAAATAAGTCGCTGAAAAACGACGCGAAATTTAAATTCCGAAGAACCTGCTGGTACACAGTTTTGTTCATTTTCCAACGTATCTAAAATCCGGTCCTGAATACATAGGAATGACGTGGATGTGGAACACTGCGTCCCGTAGGAATACTTGGCGTAGCCCGCATTAGCTTTGTCGCAGTCCTTATTTTCCTTTTTGAATGTCAACAAAATGTAAGCCAGGACCTTGCGACTAATAGTTTTCCGAACGAAATCTTTATGAGGGCAAAGCGTTTTCCTTCCCAGGTTAAGGTATAAGATTCATGAATTTTAAAGAAGGAGCTAACGTTCGATATGTTTTACTTTTCTTCTCAACAGTCACTGGATAATAACCTATGTTTGAATTTTCTTCAGTCCTTGTTAGAAAACAAAGCTTTGATGTGGCTTTGATGTACACAGGGTCTTAATGCTTCCTAAGGTACTACTTGGCAAAAATTTCAAGGATGGATCCCTGGGTGGCTAAATTCCTCGGTGTCGAACTATCTTTTTTTTTCTTAAAAATCGTAATAACGCCTCATCCGGTTTTGTTGACATTTATTGATATTTAGCAGGTATATATGTATCTTAAGAAATTCACTAAACCGATTATCAGAAACGCTTTATTAATGTACAAATGCATGACATATTATGTCGCCGGACTCAAATCCGTGATTGTTTCCATTTTGGATGATTGGGTATTATAAACGAACTTTGTTATTGGAATCATTTCGAATTTTCAACCTGAAACTCATACGAATTTACTCAAAACCGTCTGAAAAAAGTTTGAACGAAAAAAAATATATATATACATATATACAGGGTTATCCAAATTAAGTGTCCACCATTAGTAACTTTGTTATTAGTGAAAATACAAAGTTGTTTGAATTAGCAAACTAGTAGCATTTTTAACGCTGGTAAAAATGAGAAATAAAAAAAAACAATTGAGAGTCGTTATTTTGATTTTTTTCAGTAAAATAACATTTTTTTAAATGGAAACCCCTGTACATTATATTTTTTTCTGTTAAAGCATCAAATTTTAAACAAAAAAGTTCATAATGACTTTTCCGCTAAAGTCAAAAATAAAGTCAAAATAACGATAAACATTTTTAATTATTTGCAGTATTATAATATTAAGACGGCTATGAAAACAACATGGCGTTCGCGATTTGACAGCATTAAGATAAGCGACAAATTGTTAAACTGGACATACTCGCAACTAGAAGGCTTTGGAAAACAATGATAAAATCAAATAATGTCAAACATTAGTGTAAATACTTGTTTATAAGGTTTATTGTGTCATTAATTTAAAGAAAAATGTTCTCCCATGAAGAAAAGTGTGATATGTTAGAATGCTATTTAGTGTGCAGAAAATCCTCCTTGAGAGCAAGAGAATACTACAGTGAATTATATCCCGCTCGCATTCAACCGTATGAACGATATTTTCTGAGACTTTATCGAAAATTTAGGGGCAACGAAAATGTTTTTGCTAAAACAAGGGCAAAAAAAGAATTCATAATAAGCGAGGCCACGGAAATTGCAGTTATTGGATATTTTGAAGCTTATCGTGAGAATTCAATAGCAGATATTCTCAAGGACTCTAATTTCAGTTATGGTACTGTTCAAAGGATTTTAAAAAAATACAAATTTATTCCGTATAAGTACCGACCAGTTCAAACGCTTTTGGCAGGGGATCCAGAGAGAAGACTTGTTTTTTGCCATTGGTATCTTAGCTTCTGTCGCCAAAATGTAAATAACTTTCGTTACCTTTTATGGACAGATGAATCAAATTTTTCAAATTCTGGAATGTTTAATAGAAAAAACCACCATTATTGGTCAAGAGAAAATCTTTTGTTAGTACATCCAAGAGGCCCACAAGTCCGTTTCAGTTTCAACGTTTGGTGCGGTATAATTGGTTCAAAAATTGTTGGCCCGTTCTTTTATGAGGGAACCCTAACTGGTGAAAGATATGTGGAATTTATGTCAGAAATTCTGACTAATTTCTTAGACGAATTGGATCTTATAAGTAGACATCATCTGCATTTTCAGCAAGATGGCGCACCTGCCCACAACTCCAGAGGTACTTATCATTTTCTAAGTACTACTTTTAATGATCAGTGGATAGGAACAAATGGCCCAATACAGTGGCCTCCCAGATCACCAGATCTAAACCCACTTGATTACTTCTTGTGGGGTTACTTAAAGAACCAAATTTACAAGCGAACGTACGATAACCTTGACGCGTTAAAGACTGCAGTTAGGGAAAAGATAACCCAGATAGATGGTAGGACCATACTTAAGACAGTCCGAGCAGTTGAAAAACGTGCCCAAAAATGTATTGAAGAACAAGGTGGTGTTTTCGAGCATCTTCTTTAAAAAAAAATGTTATTGTATTTTGTAAGATTATAAGTTGATGTTGAAAATAAAGTTTGTCGATACAATTTAATTGTTTCAGATTGGAGGCCATAACTTCAACAATTTGTAACCTAGGAGAAAAGTTATTGTAAGCTTTTTTGTTTAAAATTTGATGCTTTAACAGAAAAAAATATAATATACAGGGGTTTCCATTTAAAAAAATGTTATTTTACTGAAAAAAATCAAAATAACGACTCTCAATTGTTTTTTTTTATTTCTCATTTTTACCAGCGTTAAAAATGCTACTAGTTTGCTAATTCAAACAACTTTGTATTTTCACTAATAACAAAGTTACTAATGGTGGACACTTAATTTGGATAACCCTGTATATACACACATATATATATATATATATATATGTATATACAGGGTGTTTCAGTTTATTGTTGCATAACTTTAAGATTCGATAGAACTTTTAAAATTAATGCATAAAGTCTATATAAACATGGGTGGAAAAATGCGTGGTTTCCGAAATACAGGGTGTTTAAATTTACTTTCTAAAATAGTTTTTTTTAAATATTTCGAACAATATTTGATGTATAACAGTGAAAATTGGTATACACGGGTTTTTTGGTACGACAAACCGAACCATGGGCATAGTTTTACTGTAACCGCTAGAGGGCGCTCTCTACTGTACCTGTAGTTTATTAAAATGACCGAAAAAATTTTCTTGGTGCAATTTTTTGCTTTTTAAATAAATAAACTGATTCTTCGCACTTTTCAACATAAAAAAGGTCTCTTGTGAATTTTCGTTATAGTTAGCCGTTTTTGAGATATTTCGATTTTTAAGGTTCGATGCATTTTTAATTATTTATGATAAAATAACGTGAAAAAGTCAGTATCTCGATAATTTTAGAAGTAGACTGTGCCTGCAAATATTTTTGAAATTGAAAGCGGAATAAGGTTAAACGTCAATTAGTTGACACTTAGTTTTGTTGTCTGTTGAAACCTGAAACGTTTTTTTGCAATTGTGAATGCACGAAATTTAGTTTCTTTTACCTGTTTTTTTGTAAGTTTTATAAAAATGCCATATCTATTCTCCAATCAAGAGTTAGCGGATATTCATTTTGTGTATGGCTTTGTAAATGGAAACACAGCAGAAGCAGCCAGAGAATACGCACGAAGATTTCCAAACAACTCGCTCAGTATTTGTAAGAGTGCATCGCTAAATAATTGAAAATGGTTTTGGAAATCTCCAAAGGGATCAAGACATAAATGTTCGTCAGCCCAGATTTACCCGTATGATTCTGCGTGAGTTTGATAGAGATCCGACCACAAGTGTTAAGAGAGTTTCTGGTGCCTTGGGAATTTCAGCAAGCCATGTTCACCGTGTTCTTAGAAATGACCATAGACGTCCTCACCATTTGCAACCTGTGCAAGGACTACAACCAGGGGACGCAGAACGAAGAATCACATTTTGCCAGTGGATTCTTGATAGAACTAATAATAATAGGGAGTTTTTAAGTAACGTTTCATGGACCGATGAGTCATGCTTCACTAGACGTGGAGTGGTAAATTTTCATAATCAACATATTTGGTCGCATGAAAATCCGCATGCAGTTCGGGAAAGAAAATTTCAGCATGAATTTAGTGCGAACATGTGGATAGGTATCTACCGTAATCGACTATTTGGACACTACCTTATGCCTGCAAGGTTAAATGCTGCGACCTTCTTGGAATTTTTAAAGGCTGAACATGCAAATATGTGGGATGATGTTATGTTAGATTTAAGAAGATTGGCCTGGTTCCAGCTTGATGGTTGTCCAGCTCATTATTCGAGAATAGTTAGAAAGTGGCTGGATGAAAATTATCCAGAAAGATGGAGGACCAGTCGCCTGGCCTCCACGATCCTCTGACCTAAATCCATTAGATTTCTTTGTGTGGGGATTTCTAAAAGAAAAAGTGTACCAGACTCCCGTAACCACAAGAGATATAGTATGCTAATAGACAGAATCAGGAATACATGTGATGCAATAAGGCCTTATTTGAATAATGCTATACCACGTTCGATCATTCGTAGATGTGAATTGTGTATTGAACAATTGGGTTTACATTTCGAGCAACTACTTTAGATTTTGTATGTTTGTCCTAACTATCCAATAGCATTTTAGTTGTAAATAATTAATTTAATTTGTTAATAATATACCAAGTGACATATAAATCCGAACACCCAGTTTAAATGGTTTTATTTTGATAAAATTTTGTATAAGTACTTAATGAAGCATAATAAGTAAATGATAAACATTAATTTAATTTGTTAAAAATAATATTGGAAAATTAAACAAATTAATATTCTGTTTTTTGTGTTTATTTGGAGTTAGGAATTATTGCTGTGTTTAAAAACACAATCTAAACGATCATCTTAATTACTTGTAATTCCCAAATCGAAAATGTAAAATTATTTTCCCATAAATAATTAAAAATGCATCGAACCTTAAAAATCGAAATATCTCAAAAACGGCTAACTATAACGAGAGCTTTTTTATGTCGAAAAGTCCGAAGAATCAGTTTTTTTATTCAAAAAGCAAAAAATTACACTAAGAAAAAATTTTCGATCATTTTAATACACTACAGGTACAGTAGAGAGCGCCCTCTAGCGGCTACAGTAAAACTATGCCCATGGTTCGTTTTGTCGCACCAAAAAACCCTTGTGTACCAATTTTCACTATTATATATCAAATATTGTTCGAAATATTTAAAAAAAACTATTTTAGAAAGTAAATTTAAACTATTTCGGAAGCCACGCATTTTTCGACCTATTTTTATATAGACTTTATGCATTAATTTTAAAAGTTCTATCGAATCTTAAAGTTATGCAACAACAAACTGAAACACCCTGTATATACATGTAATAGTCGCACAACCCCTAATAACAGAACTGATAGAATTCCCAACAATAACATCAATTCAAACAGTACAAGCACCAACCCAAACTCCAGACCTGGTTTTGCTGTCCTACCCTATATCAAGGAACTGACCCCAAAGCTGATCAGATTGTGCAGTCCTTTGAACTTTCGAATTGCTTGCAAATCCGTCCTCACTATAAACTGCATTTTTTCAAAAATGAAAGACAGAGTCCCGCTGCTTGGCTTAACCAACACAGTCTACTCCATCAATTGCAACAACTGCAACCAAATATACATAGGTCAGACCTCCAGATCTCTTAAAGAAGGATTACATCACACAAAAGTGATTCTAGGCTTCATCCTGAAAGATGCGCTCTAGTATCTCATGTTAACACAACAGGGCACTCTATGAATTACACAAGTATCAAAGTTCTTGATAAAGAAAAACACCTATCCAAACGTTTATTCCTGGAAATGTCCCACATTTTCATGAATAACAACTGTATCAACAAAAAGACAGATGTTAAGCAACTGAGTGTCATTTACTCATATTTGCTAAACTGCGAAAAATTGGAGAACTTACATATCTCCCCAAATTTTGACTCTTCCCAACCATAAATGGAATCTGTTTCTTGGTCGATTCCACCAATAAACTTCATTCCACTCAAATTCTAATAATTTTCTCCTCACGATTTAATAATAATTGTTAATTTAATTTCCCATTAATTAAAATATAGTTAATTCAACTGCCTCTGGTCGGTTTAACAATTTCTTACATAACATTCTGAAAATCACATCATCTGAAGTGATTTGGCAACGTTGGCACACGCCCACAATTCGTTCCATCTTTCTACACAGACATTGACAACCTTCGGCGTTCTGTCAAAGAGTTCATCTCACTCATTATTCCATGACCACCATTTTGTGCAATCATCAAGTGGCTTCACGATGTAATGCTTTCATGTTCTAAAAAAAATTTTTTTAATCTGTTTTTAACTTGTTCTTGTCACACAATTGTGTGTATTTTATATAATTTTGACCATTGTACCATCTATTAAGCTTTCACCATGTTACTGGGCGTTTCCCTCATCCTGAACGTAAACAACAATTAGCAACATCCTCACATACTACTGTAAGTTAAGTCAATTTAAATTCATTTTACACTATTGTTGCTACTGTTATCATTGTAATTGCAGCTCCTGATGATGATGGCAAAGTCCATTGAAAGCTAGAGAGAATTAAAAAAAGTATAAAGAGTCCTCTTTGCTTAAATTTTGTCGAAGTACCCAACAAAAGGCGGAAGATTTAATTTTTCACCTAACTGGTCTAGACGACAATGACCACTTCTCAAAAAAAAAAATATATATATACATAATATTATATATAATATTTCAAAAAAGTTTAGAAACGAATAATTATCGACCTACGTATTTACGTTTATGTAAACTTTTTATTTAATATCTGGGACTTGTCGTGTGGTTTTCATCCCTATACAATAGTCCCAGAGGTTCGTAACACGCTAAGATTTCGCGAAGCCATCATTCCAAACTTTAAGATGTCATCACGCAAAACCAGCATAGACCACGACTGCCTGCATTTCCGCCCCCAAAAGGACGTCCATCCTCCCAAAACCACAAACGAGCATGAGGATGTCTGTCGATTTCTTCGATGTGCCAGACACGCCTTTCTCGTTCATCGTTCCAGGAGTCACCACTCAAAGTTTGGCCAGACACTTTATTAACACACTGTATTTATGCATCCTCTTTACACTAAGTAGTTTCATTAGCAGTTTGCCAGAGTCTCATAGCACCCATAACCGTATCTGCAAAGCTGTGCATAATTAATACTATTACACAAATAAGCTGTGACCGAAATGCAAATTTGATCAAAGGGTCAACGAACAAGTCGCTAGCACTGTGTCAATGTTGCCAAACATAGAAAATAAAAAACTTTCTGGTTTCGAAACGTGGCAGAATTTTGCAGGACTCATCACTAGAAACGTGTCCGTTCTTGGGCTTTTATCCAAGATATTTTCATAAGGTCCCCTCGGAGCCCCGATGATCAGAAACATTTGACATAAATTGAGTTGTCCTAGGCTGATCCTTGACAAATATTTAAGTTTCCGTGTTTGTTTTTAGACATTCTACGTATTTAGCAAAGAAATTATGCTCTAAAAGAGTCCGATATTTGCTTTGTAATGTAAAGCATCACTTACTTTACACGTTTATAACTCGAAGTTGAAAATTATCATTAAAAAAATAATATTCCTGCTTTAAAAAATAGATGTCGAAATCAAACCTCTGGTAAAAAATGCAAAGCAATTAAATTTGATCCTTACAGAATGTATTTAAAACGGATACAGAGTTTTCAACTTCTTAGCGATAAAAATTGCTGACGTACGAAACACTTCTGCTTCCTGCGTTCTTTCATACCATCGTCTTGTTCAGAATGACATCAATAGCTTTAGCCATTCTAGAATTCCATTTGTTTTCAGGTTATCCCATTATACTTTGCGAGCTTGAAAAGAGATTTCAAAAGAACAGTGGATAATAGATTGACGCAAGCTAAGTGGACCACTACAAAGCTAGGATCATCGCAATCTAGCGGTCATGTGGTGACTGGTCCTAAAATTGCAGACTGAGATCTATACAGTCTCAACCGCTGGCTGCTATTCACAGTGCGCAGGGGTCGATTCTAGCGATAGGTGGTGCTTCGTGAAGTCTTATTTTGATAGATGAGATGAGACCACCTGCACTATGTGGCAACGAAAAACAAGTTGATTTGAACAGGGAAAATCAAATTTGTCGGACGGCTCGAGTTCAATGTGTCTGAGAGAGAAGCGCGAAAAGTGTGTAAGCTATACTATAACTATCTAAAACTGTAATGACTCATCGATGTTAACGTGAACATCACTTAACTACCAGTAGTCGGCTGTTCATAGGCGGGGTATGAATGTTTAACATGGGTGAACTAGATTTGTCACATGCTTAATAAAGAGTGGTTTGAAACATATTGTAAGTCAAAAATTTGTGAATTACCTTTATTCATCGTCGCTTCCACTTACATCTGACAGTAATAAACTGTTGCTATCGCTTTCCTCGTTGAAATTGACTATAACTGGCTCTATGATGGTGTCGATGTGGTGGTCTTCCTTCACAACATGACGGATAGCATTCTGCCAAGCTTCGGGCGTTACTAGCTGTATGGAAGTCTCAAGTAAAATTTTAACGTCTGGTAATTTGAAGGTTGTGTTATGGCGCGCAATATAACCCTTCACTTGAGCCCAGATGAGCTCTATTGGGTTCAGTTCACAGTGGTAGGGCGGTAACCGCAGCACAGTGACACCACATTGACGGGCCATCTCATCAGTCACGTAACTAATGTTCGCAGGTTTGTGCTGTTTAATTTTTTCATACAATTCCGCTTTCACATATGAATCGTCAAACGGGATTCCTTTTCCCGTTCGGCTCGACGACTATGGTAGGAAGCATTATCCATGACGATCACACAGTTGGGCTCAACTCGCTGAAGCACCCCTTGAAACCAGCTCTCGAAGCAGCTGGCATTCATTTCGTTATGGTAATCACCTCCTTTCTTAGAGACGAAAATCAAGTCACACTCTTCTAAAAAGCCACTATCGCTACCAATATGAGTTACGATCAATCTTTGACCTTTCCCTGACGGTCCACGAAGACCTGTTGACAAACCTTCAATGCTTGCTTGTCGGTTACTCACTACGTTTTTGTCTATCCAGGTTTTTTAAACTGTGTGACCTGCATTTACCCATGTCTCGTCCAAATAATAGATTTTTCTGCTTTGTTTCGACGCCAGGTGACTATTTCAGGTCTCTCTATCAATACTGACTTCCGATTACGCGTTTCGTAACGAAAATTAATTTCGTGCAGGGATTTCCTCATTACCTCGACGCTCATTTGGGGTATAATTTCATTTTCCTTGATCGCTGCATGTACAGCCTTGAGGGTTGGTATCTCATTCCTAAAGAAGAATGAATGTACGGTTCGCCTTAACGCCATTTTGCTATCGTCATCCAATTTAACGGCCTTTCGTCCCTTCAAATTCAACTTTGGATCAGTAGTAGCTCCAGTTTTCTTCGTTTCATGCACCACCCTGCGAATGGTCCACTCTGGAACGCCTGTCATACTTTCACAACGCGCGAGTGCATCTCCCTGCGACATAGTTCTGTTCAGATAATTGAACACGTTGAGCACGATTTCTTTCGCGTCCCTCTTCAGTGCTTTACGAAGCCGTCTACTTGTTCCCTGGCTTTCAGTACTTCCACTCGTGCCATGTGTACTCTCCATGGTTAAGTATAACCAAAACAGTAACCACAGAAACCACAACAATAACAATCACACAACAATTCTTATAAAAACACACAATATGCGATCGCTCAACGAAACACGTTCCAATGCGTTGCCGACGCCTATGAGTCTGCCGGTCGAGGCGCGTCTTTGATTTCATTGGTTCTACCGGCGGAGAACAATCAGCCATTATTACCATCTCTGTCTGTGCTGTTGACCACCGCAAAGCCACAGAAACGACATATGTCGTACGCTATACGGCTGTACTGGAAGGAAGCCGGGATCGAGCTCTGATCACGTGTTGATCACGCGTATGAGTCATTACAGTTTTAAATAGTTGTAGTATAGAAAGAGACAGAAGCTGGCTGGAGAGCAAAGCTCATCACCGCATTGCCTAGCAACGGTGACGCAGAAAGTCTTGCAATCTGTCGCGTTGCCAATACGTTACACCAGAAAGGTTACTGTCAAACTCAAGGGGGAGGTCGGATCGAATATTTAATTTAATATTTCTTTTTTATTTTGATCAGAATTATTTATTTATTTCAATTTTGATGCAACTTAGTGTTTTAACTTCTCTTAGAATTATCTTTCACCGAGGGTGATAAAATCAACACTTCCTATCGCAAAATGTAACAAGTACCATTACGCAATACAAATTATCACTGCCTGCGTGTATGCAGGTGACAACCTTTTCGAAGCAGGACGATACCGCCTAATGAGCGCTAGATGAGTACTGACCAAAATCGCTCATCTATGATCATGGAGGTGGAAACCTTGCCTTGCACGAGATGCGGTGTTGCCAAGCAGACCAATCATGCAATGTTGCAGAGCTTGCGGCGATCCTGACCTATCATTTCGACCTAAAATGAAGCTCCGTTAGGACCGATCTGGAACCGATCCTAATCAGATCCGACAAAATTCACGATTAATTATGATCAAAAGTTAACTTTTAGTCAGCATATAAATAAAAAAGCATCAGAAGCATTGACGGCTTATGGTTTCATAGCAAGGAATTGCAGGAATTTTCATAACATAAAGTCTATTAAGCTATTATATTATACTTATGTTAGATCCAAAGTCGAATATTGTAGTATTATTTGGAGCCCTTACTATGAATGCTATAGCACAGCTATTGAAAGAGTACAACGGAAGTTTATGAAGTTTGTTCTGTTTAGGATTGATGGGACATATCCGGAGAGAGGTACAAGTAATGAGGAACTATGTAGTCGCTTAGACATGTTGACTTTGAAAAAACGTAGGTAATGTGCCTCAATAATATTTGGCTACAAAATGATCAACAATTTAATTGATTGCCCCTTGATCTTGGAACAGATCAAGTTTCGAACTCCAACGTTTGCATCTCGCAATCATAAAATATTCGGGCTTCCTAGAGCTAGGACAAACATTCTTCTCAAGTCACCGTTATATGTAATGTGCTCTAACTTAAACAGAATTGGATGTTACTGTGATATATTTACGACAAATGTTAATTACCTGCTAAACGCAGCTAAGGCTTATTCGAACCAATAGCTCATGTTACAAATTTATACCTGTGTTGCATTTGTTGTTTTCTTTTCGCTTTTTTTTTGCTTTTGTATTATGTTTATAAATTGTCCTATAAATGGGAAACTATTGGACAATAAAGCTATTATTATTATCATTATTATTAAAAAATGTGTACGCTCAAAATAAAACCATTATATTATGTATCTATACACATTTCTCTCTCGTATACATTGGACTCAAGCCCCCAGACAAATTTGGTTTTCGGTGTATATTATTTGAGGAACAGAGTCTAGGTCCACAGGATTGGCGGATAATCATATAGGTCCCGTCCCGTATTTAAAGAATACGAACGAGATAGAAGAAGAGAGCAAGTCTGTGGACGCTTCTTTCGCGCTCCAGCATGTTTTTGTCTCCATCCCGCTTGTACACCTTACTGGAATTGAAAAAAAAATCCATTTATTTTTTTTAGTAGCCATATGTAGCATATCATGCAGACGTTGAAAAAGTAACAACATTTCTGTCAAAAAAGAAAAGTCATTAACGCCGTCTGGAGAAAAGCCCGAGAAAAAATATCGGTACAGATGCTTGTCTATGTTTCACATTGTTTATCTGTTTACAATAATATTTAAAAATGGCCGCATATGTTGCAAAACGATTATTCAACATATCTTTGTAATCGATGGGCCGATTTTATTTTTTCAACGTTCATTTTACTCTTTTCTTGAAAACAAACGTTTTGTAATACATTTTTTGAATGAAAGTATTATTTATTCAGATATACCAAGGTTTTCAATTTTCATCAACTTGTGCTATTCAAATCAACTACTATTTATTTTTATTCCAATAAACGTCATGTAGAACAGGCATCACAGCCGCACTGGCTTCATTCAGTCAACAGTTTTTCAATACTGGAATCGAAAAAAAAACAATCCATTTCTTTTTCTCAGCAGCCATATGTAGCAATGGCTTGCAGACGTTGAAAAAGTAACAACACTTCTATCAAAAAAGAAAAGTCATTAACGCCGTCTGTAGAAAAAAAACATCGGTATACATGCTTGTCGATCTTTAGAGGTACGTATGTTTTACAGTGTGGATCTGTATACAAAGATCTTTAAAAATAGCCGCATATATGTAATTTTAAAACGATTATTCAACATATCTTTGTAATCGTTACGCCAATTTTAACTGTTCAAAGATGATTTTACCCTTTTTTTGAGAACACACTTTTTATAATACATCTTTTGAATAATCCAGCAGTTATTCAGATATACCAAGGTTTTCGTTTATCATCAATTTGTGCAGTTATTCAAACAATATTACTTTAGTTGGGAAAAAGGTCGATTTCGTACATTGAAAACCATCACAACTGCAAATGACAGTTTTATCTAATCTTACTACAAAAAAGAAATAACATTGCAGATGTCTCAAAGTCTAGTATCAGCCACTAAGATCACATGTAAACTTACATGTGGTGTTAGTTTTTAATGTATGACATTATTAAGCATCTATAGGAATATATAAAAAGATCACACGATCCTGTTGGTGGTCATTTGGCCGCCATGTTTAAAAGTTGACAGCCAAGTTGTAGAACGATAATTCAGCATATGTATCTTCGTAACTCGAAATTTCAAATCTCTTATAGCTCAAATACTACTACAAAAAAGTGCCTTAGAGGGGCTCATTTGTCAGTGAAATATCCCTGGAGTGTTTTTTATTCTATCACAAGCTGCAATTATTCTTTCACTTAATTCCTCTACAGTGTTAATGGGACCTGTATACACTAGTGTCTTAAGATAGCCCCACAAAAAGAAATCTAAACTGTTGAGGTCTGGGGACCTTGGTGGCCATTCTTGGGGCCCACGGCGGCCAATCCAACGATTTGGATAAACAGTTTGTAAATAATTACGAACCGCTACACTGAAATGCGCTGGTGCACCATCATGCATGTACTACATATTGTTTCTTATTACTAACGGAACATCATCAAACAGCAAAGGCAACTGTTGTTGAAGAAAATTGAGGTAAGTCTGTCCGTCAAGTCGTTCCGGCAAAAAGGATGCACCAATAAAGTGGTTGCCAATAATTCCTGCCCGTACGTTAACCGAAAGTTGCTGTTGGAAATGGGTTACGGTTACGGCATAGGGATTTTCTTCTGCCCACAAATGGTTATTGTGGAAATTCTGAATGGCATTTCCAGAAAAATCAGCTTCGTCCGTGAACATAATCATTGATTCAAATTGCGGATTTTGTGTAATTTTTTGAAGATACCACTGACAAAAGGTCACACGTCTTGGAAAATTAATGGGAGGTAATGCCTGTACTCTTAAAATATGGTAAGGATATAACAAAAAATCCACTAAAATTCTCCAAACAGTTTGATGGCAAATATTTAAGTGTCTAGCGATCTTCCTCGTACTCGTTTCAGGATGTTCTTCGACTTCGTGCAGCACTGTTTCCTCAATTTCAGGTGTTTTCTCACTTAGAGGCCTACCTTCAGATGTTCTTTTTCGGACAAAACCAGTTTCAACAAGACGACGATGAATATTAGAAAAGGTTCGACTATCTGGCAAAGCACGATCGGGATACAGAGCTGTTTTGACCGACGCGTTTATCGAATCGGCCGCGTTCCAGTAATCCACACTGGGCTGTTTCTTCAGCGGTTTATGCAGCGATCCATTCGATTTGCAGAATGGATGACGTATTGTATTTATCGCTACTGTATTTGTATTGGAAAGTTAGTAAAAAGAAAAAAAGGAATAGAAGAATGTGGATACATCCAATCATCGAAGAAAGGCAACGAAAAGGTCATTTTCATACATTGTTTGCTGAAGTACAAAGAGATGAAGAAAAGTTTTTCAACTTTACTAGGATGTCGCGAAGTACTTTTTACGAGTTATTAGCAGTTTGTGGAGAAAAACTAGCAAAGAAAGATACACGTATGAGAAATGCGATAACACCAGAAGAAAAACTATGGAATACGTTTGCTGATGTGGAGGTGGTGGTGTATCTGATGTCTGATTTGCTTCGGTCCTGGTTGCATATTTCGAAATAGTCTGCATTATTTCAATCCTGCATTTTGTATTTAAATGTCTTGGCAGTGCAATAAGTGAAAGTACTAAGGAAAGTGCAAAGTGGTAATTGTCATCTTCAGTCATCGCCTTGTTTGCTCTTTTTTCGTAATTTTCAAGTGAATGTAATATTTTTCTTCGACCGGGTGTGTCCTTTTTTGCCAATTTTAGAATTATACTCTTCTTTATAGATTAAAGTGGGCGTTTCAGGGTTATTTGTATCTAATTCGGATGAATATTCATTATCCAATGAACTGGTGGTTTGTCTGGGCAGTATTACATCTGTGAGAAATTGAAATTGTAACCTCTGTGTACATGTATAAACGTAAGGAGCTTTCCGATAAGCTCCAGCCCCTGACTTTCCTTTCCTTTGATGAATATCTCTTGAAAAGTTGCCTCGGATATTTTTCCACTTGTTATGCAATTCATTACCTGTAACAAAATAGAATTACGTACATTACGTTTTAATTAACTGCATTTTTTCATTTTAGATATTTGGCCACGGGCTGCTCTTTGGCCGAATTATACTAAGTGACATACTCGTATAAATCCGAACACCCAGTTTAAATGGTTTTATTTTAATAAAATTTTGTATAAGTACTTAATGAAGCATAATAAGTAAATGATAAAAATTTCAAAATGATTGCACTGCTTTAAAGCCCTTTGACCTTTAATAATGTGTGGATGCACCCTGATGTGCTACGCATTCTCCAACGCGCCTAGGCATGCTTCTGATCAGGTGGTCAATGTCCTCCTGTGGTATCTCATTCCAGGCAATCACCAACTCCTCTCGAAGTGCTTCTAGAGTCTGAGGAGGACGTTGCAAATTGAGCAATCTCCTACCCATCATATCCCACACGTGCTCAATTGGGGATAAGTCGGGAGATCTTGGTGGCCATGGTAACAATGTGCCATCGTTATGTTGAAAGAAGTCTATTGTGACTCTTGCAACATGTGGTCGGGCATTATCTTGTTGGAAAGTTGGATCTGCCAGGGTGTCAAGATAGGGTAAAAGATGGGGTTCTAGAACTTCGTGGATATAACGCTGCGCGTTCATGTTACCTCTGATAAAGATTAAAGGTGACCTGAAACCATAAGCTATAGCACCCCAAACCATAACTCCAACAGTGTGATGAACATGTCTTTCAACAAAAAACTGTGGATTCCTCCTTTCACCACGTCGCCTTCTAACCCTGGCACGACCATCGTGCATGCCTAAACAAAATCGAGACTCGTCATTAAAGACAATACTGTTCCATTCCTGATCCCAGAGTGACCGTTGTCTGCACCACTCAAGGCGATTACGTCGGTGTTCTCGAGTTAAAGGGAGGATCCAGTGTGGCCGGTATGAAAACAAGCCAAAACTTCTCATTCGTCGGTAAACACTTCATTTGCAATGGACCTGGTAGTGGAGAAACGGTCCCTTAAAGCCAATAATCTTAGGCGGCGATCTTCACGGTCTGTTGTTCTACGGCGGCGTCCAGTGCGCCTTGCTCTTTGCGTACGGCCTTCTCGAAGCCATGCCTGACAACGCCTAACCACAGTGTCTACACTTCTTTGCACTCTAACTGCAATTGCCCGAAAAGAAAGTCCAGCTTCCCGAAGTCCCACTATACGGCCCCTATCAAACTCACTAAGTTGACGAAATCGTACAGGTCTCCGTACTCTAGGCATCCTAACCGATCGTAAAGGATGTCAAGAACCAAAATCCGCCAACGTTGATTCTTTACTGCGGCTGAAATATTCATTTTTAGAGCGTTAGTGAATTAAAAAAAGGCAGTATAAAAACCGGAATGTCCAACTGATAAGGGTGAAAATTTGTTCACTTGTTATTTACAGTAAGATAAATACATTCACCAACTTTTATTAAAATAAAACCATTTAAACTGGGTGTTCGGATTTATATGTCACTTAGTATTTTCGTATTGGTAGATCTACTGCTAGTAACGTTATACAAGAAGTATGCAAAGCAATATGGATTGAATTTAACAGACAAAGTGATACCGCAATGTTCAACAGAGAAATGGATAGAAATTGCTAAAGGGTTTCAAACATGTGCACAGTTTCCCAACTGTATAAGAGCAATAGACGGGAAACATATTCGGACTAAGCAGCCACCCAATAGTGGGTCTATGTACTACAATTATAAACAGTACTCTTCTACGGTACTGTTTGCGATGTGCGATGCCAATTATTGCTTCACGTATATTGAAGTGGGATCATATGGTAAATCAAGTGATGCTGGCATATTCACAAATTCTAAACTTTATGAACGATTAGTTGATGGTACATTGGGAGTCCCTGCACCCATGTGCTATTCACGAAACGAAGGAAAAACATCCTTTCATGATAGTTGGCGATGAGGCATTCCCCTTATCCGAAAATTTGCTTAGGCCTTTTGGAGGTAAACAAATGACACCTTTAAAAGAAACTTTCAATGCTAGATTAACCCGAGCCAAGGACAAGGGATGGCACTCGGTCGAATGACGAGAAGTTAGATGAAAATATCAATCTTGATGGTCTAGCACCAGATACAACCCACAGAGGAAATCCATTAGCATTATCTGCTAGAGATAAATACGCTCAATATTTTGTAAAACAAAAAACCGTTTAAACAATAAAGATAGCCAATAAAAAATATTGTTAATTTGTTCTTATTATAAACAATTATTATACCTACCTAACAGCTTCTTTTCGTCAATTGTGCTAGTTCCTCCCAACATTTTCTTCTCATAACCCTATCGCTGTATTCCTTTTTCCTCAAATCCCAAAGTGACGGTCGGTTCTCTACTTCGCTAATTAGCTTTTCAGTATCAATTTTGTGTGCTTCCATTTCTATACAAAACGAGTCGAGGCACGTACGTGTGTGAACAGAGTAATCTAATGACGCTGAATGACTCAACGCGCTACTTGAATTAAACCGACTCGATTCTTCAGATCAACTACAAACCGAAGCTGTTTTAAAACCGCCGCATTGAAACGAAATGCGTCGTACCGCTGTGTGTATTTTGTACTACGAATGATATATCATACAGTATACGACTCGGGCACCAATTCGATAAACGCGTCGGTCAAAACAGCTCTGTTTGTCTTTACCCTAAGACGGTACACAAAATCATGCTAAAGATGCAAACTTTATGAACCGTCTCCCTGCCCCTGTGGGCCCATAATACTCTCTCCGCCTACATATCGGATGTTATACAAATTAGGGTCCATACATACTCTCTTACATGACTACTGAATACAGAAATACTGCATATCGATCCGAGAGAGGTAAAAGTGTCACGAAGTTCATATTTATCCAGCATTCATTCCTAGGCGTATATCACATCCTTCTATCGAGAGAGCTCCTGGCTGTCGCCGACAATAGAAATTCAAATAGGATCCACCGAGATGCATCCTTTAGTAGGTACTGGGTGAAATATCTTGCTTTTATTCTGATGTACATACATGTCCTTTGAATATTCAATTTCTCAGATGGATTTTTGTGTTGGTAACTAAAGATAAAAAATACATGATTTTTTAGATTAGACGACTGGTGGTTTTTAATTATTTTTATCTATCGGCGATGTATTGTAATAGTGAAAAAATGGGAAAAAGTTCTGTAGTTTTTGAAAATCGATACAGAGGTGGTGGAGCGAGGAAACAATAAAAATCAGTCAAACATCGTTTTTTAAGGTTTCAGAGACCATTTTCAGATAGATATCTGTAACGTTTAGATATTGGTAGTTGGGGGTGGAGGAGGTAATATCGCAATTTTTTGGCGTTAGGATATAAACATGCTTCCCCGGTTACTGTACGCACCTAACGTACAGGGTTTGTCCGGAAAGTAATAGGACTGAGTCGATTTAAAAACATTTATTGAGCCAATCGTTACAATTCTTTAGAAACTTTCCAAATAGGCTACTTCTGCGTCGATGCAGCGCTGCCAGCGCGATTTCCAAGCATTGAAGGCGTCACGGAAGGCATTCTCCGGAATAGTCTTGAGAGCCGCGATGCATGCTGCTTGGATCCCCTCTGTCGTCTCAAAATGTTTGCCTTTCATCGGCCTTTTCAGGCGAGGAATCAAAAAAAAGTCCGAGGGGGCCACATCTGGGCTGTAGGGTGGCTGCGGAAGCGCTGGGATGCCGGCCTGCATTTTAACACTGTGGTATAGGATTGGGCACCAGCCTTAATTTTATTGGTCAATTTCAATTTATTCAACCAATAACAAGCCGGGTGCCGAAATCACTACCGGAATGTTAAACAGTGCTGAGCATGTGGTCAGAATGTTATCAATTTAAATTTAAATTTACTTACCTTCCGCTAAAAATGCGTAAGATAGTAATCAACGCAACGTTGTTTCCTATTACGATATTTAATGATTTTAAAATTAATAATTTGGTTTAGCAATAAGAAAAATCCCATGAAAAATTTAAAATTATATATTATAGAAAATAACTGAATTTAAAAAGAATGCAAGGAAATGTAAAAATCTAAAAAATCATATACTTTTTTTGGATTTTTGTATAAATAATCCGCGGGTGGAAAAGTGGTATTTTGCTCCCAAGCTAAATTCTAATATCTATGTATACACAGAGTGTATTTTCTCATTCAAGTACAGCATTTATCATTTCAGGGAAAAAATTATCACTTTTCGTGAAAAGGTAGTAGAAAATAAACATATTAAATGTGAATGTTTATTGGTCCGTTCAAAAATAAACAAGAAAATTCAAAAAACAAGAATATTCAAAAATAAAAAAGAAAATTCGAAAATTAACAAAATAATAATGTAATAGGTTTTAGTGACCTGTTCCATGAGACTTAGCATTCGGTAAATTTTGCTTTACATTGAGTGCTTCTCTTTCTTTTTCTTGGTGCGCCTTCTTCCTTTGGTGGCCGACCAATCGGTAACCTTTTGCAACCCCTTGTAATCCCTACTTATTTCGGGTCACTCTTGAAGGCAACCTTCCCGATCAAAAAACTTAATTAACACACAAATACTCCAGATTTGCCTTAAAAATAATTTCATCAACTGAAGTCAATATTTTTTCATCAAATTAATATGGGACTACCCCAGAGGCATTTATACCCTTTCATTTAAAAAATAATTATCATAATCGGATAAGCCATCTTGAAAAAATCGGTAAATACACATAGAAAAAAATATAGCTGACGAATTGAAAACCTCCATCTTTTGGGAAGTCGGTTAAAAATATAGTTTGCATTCGCTTAAGCAATATTATGCCCTTCGTGCGCCTTGAATTTCCGAAGTAGGTATTCTGAAAATTAGTTCTAACCCAAACAAGAACAATCTAGCTCGAAAACATTAAAAAAGTCTAGCTCCAAAGATAAAAAAGCTACGGTCGTGATTAGAATCAAATAAATAATCCTTTACAATAACAATACACTTACCTATATACAAGAAGACGCGGATTTGCGAGACCACATCTGAATCGCCAAGTTGTAAGAGTCTCTATCTCTCAGCCACTGCATAGTGCCTTCTGCGTCTGTAAACTGTCCCCTGTATATATTGTTTTTTATTTTAACGCAACCTTCCATTGTTCTGCTCAACTCGAAACGTATTAAAAACGATGACGCTTGAACTTTTAGGTTATAATATCTAACGTAAACTGCGTAAACGATAAAGAACTTCCTTACGCATCGGCGACCTTCGAAATTCCGAACTGTATTTCGGTAATCCTCAACATTCGGGTAGTGATTTCAGTACTCGATATATTAGTAGAAGCAATTTAAATTGATAACATTCTGACACTGTTTTCAGCACTGTTTAACATTCCGGTAATGATTTCGGCACCCGGCTTGTCATTGGTTGAATAAATTGAAATTGACCAATAAAATTAAGGCTGGTGCCGAACCCTATACCATAGTGTTAAAATGCTGCCGGCCTTGGTCAGGTAGCTTCCAGTCGGCTGCGATGTCTTGTCGGACCCGTTTGAGTCTCCTGAGCACTTCCACGTAAAACTTGGCGTTGACGGTTTATCCAGGAGGAACAAATTCATGGTGGACGATGCCTTTGGTGTCAAAAAAGACAATGAGCATCGTTTTCACTTTGGATTTGCTCATTCTTCCCTTTTTTTTGCGAGGAGACGCCGTCGTGTGCCACTCGGAAGATTGCCTCTTTGTCTCGGGATCATGCTCAAAGATCCACGATTCGTCACCTGTGATTACGTTATTCAAAAATTGGGGGTCACTTTCACACATGTTCAAATTTTCTTGGCACACTTCCACTGACCGCAATTTCTGGTCGTCAGTGAGCACATGGCGGAAGAAAATGAGTCCTATTACTTTCCGAACAAACCCTGTATGTTTTGGCACAAGATTCATTCAATTTTAACAAACACAGTCAGTTGATATTTATTTATTTTGAAGGTTTCGCTTCAAGGTGTCGAATAAATTAGAAATGAGAAAAAGTATCTATAAGTTGGTTGTAGGGGTACCCAAAGCTAAAATATGTCCAGTATTCCAGAATGAAAACATTTCACGCTGAACCATTTATTGAACAATAGCCAGTGTGAGCAGGGCATACCATGACTGAATTTCCGAAAAAAAGGAAGACCACGTGCATTTTCTACACAGAGGTCAGAGAGATTGGTGCGGAGAGTAAAAAATCAGGTTGGAATGTCAACAAGGAGACTGGCTCGTCAATGCAGATCTTCTAACGGCCGTATCATCAGTCGCTCCTACAATAATTGTAGGACGCCTTTATGGCCTGCTTGATTTTCATAGTTTTCTAGTGTTCCATGTCAGCGCTCTATTTTGAAGTTTTGTTACAAATATCTATTTGAATCAAATTGTTCATGCTTTTGATTAATATCATCTGTTATATCGACGTGAAATGTCTTACAATTCAAAAAGAAAATATAGCCTCACAATAAGGGAGCGCTAACGCTGACACACAATAGAACAAATCTAGAAATACCCCAGCCTTTCGGAAGTGAAGGACAGGAAAAACTATGAAAATCAAGGCCATAAAGGCGTCCTACAATTGTAGGAACGATTGACGATACGGCCCTAAGAGTACGATGTACTCGTAGTTGGAATTGACAGATTTTATACGGACAGCGTAGAGGAAGGCCTTGACAATGTTAGATACAAACATAAAGCGAAATTTGCAGAATAAAATCCTTGTCTAGTGCGCAATTTCTAGCAGGGGTGTATCCCGTACTCCAACCTTTTGTGGGAATTGTGAGGGGTGAAGCTTTGAACAGTCAGAGCTATATTGATAACTGCCTTTCCAAATTGCTTCAGTTTTGGCTAGACCTAGCATCATGCCATTACTCAAGAGATACCCAAAACTGGCTTCTACAACAACATACCCTGTGTTCCCAAAAAACGATAATCCCCAATCTTGCAGGCAGAGGATTTTTGGGCTTTACTGTCTAGGGGGTTTATCAAGTCTAGGAAGCCCAAGATGAAGAGAAGATGAATTGATCTGAATTCTATCCAGGACCTGATGAGAGACATTGCAGAAAATTGCGTCTGGTAGAGCAGAATTGGCCACTCTAGTCAAGTATAGAGTTGTGATTTGTGATAACTACGAGCACCTTCCCACTTCAGTTGGCCCAACTATTGAAATCCTTTTTTTCTTATCAAACACAAATAATAAAAATGTAGCAGGGTATTATAGGTTTAAAATATTAACAATGAATATTTTGATAATATACAGGGTTATCCAAATTAAGTGTCCACCATTAGGAACTTTGTTATTAGTGAAAATACAAAGTTGTTTGAATTAGCAAACTAGTAGTATTTTTAACGCTGGTAAAAATGAGAAATAAAAAAAAAAACAATTGAGAGTCGTTATTTTGATTTTTTTCAGTAAAATAACATTTTTTTAAATGGAAACCCCTGTATATTATATTTTTTTCTGTTAAAGCATCAAATTTTAAACAAAAAAGTTCATAATGACTTTTCCGCTAAAGTCAAAAATAAAGTCAAAATAACGATAAATATTTTTAATTATTTGCAGTATTATAATATTAAGACGGCTATGAAAACAACATGGCGTTCGCGATTTGACAGCATTAAGATAAGCGACAAATTGTTAAACTGGACATACTCGCAACTAGAAGGCTTTGGAAAACAATGATAAAATCAAATAATGTCAAACATTAGTGTAAATACTTGTTTATAAGCTTTATTGTGTCATTAATTTAAAGAAAAATGTTCACCCATGAAGAAAAGTGTGATATGTTAGAATGCTATTTAGTGTGTAGAAAATCCTCCTTGAGAGCAAGAGAATACTACAGTGAATTATATCCCGCTCGCATTCAACCGTATGAACGATATTTTCTGAGACTTTATCGAAAATTTAGGGGCAACGAAAATGTTTTTGCTAAAACAAGGGCAAAAAAAGAATTCATAATAAGCGAGGCCACGGAAATTGCAGTTATTGGATATTTTGAAGCTTATCGTGAGAATTCAATAGCAGATATTCTCAAGGACTCTAATTTCAGTTATGGTACTGTTCAAAGGATTTTAAAAAAATACAAATTTATTCCGTATAAGTACCGACCAGTTCAAACGCTTTTGGCAGGGGATCCAGAGAGAAGACTTGTTTTTTGCCATTGGTATCTTAGCTTCTGTCGCCAAAATGTAAATAACTTTCGTTACCTTTTATGGACAGATGAATCAAATTTTTCAAATTCTGGAATGTTTAATAGAAAAAACCACCATTATTGATCAAGAGAAAATCTTTTGTTAGTACATCCAAGAGGCCCACAAGTCCGTTTCAGTTTCAACGTTTGGTGCGGTATAATTGGTTCAAAAATTGTTGGCCCGTTCTTTTATGAGGGAACCCTAACTGGTGAAAGATATGTGGAATTTATGTCAGAAATTCTGACTAATTTCTTAGACGAATTGGATCTTATAAGTAGACATCATCTGCATTTTCAGCAAGATGGCGCACCTGCCCACAACTCCAGAGGTACTTATCATTTTCTAAGTACTACTTTTAATGATCAGTGGATAGGAACAAATGGCCCAATACAGTGGCCTCCCAGATCACCAGATCTAAACCCACTTGATTACTTCTTGTGGGGTTACTTAAAGAACCAAATTTACAAGCGAAGGTACGATAACCTTGACGCGTTAAAGACTGCAGTTAGGGAAAAGATAACCCAGATAGATGGTAGGACCATACTTAAGACAGTTCGAGCAGTTGAAAAACGTGCCCAAAAATGTATTGAAGAACAAGGTGGTGTTTTCGAGCATCTTCTTTAAAAAAAATTGTTATTGTATTTTGTAAGATTATAAGTTGATGTTGAAAATAAAGTTTGTCGATACAATTTAATTGTTTCAGATTGGAGGCCATAACTTCAACAATTTGTAACCTAGGAGAAAAGTTATTGTAAGCTTTTTTGTTTAAAATTTGATGCTTTAACAGAAAAAAATATAATATACAGGGGTTTCCATTTAAAAAAATGTTATTTTACTGAAAAAAATCAAAATAACGACTCTCAATTGTTTTTTTTTATTTCTCATTTTTACCAGCGTTAAAAATGCTACTAGTTTGCTAATTCAAACATCTTTGTATTTTCACTAATAACAAAGTTACTAATGGTCGACACTTAATTTGGATAACCCTGTATAGTAGAAAACACCAACTTTATCAATCCCTAATCAAATTTGCAGCATAAAAATAACACATGTTGCAATTATAGCATATCAACCTATTTTCATTTCAATGCAAAATCAGTCTATAACGCAAGGTGGCTGTGAAAAATAAAAGCCATGACAATTGTTTTTATTAATCACAGCTGTCAGACTTCGTTTAAAATAGTTATGGGTAGTTAAGGTTTTCAAAATGTGTAGAGGAAAGGTTATTAGTGAGAAAATTCGGTTACTGATAATTAAATTTTTTAATTCTGGGAAATCAAACTCAGAAATTGTTAGACTTATCGCGATACAGTGTGAGAAATATTGTTAGAAGATATAACGTAACTGGTTCAGTTAATATTAAGCCACGATATGTGAAAAAAGGTAATATCACAAATGCCGACCCAAGAGCATTAAGAAGAATAATCGTAAAAAACAGGCGTGCCAATTATTTACAATTAAGTGTTCTGTGGAGTGACGCTGTTGGAAGGAGAATTTCGAGGTCCACAACTCAAAGAGAGGCCCACAAACTGGGATTTAGCACTTGCAAGTTTTCTTATAAAAAAAAGTGAAGTAAAAACTCTAAAGTTGCACAACTTGTTTATAGGCCAAAGAATAGCCACTATTAACTCCACTGCAAAAGAAAAATCGGTTTAGATGGGCTAAAGAACATAGACAATGGACACCTCAACAATGGTGTGCAATACAATGGAGTGATGAGGCCCGATTAGAAGTGAGTGCTGGTGACAGTCGCAGTAGAGTTATTCGCAAAAAAATGAAGCATTCCATGTTGACTGTCTGAAGAGAAAAGTTAAATTTCCAGCATCCATTATGGTCTGGGGCAGTATGTCATCAAAAAAAGTAGGAAAACTTCATTTTATTGATGGAAATGTGGATACAAACAAATATTTGGCAATTTTAGAAGAATCGCTTTTACCAGTGATGGAAGAATGTTTGACATCCGGCCAAGATTTTGTATTTCAGCAAGATGGTGCAGCGTACCATACCTCAAAAAAGGCTATAAAATGGATGGAAGAAAATAATGTACCACTTTTGAAATGGGTTTCTAGCAGTCCAGATCTGTCACCTATTGAAACTTTGTGGCACGAGATGAGAAAGGTTCTACGACAACATCCTGCTCGTACAATCACCGAACTGAGACAAAAGCTGCAAGAAATATGGGATTGTTTTACACCAAATTTCTGCCAAAACTTGGTTAACACTATGCCCCAAAGAATCTCAGCCGTAATAAAAAATAAAGATGATGTTACCCAATGGTAATCTTTCAATTGTTGCTTTGTCAACTTCGCGCATTTATTCGCACATTGTTTATTTGTTCAGATGTTCTATTAGTTATAGGTCTAAGTGATTTCAAATATGTATTTTTTACGACTAGAGTGTATCTGAAATGTTTTTGAGAAAATAAATTGTTTTAGAAGTAAATAGTTTCGTCATGTTTAGTTTATAAAGGCATATTTTGGTACAAATCTTGAAGTGGGCCAACTGAAGTGGGAAGGGGCTCGTATATAGTAATATAAAAATAAATTTCTTCATAAAAAATGCGATAAATATTTTCTGCCAAAACTTTCAAGGCATACGTTATTAGACATATCTCATACATCATAGGTTTCCCTCTACATTTGCCGTTGAAACCTAGAATGGTAGACAAGTATTTTCAACACACGTAAGTCGGGATTCTGTATTTGCTGTAACAATTCGCGTTTGTAATGCTCACACTCTTTCGAACATAGTGTTATTTTAACGTTTTGAAATGTTTCCGTTATTATTTGTATGTGATTAACTTATCTGGTTTGCTTATATAGAGGATGTGTTCTTTACAATGTGACATCTGTATATTTATTACCTACAATACTTGTTATAGCTGTGCAATGAAATATATAATAACGGGTCGCGAGATTGTTAAGTACCGGATAAGAAAAATTACGTTTTTCTACATTTCACGCTCATTTCACAAATAACAAAATAAATGACGTGTTATCATTATCGTCCAACCATATGTACTGAAAATAAACATAAATGCGTTAGAAATTATATACACCATAAAAAGCGATCAATTAAGATATTGAAGCCAAGTATCATTAACCTTGAGTTGAAAAATGTCTGAATGATAACGTGGCTAATTGCTTTTTGGTATGCCGCTATGTATAAAACTATGTCAAAATGAATGGTGTATAAACAGATCTACAGTTATCAATTTGCTCCAATTTATCGACAAGGCAACTCGAAAACAGAGATGCTATAGCGCTACGATGGGTCGAGAGTACAACATACCTATCGCATCGAAACAGTACACAGGATTTTGGCGGGACTCGGAGCTGTGTTTTGTTATGCGTGCCTTATGATCTGGGGTCATGGTTTTTTAATTGTGTTGGGAAGTTTCGTTTTTCTCAGTTTCGGTGCAACTTTGAATCGAAAAGATGGAAGGCAGATAACGGTTTTCATAAAATTTCGTGTGTACTAGTTTTTTATTGTGTCAGGGTGTTTCAGTTTATTGTTGCATAACTTTAAGATTCGATAGAACTTTTAAAATTAATGCATAAAGTCTATATAAACATGGGTCGAAAACTGCGTGACTTCCGAAATATAGGGTGTTTAAATTTACTTTCTAAAATAGTTTTTTTTAAATATTTCGAACAATATTTGATGTATAACAGTGAAAATTGGTATACAAGGGTTTTTTGGTACGACAAAACGAACCATGGACATAGTTTTACTGTATCCGCTAGAGGGCGCTCTCTACTGTAGTGTATTAAAATGACCGAAAAGATTTTCTTAGTGCAATTTTTTGCCTTTTGAATAAAAAAACTGATTCTTCGCACTTTTCAACATGAAAAAGCTCTCTTGTGAATTTTCGTTATAGTTAGCCGTTTTTGAGATATTTCGATTTTTAAGGTTCGATGCATTTTTAATTATTTATGATAAAATAACGTTAAAAAGTCAATATCTCGATAATTTTTAGAAGTAGGCTGTGCCTGCAAATATTTTTGAAATTGAAAGCAGAATAAGGTTAAACGTCAATTAGTTGACAGTTAGTTTTGTTGTCTGTTGAAACCTGAAACGTTTTTTTGCAATTGTGAATGCACGAAATTTAGTTTCTTTTACCTGTTTTTTTTGTAAGTTTTATAAAAATGCCATTTTTATTCTCCAATCAAGAGTTAGCGGATATTCATTTTGTGTATGGCTTTGTAAATGGAAACGCAGCAGAAGCAGCCAGAGAATACGCACGAAGATTTCCAAACAGACGACATCCAACTCGCTCAGTATTTGTCAGAGTGCATCGCCAAATAATTGAAAATGGTTATGGAAATCTCCAAAGGGATTAAAACATAAATGTTCGTCAGCGCAGATTTACCAGTATGATTCTGCGTGACTTTGATAGAGATCCGACCACAAGTGTTAGGAGAGTTTCTGGTGCCTTGGGAATTTCAGCAAGCCATGTTCACCGTGTTCTTAGAAATGACCATAGACGTCCTTACCATTTGCAACCTGTGCAAGCACTACAGCCAGGGGACGGAGAACGAAGAATCACATTTTGTCAGTGGATTCTTGATAGAACTGATAATAATAGGAAGTTTTTAAGTAACGTTTTATGGACCGATAAGTCATGCTTCACTAGACGTGGAGTGGTAAATTTTCATAATCAACATATTTGGTTGCATGAAAATCCGCATGCAGTTCGGGAAAGAAATTTTCAGCATAAATTTAGTGTGAACGGGTGGATTGGTATCTACCGTAATCGACTATTTGGACCCTACCTTTTGTCTGCAAGGTTAAATGCTGCGACCTTCTTGGAATTTTTAAAGGCTGAACATGCAAATATGTGGGATGATGTTATGTTAGATTTAAGAAGATTGGCCTGGTTCCAGCTCATTATTCGAAAATAGTTAGAAACGGGCTGAACGAAAATTATCCAGAAAGATGGATCGGCCGTGGAGGACCAGTCGCCTGGCCTCCACGATTCCCTGACCTAAATCCATTAGATTTCTTTGTGTGGGGATTTCTAAAAGAAAAAGTGTACCAGTCTCCCGTAACCACAAGAGATATGCTAATAGACAGAATCAGGAATGCATGTGATGAAATAAGGCCTTATTTGAATAATGCTATACCCCGTTCGATCATTCGTAGATGTGAATTGTGTATTGAACAATTGGGTTTATATTTAGAGCAACTACTTTAGATTTTGTATGTTTGTCCTAACTATCCAATAGCATTTTAGTTGTAAATAATTAATTAAATTTGTTAAAAATAATATTGGAAAATTAAACAGATTAATATTCTGTTTTTTTGTGTTTATTTGGAGTTAGGAATTATTGCTGTGTTTAGAAAGACAATCTAAACGATCATAAAAAAAATTATTTTCCCATAAATAATTAAAAATGCATCGAACCTTAGAAATCGAAATATCTCAAAAACGGCTAACTATAACGAAAACTCCAGGAGAGCTTTTTTATACAGAAAAGTGCGAATAATCTGTTTTTTTATTCAAAAAGCGAAAAATTGCACTAAGAAAAATTTTTCGGTCATTTTAATACACTACAGGTACAGTAGAGAGCGCCCTCTGGCGGCTACAGTAAAACTATGCCCATGGTTCGTTTTGTAGTACCAAAAAACCGTTGTATACCAATTTTCACTGTTATACATCAAATATTGTTCGAATTATTTAAAAAAACTATTTTAAAAAGTAAATTCAAACACCCTGTATTTCGGAAGCCACGCATTATGTTGCAGCGGAAAATAAATGTTTTAAATTTACAATTTTCATGATGCTATACAAGGAATAACACCGAATAAGTGAGAAAATGTATCAGCATGTAAAAGAAAAGGTCGAACCTAAGATCTGGGAATTATGGTACCCATTCACGTACAGGCGGACTGCAGTCCCGAACTGTGAACGATCTGGCCGTCAGTCCAAATTTCAGCATACACGTACAGGTGGCCGGCAGGTCTGTGCCTGCAGTTTACAAAGATTGCACAAAGTGTGTACGTGTGTGGTGGTTAATCGTCAGTCCGGGTCGTACGATAGCGACTTTCATTGTATTTAAAAATTGTGTACACAGTTTTGGTAAAAAATGTCTGATGTGACGTTAAATCAGCCATCGTTTGTTACTGGTTTTATTGATATTTATCGACAGTTACCAAGTTTATGGAATATTAAGTCAAAACAGTATTCAAATCGAAAAGAAAAGGCAAAGGCGTATGAGAAACTTATAAGTTATTGCAAAACCGTAGACAAAAATGCTTCGATGGATATGGTAAAAAAGAAAATTAATAATATTAGAAGTGCCTTTCGAAAGGAGCACAAAAAAGTTCTAAAATCAAAAAGAAGTGGATCATCTACAGAAGAGCTGTATGAGCCAACTCTTTGGTATTATAAATTACTGCTTTTTACGGCTTCGCAGGAAGAACCTAGGATGTCAGTTTCAAATGATGATGAGTCGGAGTCGGAGGGTGACGATGCCAATAATGAGGTAAGGAAATTTTTTGCAAATAAAAAAATCAAATAAAATCTTTTTATTTCTTGTCTAAAATAAATTCTTTAATTCTACAAAATTATCAAGTAAGATACATATTATAATAGGTACATTGATTAAATAAAATTTTCTTGCCAGGAAACTTTTCCAACAGTATTAAAGAAATTTTTATAATTCACTCTATTTTCTTTGGCTTCACGTGAAGCATTACGACCATATCCTGGTTGTAAATTATCTAATGGTCTTTCTGCTCTCCAGTCTCCCCTTATTATATCCCCTGTGTCAATAATTTCGGTGTCAACATCATTTCTCGTTATATATGAAGTTTTAGAACGTCTCAAAAAATTATGCAACGCGCAAGCTGCTAGTACAATTTTGTCAATTTTGTCAGGTTGCATATTAATTGGAGTATGGAATACTCGAAAGCGATTAGCTAATATACCGAACGCGTTCTCAACCGTGCGGCGCACACGGCTAAGTCTATAATTGAAAATAGATTCTTCTTTTGTTAAATTGTTTCCCGGGAAAGGTTTTAAAATATTTTCATGTAATGCAAACGCATCATCTGCCACAAAAACGAAATTTAAATTATGCTTTGTTACGTCATTAGAAGGCAAATTTAGCTTTTTTTCTATAAGTTTATCGTAAAATTTTGTATATTCTAAGACCCCTCCATCAGAAACTCGCCCATTACAGCCTACATTAACATATATGAATTCGTAATCAGCATTAACAAGGGCCATGAGAACTATACTGTGATAGTCTTTGTAGTTAAAAAAATATGACCCGCTGTTGGCTGGTTTAACAATTCGCAGATGTTTACCATCAATAGATCCTCCACAATTAGGAAAGTTCCATCTGGTTTCAATATTATAAGCTATTTCTTGCCACTCCTCTGATGTTTTTGGAAACTGTAAAAAAAATTATAATATACATTTTGTATTTTGTACTTTCAGGAAGATGTCACCCAGCATGATACTCAATTTTCACCGCTTACTGAAGATGCGTTGCAAGCACCGTCTGAAATATATCAGCTATCACCACCACAAACACCGCATCAGTCATCAACCTATTCACGTCCATCAACTTCCAGATCTTCTAATAGTGCAAAAAGAAAGAAGTATGGACAGGAAGAAAGTATCCAAAGGATTTGCGCTAAGTTGGACAGAGAAAATGATGAATGTGACAGTATTGGAGAAAATGTGGCCCATAAACTGCGCCGAATGGACAGCGACCAGAAAATGTATGCTGAATTATTACTTCACCGTCTTCTCTTCCTTGGTGTTCAAAAGAAATTATGCGAGGAATCTCATATATGTATAAATTCGGCACATAGCGTTTCATCTCATTATAATACTATGTTGCCAATGCAACTTCAATACAATCAACAGCCACAACCTTTAACTCCTTCTCCTTTCCAACCCATATTAACAAATCAGCAACAACAAACTTTCACTTCTTCGCAACACACATCAACTTACAATCAGCAACAAAATGTCACTCTTTCCCGACCCTCAGCAACTATTTCTGAAACACAGTACACAAATGCAGAAGGAGAAAACCTCGACATAAATATAAACTATATAAGACCTCTTGATAAAACTACCCCTGAAACAATGGAGGAAAGCGGCAACACGTCGAAACTTAAAGGATCTTTAACTGAATTGCTGGTTTTTAATCGATGAATTTACGAAACTTCAATGACTACATACTTAAAGTTTTGTTTTTACTTGTCGACTTGTTCATTATTACCTATTGTCTATGTTTTTGACAATAGAAATCAAAAGTTTATTTAAAATTCGTTTCTATAACACAAGTTGTTCACCTTTAAGTTTTTATGTAAGGATACATTTTTCAATAAAATACGTAGTTGAAATATTATTTTGAAATTTTACTAAAACATAAAAAATTACTTCAAATTACGACAAAAGCGAAAATTTTGGAATGCAAGCATAAAATACATAATTTTTAATAAGAATATTAGCGAGGTATTTAGGTTAAAAAATAAATACCTAGGTACTTTTATAAATGTACGCTTCTAAAAATTTTGGCTTTCAATCTCCTTCAACTATTCCATTTCTTTCTAAAATATTATGCACTGTATTCCAAAATTTTATGAACTTACCTTCATATATTCCTTTTTCAACGCCTTGTAAATCCATTCGCAGGTTTCTGGTATAATTTTTCCTAGTGCTTGGGGAGAAATAATGGCAGAAAATTTCAAATCCTCAAATGTACGTCCAGTTGCCAGATACCGCAAAGTCACTATTAACCTTTCTTCAGCACTAATGGCTTTTCTCATTACTGTATTCTGTCGTTTTATGTGGGGTTTAACTAAAGTTAATAATTTTCTGAAAGAAGCCTCGTCCATCCTAAGATAATTTTTAAAATCTTCGCTGCTGGAATCTTTCAATCGCTTCAGGAGTTTCATATGAGATAAATTTTCACGATCTCTTAACCATTCCTTCACCCAAAAACGTTTGCCATTTTTTCCGCGTTCATTAGTTAATAGCAAAATCAAAAGTAACAAAATAAGTTTCTTTTTTCTTAACATTTTACCACTGCTTTATTGTTCTTTTGTCTACACACTACAAGCAAGAACTGCGAAACTTTTGCGACGGACTGTGGATGTATGGCAAATAATGAGGCGACCTGCAGTTCTAGGACTGTCAGGCGATGGCCTGCAGGCCGCATCGTTTGTATACAACTGAACGTGTATGGTCTATATCGCAGGCCACGACTGCAGGTCAAATTTCAGTCCATTGCCTGCAGTCCGCCTGTACGTGAATGGGTACCATTAGGCGGTGTCATTTATACTCACGTTGCCCCTTCAATCATAAATCTTGATGACAGTGGGAGTTCCACGGCCTAGAATGATTTTCATTTCCAAATGGTTCTAGAGGTAAAATGTCTGTGCAATAAATTTTTGTATAATATTTAGTATATATTATTATGTATTCAAATCCTTTTTCTTTCAACTCCAACTATCTATTTATTTTTTAGACTAATATTTAAATTGACTGTTTGCACTCTGACGTCCCTGTTCAAGCGGTGGTTAGGTATACTCGTATGCATATGCAGTTATCGTTTTAATGTGTCAAGACATTTTTTAAAAGCCTGCTTTATAAATGCGCCTTACAACACATTTCGAGTATAATTTCTTGATAAAACACTTCTACTAAAAACAACAATAGACAGTTGTTTTCTTCTTGGTCATGAAAGCTAAATTAAAAAAATACATTAATTCCAAGCTTTACGTTTCGACCCTATACATGCCTGCAATAATTTTGCATACCTTCGTAGAACCACATATCATTATTTATTCTTAGTACGGCCCTGTAACGTGCTCGGCGTTCTGGAGCGCGATCACGTGGAGTATACGTGAATATGCTTAGGTTTGGTCTCTTTCTTCGATGGATACATAATAGTGTCTATGCATGTTCTTGGTACAACTTACATTGCCGGTGGTCCACAATAAAAACTGTGCTTAACCTACGTCCTTTTCCTTTATCATGGAAAGGGTATCACCGTGAAAGAAAAGAGGCAACAAAAAGTATAGAAATCTAGAAATATTCATATGTGAGGTTTCTCAAAAATTGAGCAGCTTTAACATTGTTTTATAAATTCAAAACATTTGCGAACTATTTACTTTGACCTCATACTACTTGCTACAATATGCATTGCGGAAGGCGCCAGTGAACTTTCTGACACGCCTTACCTTGTATAATACTAGAACATTAATACAACTCTCGCAACTCGGGCAAAAATATCAATTTTGCAAGGGTGGCCAGGGTATCATTTAGAATTCACACGGTAGGGTTTGCGGATGTTGAATTTGTATACTTGAAAGGACTCCAAAACTTTCTAAAGAAGTTTTGAGAATAGCAGGATGTTTGTAGGAAGTTTCTTCTTTGGTACATAATGTGAAAATAGGAACACTCTCCAACTTTCGCTGTCTTGGTTCGCCATTTCTCGTAAAGTTTTCTGTCTATATTGGTAGTATGGCAGGCGAAACTTTTACTTACGTCGTTATTTTTTTATTTAAAAGTATGAATAAATTTCATATCTATCGGATGTGTCGGATAAAATGTAGTAGAGATTTTGTGGAGGAGACGTGGTATTACGACCGCGTGCAAAAAGTGCAATTAGTCCGTAGACCCACCCATTTGATCCCGCTCCGATCTAGAAATATCTTTCTATAAGTCTGTAAGTTTCACGAGCAAATGTACGGGAAAATATATGTACCTAGAATTAGCGGGGCGAAAGCATATGAATATACTACAGAAAAAATAAAGAGAAAAACTCTACCACACTCCTACAACCCCAACCCACAATTCTTATCCTTTACAATAAATGTTTCGATAATGATTTGGATTCTCTAAAACGCAAAAGAACGAAGTCTGATTTTCAAAACCTACAAAGCTTTTCGTCCTTGGCATAGTAGTAACCTCGTATGCGAATTTCATCCAATCAAGTAGTACTTTCCAAGCAGTGGCCGCAGTGGTAGACTCTTCGGTCTCCTGATCAGTCGCCGTGCGCTGCGCGGGTTCGAATCCCGTCCCAAGAGAAATTTTTCTCTTGGCTATTGATGTTGCGATTGTCCGTAGGTGGTAGACAGTCTCTGACTGTCGAACGCGGAGGTACCACCCGGCGCGCCAGTGGGAACGAAAAAATAAGAATATTTTTTTGTCAGTGTTATCCATTTAAGTCCTGAAGCTTGGGTTGAAAAGTATGTTTAATTTCGGATAGCATATCCGATAGAATTCATACCTGAATACACATTAGTGAAAGTAGATCATTGCGGACTGGACTATCGCAAAAATAGTGAACGCTCATGTTTCTAATTCTGTATGCGTATTGCAATACACACAATACAAAAGAGCTTCATACACACTGCATGCCATACGTCATGCCATTGAATAAAACCTTTTATTATAGATAGGAAAAATATTTATAGCAATTGGACATAAAATGGGTTGGCATCTATTTTTATGAGCAATCTAGTTACAAATGACCACGATGGAATTGTAATATAAATATCGTAAAATAAATAGTTCAATTTTTCACGAGTAATATAGTTGTTTTTGACGAAGTTGGAAACTGGCAACGGATACCAAACATCTGATAAAATTAGTCATTTGTAGTTGTGGAAATACTTTTACCGTTATCTATAAAATGTGAACATTACCGATACCCTCTGAACGAAGGAGCTATAATTGAAATGCGAATCCTATCGGGTTCATCTGATTGGCTGATAATATAATAACAATAGACGTCTTTATTTATCTACAATTACATTGCAACATAGCTAAATGCCAGACCTATATGGCGAAGTTTAGCAGCTGCTACTCTTACACTTAACCATATACTCGCAGTCGCTAGCAGATGTTCACAACAGTACATTATTCACAAACATATTTGGTTAGTTATATCGAAAGTAAAAAATAAAAAAATAAAAAGGCTCATACACCAAACCAAAGTACATCAAAAATTATTACCTGACTAAAACAAGGCATGAAAAAAGAAATGCTTGATTACGTAAATTATGTTTGGGGGTTAAGTAGTATTGTTTTAACTTTTTGTCCAAAGACATGTGACGAAAACTCTTTATATACTTTAGGAAGGTTATTATAAATAATAGCAGCATTGTAGGAAAAACTGTGTTTAAAAAGTGCAGACGTAGGCTGGGATATTATAATATTCGTTTCTCTGAGAGTTCTACAGTCATTGGTCATTGTTCCCTCAGGTTAGAAGGTTTTGGCGTGAGTAGCAATTTGTGAACAAAAACTGAATAATAATATTTGACTAAGTCATTAATTTTTAACCAGCTTAGGATGGGATAATTGATCAAATTTACAAGAGCTAAAGAGTAATCGTATACAATTGTGTGGAATAGCTTGAATAATGTTCTTGGTGAAATTGTATAAGCATGTGTAGTATATATACAATATTACAATAATTCAGTATAGATATGACCGATGCTTCACATAGTGTTTTACGCAACTCAAAATTTAGTAAATCAAAAACAACATGCGTGGAAAGTAGCGTGTCAACATACTACATTTTTCTTCATCATACACGGGAAGTAAAATCGCAGAATGGCAATTATATAATATTGAATATTGGATTCAAGATCCAAATTAACCAAGGAAACCATTCAATCGTGAAGTTGGTACAAAATAGTTGTAATTGATATTTGAATTGAAGTCAAGATCACGACCTTCTACACAAAAACTGTTATAGATAGTGGTCACAAAGCTGATTTATTCATTTGGAAATATGACTTCCGATATCCGTTTTTTAGGGTTCCTCCTAGCCTATTTTTATATCAAACTGTTGATTGAAGTGAAAATGGTTTGAAACTCTTGCTGAAGAAATGTACCTAGATAAGGTAGTACGAGTAGCAGTTGTAGTAGTAGTAGTGGGTAGGCGTAGTATGTCAACTATTCCATCTTTGACCCTTTTGCCGACTCCGTAGTAAATAGATAAGGTAACATTATTCCAGAAAATATAAATACATTAAAATATTAATAAAATTGTACTTTTACCTAAGGTACTAAGAGTGACTAAATTTCTAAGAATCTCTCCTACGGCCCGAGGGAATTTAACCGGCATGTGTTACAAGAATTTTGAGTAAACCATTCTGCTGGAATTCCCATTATTTGTATTTAACTCAGGTAGAAGGGTTTACTATAGTTTTCAAGGTATTTTGCCTTAGTTGTTCAGGAGTAGGGGCTTAGTCAAGGGGATGGGACCTAGAACTCAAACCCCTAAAAGCTTCCGAAATAAAAACATACACGCTCTTCCGTCTTTATGAAGCTTCCGCTTGTCGGAGTTGATATCATTGAGGGCATTGTTTGGCACTTTTCGTCAATTACAGCAGCTGTTCAGATCTACATAGAAGAGTATCTTCCGTTATGTAACCTCCTTATCTGTACAAAGTCCAGGACCCCTATTATTGAAAACGAGGAAGCAGAAACACTGAGAGTAAGTGGACGTGTTTTCCTTGTATTTCCGGTGACTTGGGTGATTTTTTGCTAGTATCTTTTTGGCAACACTGTTTTTGACAGATGACGCGTGAATCGAGTCTTGTGTCATTGTCAAACTTGTTCAGTTTGGTCTATAATTTAACCATGAATCGACTTACGAACGAACAACGCTTGAAAATTATTGAATTTTACTATCAAAATTCATGCTCGGTTAAGAGAGTGCATCGAGCACTGCTTCCAATTTATGGGCAATTTGGTCGGCCTACTGAGCGAGCTATTCGGAAGCTTGTCACTAAATTTCGAACCCAGTTTACATTATTGGACATTAAACCACCAACACGCAGACGTAGAGTGACGACTGAAGAAAATATTGTGGCTGTATCCGCCAGTGTTAGTGATGAAAGTGAAATGTCGATTCGCCGCCGTTCGCAGCAATTGGGCCTCTGTTACTCCACTACGTGGAAAATTTTGCGACAGGATTTGGGTGTAAAACCTTATAAGATTCAGCTGGTGCACATGACCTCCCACAACGTTTCCAATTTGGTGAATGGGCGCTGGCAAAGTTGGAGGAAGATCCACATTTTTATCGAAAAATTGTGTTCAGCGACGAAGCTCATTTTTGGTTGAATGGGTACGTTAACAAGCAAAATTGCCGCAGCTGGAGTGAAGACCAGCCATAAGCATTGCAAGAGCTACCAATGCATCCCGAAAAAATCACTGTTTGGTGTGGATTATGGGCCGGTGGCATCATCGGGCCGTACTTCTTCAAAGACGACAATGGCCGGAACGTAACTGTGAATGGCGAGCGCTACCGTGCGATGATAACAAACTTTTTTTGCCCAGAATGGAAGAGCTGGACTTGGCTGACATCTGGTTTCAACAAGACAGTGCCACATGCCACACCGCACACGAAACAATGGCCCTATTGAGAGGCGAGTTCGGTGAACAGTTTATATCGCGTTTGGGGCCCGTCCATTGGGCGCCTAGATCGTGTGATTTAACGCCGTTGGACTATTTCTTGTCGGGCCATGTTAAGGCTAATGTCTACAGGGATAAACTAGCAACGATTGACGCACTGGAAGCCAATATTGAAGCATTTATTCGTGAGATACCGGCCGATATGTTGGAGAGAGTGTGCCAAAATTGGACCTTGCGCATGGGCCATCTAAAGCGGAGCCGCAGCCAACATTTACATGAAATAATCTTTAAACATTAAATTATATCGACCGTTCTATCGACTCAAATAAAGATTTAATCGTTTTTTCAAATTTTTTGTGTTTTTTTTGAAAATCAAATCCTATACCTCTTAAAAAATCACCCGTTAGTTATTCTTTCAGTTATTTTCGGGTGAAAAAATGCGGAAGTCTGCCATTTCAAAAGACAAAGCTAACTTAGTGATGGACCGCTTAATGATATGAAGAACCCAAGGAACGTATTACTTCTTCCTCTTCGTAGATAATAAATAAATTTCGTACAAAAGTGCAAAAAAGGTAAAGTGTCAACTAAACCCTATTTTTATGTCATTCGTCAGTACATTAGGAGAGTTCACACGTTATCTGGCTATGTCTACGCCATTTTTAGAACGCAATCTGTTCACACATAATATATTTAACAAGTAACAGTACTAATGTACTTAAAACTTCTGTCAATAGACTAGTGATAATTGCAATAAATTTTGAATTAGTGGAATAATGTAGCTGGAGCTCCTACACAGGTTGCATGCAACAGCAGCAGTTAGAATTTGGAATCATTCCCGATCGCTCTCATGAAAAGGGTTCTAGGGTTAATTCTTGAAACCAGGATGTTCAACAAAAGGTGGGAGTAGTTTTATTACTTTTCTGTCAGTTTTTGATATCAATGAGATTAGTTTGTGAATAAATACATTGTTAGTAAAATAGTGTTCATCAAATGTTTAATTTCAAAATTATCTTCATCCTTAGAGATGAAGCTGATGGTCCGACTAATTGTTGATACCTTCCTGGTAGTATCCTTCATGATACCACCACGTCTTATTTCAGAATTTTGTTTGTTATTCAGACTCTCTAGATTTCTGTACACCGACAGCTAGCCGGTATGACTACGTTTTTTCTAAGGACGGGAAGAATGTAGAAAAACTAGCTAAAAGAGGTTTTCCCAGATATGCTAACTTGAGGCAGGTAAAAAATCATATCCAGACGATGACTTACTTCGTAGCAGTCGAGGTACATCAAGGAGATGATGACCATCAAGGACTCTGTAATATAGTCATCTGACAAATTAATGATAGGAAATCACTGTCCCGGGCTTCAGATTCACACTCAACTTGATTTGACTGTACAACAGTGTAGGAAATTGTCACAGAAAAAAATACAAAACTATAAAATAGCAAAAATACAGATCAACAAACAAGTGACATAAGGAAAGATGCATAAAAGGAACAGTCATAGTGAAAAGAGCCGATAGTTATGAACATGTTTTAATTTGACCTGAATAAATAATTCGTCAAGGGTGAGAAACCGAAAAAGCTTTAAGGCGTCTCCCGAAAAGTTGTATTGTCATGTTATCTCTACCTGAAGCTGGTAGGTGATTATAAACTTATTCCCATGTAGTTTGGTGCATTAAAACTGACATTTAACCTTACTAGAGGGATATGCATATTATTTTTATACCTTGTATTCCTAAGATGAATATCATAGTTATTTTTGAATTCTATTATGTTTTTATACATGTGAATACTGATTTCATAAATTAAGAGACAGACAAGAGTAAGAATGTTGAGGTTCTTAGACACCATCCTACATGGTGTTATGTTTGAGATACCAGCATTAACCTTAATAATATTGTTTTATGGGATAAAAGCTGCATCTGCATGTTCCCAAAATACAGATTCCATACCTTAGTCTGCCATCAATCAAGGCTAATGATTTCGCTGCAAATTACGAAATATATATATGTCCGCAAAGTTGGGATTTTCCTTTACACGACGTGTAGATCTTGAAAACATAAGCAATTTTTTTTAGTACCATATGCACCAATGTTTTAAGGGAACCGAGATAAAGGGCTCTGCAACATCAAAAATATCTGAATACTGTCCTGTAGCCGCGACATCCCCGAGTGGTACTAGGACACTATACTACAACTATTTAAAACTGTAATGACTCATACGCGTGATCAACACGTGATCAGAGCTCGATCCCGGCTTCCTTCCAGTACAGCCGTATAGCGTACGACATATGTCGTTTCTGTGGCTTTGCGGTGGTCAACAGCACAGACAGAGATGGAAATAATGGCTGATTGTTCTCCGCCGGTAGAACCAATGAAATCAAAGACGCGCCTCGACCGGCAGACTCATAGGCGTCAGGAACGCATTGGAACGTGTTTCGTTGAGCGATCGCGTATTGTGTATTTTTATAAGAATTGTTGTGTGATTGTTATTGTTGTGGTTTCTGTTGTTACTGTTTTGGTTATACTTAACCATGGAGAGTACAAATGGCACGAGTGGAAGTACTGAGAGCCAGGGAACAAGTAGACGGCTTCGTAAAGCGCTGAAGAGGGACGCGAAAGAAATCGTGCTCAACGTGTTCAATTATCTGAACACAACTATCTCGCAGGGAGATGCACTCGCGCGTTGTGAAAGTATGACAGGCGTTCCGGAGTGGACCATTGGCAGGGTGGTGCATGAAAAGAAGAAAACTGGAGCTACTACTGACCCAAAGTTTAATTTGAAGGGACGAAAGGCCGTTAAATTGGATGACGATAACAAAATGGCGTTAAGGCGAACCGTACATTCATTCTTCTTTAGGAATGAAATACCAACCCTCAAGGCTGTACATGCAGCGATCAAGGAAAATGAAATTATACCCCAAATAAGCGTCGAGGTAATGAGGAAATCCCTGCACGAAATTAATTTTCGTTACGAAACGCGTAATCGGAAGTCAGTATTGATAGAGAGACCTGAAATAGTCGCCTGGCGTCGAAAATACCTACGCGAAATGATTGAATATAGGCGACAAAGCAGAAAAATCTATTATTTGGACGAGACATGGGTAAATGCAGGTCACACAGTTAAAAAACCTGGATAGACAAAAACGTAGTGAGTAACCGACAAGCAAGCATTGAAGGTTTGTCAACAGGTCTTCGTGGACCATCAGGGAAAGGTCAAAGATTGATCGTAACTGATATTGGTAGCGATAGTGGCTTTTTAGAAGAGTGTGACTTGATTTTCGTCTCTAAGAAAGGAGGTGATTACCATGACGAAATGAATGCCAGCTGCTTCGAGAGCTGGTTTCAAGGGGTGCTTCAGCGAGTTGAGCCCAACTCTGTGATCGTCATGGATAATGCTTCCTACCATAGTCGTCGAGCCGACCGTGTACCGCGAAAAAGGAATCCCGTTTGACGATTCATGTGTGAAAGCGGAATTGTATGAAAAAATTAAACAACACAAACCTGCGAACATTAGTTACGTGACTGATGAGATGGCCCGTCAATGTGGTGTCACTGTGCTGCGGTTACCGCCCTACCACTGTGAACTGAACCCAATAGAGCTCATCTGGGCTCAAGTGAAGGGTTATATTGCGCGCCATAACACAACCTTCAAATTACCAGACGTTAAGGTTTTACTTGAGACTTCCATACAGCTAGTAACGCCCGAAGCTTGGCAGAATGCTATCCGTTATGTTGTGAAGGAAGAAACAAAAATGTGGCAGCTTGACCACCACATCGACACCATCATAGAGCCAGTTATAGTCAATTTCAACGAGGAAAGCGATAGCGACTGTTTATTACTGTCAGATGTAAGTGGAAGCGACGATGAATAAAGGTAATTCCCAAATTTTTGACTTACAATATGTTTCAAACCACTCTTTATTAAGCATGTGACAAATCTATTTCACCCATGTTAAACATTCATACCCCGCCTATGAACAGCCGACTACTGGTAGTTAAGTGATGTTCACGTGAACATCGATGAGTCATTACAGTTTTAGATAGTTATAGTATAGCTCAACCCGACGACAGAACTGGATCGGGGTCAGTGTGTCAGGTCAGTATGCAACCTTCAACCGACGGTTACGGTCACGCGTGTAGAGGTAATCGCGTAGACGAGAATCCCTCAACAAGCACTAGAGACGTGGCTACAGAAGTGCAAGTATCAAAAACTAAAGTGTGGCAAACGCTGCGTGAAGAGGTGCTGTATCCGTTTCACGTCCAACGTGTACAAGCCCTTCAACCTGACGATTTTCCAGCAAGAGTGCGGTTTTGTGAGTGGTTGTTGCATCAACATGACAATAATCCGGACTTTTTGAAGTGCATATTGGTGACAGACGAATCTACGTTCACGCGTAATGGGGTGAATAACTTTCGCAACACTCATGTTTGGTCAGTAGAAAATCCGCACGCTGTCCGTCGGGCAAATTTTCAACAAACATTTTCGGTGAATGTTTGGGCTGGCATGGTGAACGGTATGCTCATTGGACCATTTATTCTCCCAAATCGATTGGACGGGATGCAATACCTAGACTTTTTACGCAACATTTTGCCTTCCTTGTTTGCCTGCGTCTGCTCGGTAGCGCTTCAGCTGATTTCATTTTCTGTTGGAGCGGTATAATTTCGGGCAGAGACGTACTTAGCCCTTCTCGTCAACTATAGAGTGAGTACTTTTTCCTTTATTTTTTTTTACTTGGTCGCCCTCGTTTCACTACACATTACCTTTGTTATTTCAAGGGTAGTTGTCTCTGAAAAGGAAAACTCCAACTTTGCGGACACCCTGTATATAGGGTGGACCATCAGTTGTTTTTCTTTAAGTTGGTATTATTTTGACAGATGGTATCACTTCCATGCTCAACATATCGACCGATATATTGTGTCAAACTTCGGCTGTGAGCAATGGATCGTTTTAATCTTGAATAAAGATGGGAAATATTGAAAAACAGTTTTCAAATATTACTTCCTATGGGTTTTTTTTATATCGAAGTAGCCGCGCAGGCAGGAGCCTAAATGCCGGAACACCGCGGCTGCTATAACTCACTATAAAAAACCGCTGATGCACTAACGAACCTCAAACAATTGACGTCCTTAAGAAAAATATCCGTCGAACAATTGATGAAATAGACCCACAAACTATCGAAAATGTGCTTCAAAATTGGGTTAAAAGGATGGACTACTGCCAGGCCAGCCGCGGCAGCAATTTAACTGAAATTGTTTTTCATATATAATTGGAAGGTGTATTCTTTTGAATTAAATATCGAGTGTTACCTATTATATTATTGAAGAGTGTAGTTTCAATACCAATTTAAAAAAGAAACCTTTTATAAGAGTTTAAGGTATTCTTAAGCTTATGGCACTGCGATTTCCATGTCCCAATGTACTCGTCAAAGAGAAGGCTTTATTTGCTGTTTTCATATTCTCATTACAATTAATTAAACGCTCGTTAAGGTGGTGTTCACGATTTTTGTATTAAATTATTTCAGTTATTCTTGGTTTAGATATAAGTGGCCTCTCGCATAACAGTGTGTTAACGAAATCAAAAATTGTGAGCAATTTTCCTGTCTGAGTTAGTCGATAATAATGAAGGAAAAGTCATTAGCGTAAGCCACGCAAAAGTCGTCAGAAAATTTGTATTTTATGTCGTTGACATAAATACAGAATGAACGGTATTGGAACCAAAACAGATCGCGGAGCAACGCCCATATTTACATTATGTTTTATGGATACAAATTGGCATCGGCTACCCAAAAATCTATTTACTGTCAGAAACCAGTTGTTGGAAATATCTTTTAGTAAAGATCACCTCCAAGAATGATAGTAAACCACCCTCCTTCTAGGAAACCATCTGTCGTCATACAGACCGGTCCTAACACCCCTTTCCCAATACGGAACCCGTGCTACGGCCCTGATAATCGATTTATAATTGCCGCAAATCGGCTGACCAACCCATTCGCAAGCCTTGACCTTGCCAACCGTGCATCGAACTGACCAGTCATACTTAGATCCAGACGATTGACCGCCAGACCGACAAATCAAAGCGAACCATCCCCGTCAGCAGTCATTCATATCACACGGTTTATCCACGATTCCGCTTCAACCAAGCAACATTAAACAACAAACCGTCCACGAGCGCCAAACCGAGCGCACCGTCTATTCTCTCGCTCTCTCGATGGCGCCGATAACGTCGCTGGTGCTACCGCTGGTGGTGGTGGTTTCCACCCTCGTCGCGAGTGTTTTCGCCGATTTGGACCTGTTGCTGCTACACAACAATGACATGCATGCGAGGTTCGAGGAGACTGAGAGGAATGGTTAGTGTCTTTTTTAATATTTCGTTTAATAATCATGTGTAAAATTAGAAATTTTCATTTCCTAGTCCGAAGCTCATGTTTTCGTTCTGCAGGAGCGGTGATTTTGTTTAAAATTGAGCTTAAGCTTTGCCCATATAAATTGCAGTTACTTTTAAAGCTTGCTTTTTTGGTTTCTCAAGTTTCTGTTCCTGGTTGTTTTGTATAAATTTTAGTTGCATTTGTACCTTGCAAGGCAAGGCTGCTCAATTTTCTTAAGAGTCGGACCAAACGGGGTTTCACATATTTTCAGCCAGCCACTGACTATTTCTATTTTAGTTACCCTTAGAACTTAATAGTAATCGTCTTTATTTATAATGATTACATTATAAAAGGGCGCAGCTTATCTCATGTAGTTATTTCTACACTTGACCCAAATATCAAATATAATACAGAAAAAAATTATGTGAATGCATTTTTATTATTATTATTATTTATACAGGAAGGGATTTTTCAAGTGATACGTAAACGTATTTAAAGACAGTGGCTTTAGGTTTTTCGGAATAGAGTGGTACAGAGGAACACCGTCTTGTGGTCTGGCATAGTGAATAAACGCGGATATTTGATGAAATTATATTTAAGTGAGGTACAAGTTTATTTTTCAAATATAACGGATTTTTATTAATTTCAACTCTGTGTACAAGAGTGAGTAAATGGTATCGGAAAATCCCAGCAACGTTTAACCAGCCCATGCTATCAATGCTCCTTGAAGAAATTATTTTGGACATTTTGTAGTAATATTGCTGTGGTTTGAACTAAATGTGGAAAACAAAGGGTAACACAATATAGTATTTTGGATATAACTAAGCTTTCTCTTAACGCTTTTTTGATAGATTAAGGCTTAGACCGCACTACGGTTTTTTCCCGCAAGCGGTAAACCACCAAAACACCAAACCGCCCGAGACGCACAGACTACGGTTAAAAATCGCGAAACTGGACACGATTTTTACAGTTTGAAGATGGATTTCAAGAGAGCTGTATGTGTTGTTGCTCTATGAAGCAGAAAAAGAAAACGTTATCAAAAATTTCGCAAATATTGGGTCAATTCACTGACTAGCCGAAGATTATATTATACGGAATTTTCTTTGAAAACAAAAGACGGTTTATTATTATTATTATTTAAGAAAGGTCTGTTTCATAAAAAATATCAAGATATAAGAAAACATCATGAGAAATTTTTCAACTACTATTGGAACAGAAACTTCTGTGCTCTAAGCACAATGGCATTATATCAACGACATTCCATCCTAACACTTTTGACACTGTGTTGCTAGATGTACGATTACTGGGGAAAAGTAAATACGCAGAAAATTCTTGTCCTACCGTTCTTCAATTTTCAGTAGTGGGTAACCACCCGTCCCCGTTTTCTATCGTCACACGATCACAAGAACATTCGCTCCCAGAAGTCCCCTCTCCTCAAAATATCTCACTGGATCCTCCTCCTGTGAATGAACTTATATTTTTTTCAGACTACACTAGCAACCCCCATTTTCAATGGAATTTAAGTATCTTTGATTTGCATTAAAATTCGGACAGAGAATGGTGCTCATCAATAGTTTGTTTAGGCCTTTCTATTGAGAGGGGGATCATACAACTTGTTACATTCCTTCTGGGGTTAATTAACCAAGTATGACATTGAAAAAGGAAAAGGACAGCCTCCAGAGCAAGGAAGTCCCTCTAAGACATAGTTTCTTTCACCAGAAGGAAGAAATCTGAGGTGTTTGGACCTGTATACCTTCTGGAAGAACAGTTGCAACTGTCGGGGGAAGTCAAATACCTGGGGGTACTAGACGGATTTTTATTAATTTTAACTCTGTGTACAAGAGTGAGTAAATGGTATCGGAAAATCCCAGCAACGTTTAACCAGCCCATGCTATCAATGCTCCTTGAAGAAATTATTTTGGACATTTTGTAGTAATATTGCTGTGGTTTGACCTAAATATGGAAAACAAAGGGTAACACAATATAGTATTTTTGATATAACTAAGCTTTCTCTTAACGTTTTTTTAATAGATTAAGGCTTAGGCCGCACTACGGTTTTTTCCCGCAAGCGGTAAACCACCAAAACACAAAAGCGTCCGAGACACACACACTATGGTTAAAAATCGCGAAACTGGACACAATTTTCACAGTTTTAAGATGGATTTCAAGAGAGCTGTATGTGTTGTTGCTCTATGGAGCAGAAAAAGAAAACGTTATCAAAAATTTCGCAAATAATTGGGTCCATTCACTGACTAGCCGAAGATTAAAGAGCGGTCTCTTTCATAAAAGTATCAAGATCTAAGAAAACATCCTGAGAAATTTTTCCACCACTATCGGAACGGAAAGTTCTGTGCCCTAAGCACAATGGCTTTTATATCAACGACATTCCATCCTAACACTTTTGACACTGTGTTGCTAGATATATGATCACTGGAGAAAGGTAAATACGCAGAAAATTCTTGTCCTCCTGTTCTTCAACTTTCAGTAGTCGGTAACCCCCCGTCCCCGTTTTTCTATCGTCACACGATCACAAGAACATTCGCTCCCAGAAGTCCACTCTCCTCAAAATATACTAAGTGACATATAAATCCGAACACCCAGTTCAAATGGTTTTATTTTAATAAAATTTTGTATAAGTATTTAATGAAGCATAATAAGTAAATGATACAAATTTCAAAATGATTGCACTGCTTTAAAGCCCTTTGACCTTTAATAATGTGTGAATGCACCCTGATGTGCTACGCATTCTCCAACGCGCCTAGGCATGCTTCTGATCAGATGGTCAATGTCCTCCTGTGGTATCTCATTCCAGGCAACCACCAACTCCTCTCGAAGTGCTTCTAGAGTCTGAGGAGGACGTTGCAAATTGAGCAATCTCCTACTCATCATATCCCGCACGTGCTCAAATGGGGATAAGTCGGGAGATCTTGGTGGCCATGGTAACAATGGGACATCATTATGTTGAAAGAAGTCTATTGTGACTCTTGCAACATGTGGTCGAGCATTATCTTGTTGGAAAGTTGGATCTGCCAGGGGTGTCAAGATAGGGTAAAAAGATGGGGTTCTAGAACTTCGTGGATATAACGCTGCGCGTTCATGTTACCCCTGATGAAGATTAAAGGTGACCTGGAACCATAAGCTATAGCACCCCAAACCATAACTCCAACAGTGTGATGAACATGTCTTTCAACAAAAAACTGTGGATTCCTCCTTTCACCACGTCGCCTTCTAACCCTGGCACGACCATCGTGCATGCCTAAACAAATCGAGACTCGTCACTAAAGACAATACTGTTCCATTCCTGATCCGAGAGTGACCGTTGTCTGCACCACTCGAGGCGATTACGTCGGTGTTCTCGAGTTAAAGGAGGACCCAGTGTGGCCGGTATGAAAACAAGCCAAACTTCTCATTCGTCGGTAAACACTTCGCATGCAAACCATTCATTTGCAATGGACCTGGTAGTGGAGAAACGGTCCCTTAAGGCCAATAATCTTAGGCGGCGATCTTCCCGGTCTGTTGTTCTACGGCGGCGTCCAGTGCCCCTTGCCCTTTGCGTACGGCCTTCTCGAAGCCATGCCTGACAATACCTAACCACAATATCTACACTTCTTTGCACTCTAACTGCAATTGCCCGAAAAGAAAGTCCAGCTTCCCGAAGTCCCACTATACGGCCCCTATCAAACTCACTAAGTTGACGAAATCGTACAGGTCTCTGTACTCTAGGCATCGTAACCGATCGTAAAGGATGTCAAGAACCAAAGTCCGCCAATGTTGATTCTTTACTGCGGCTGAAATATTCATTTTTTAGAGCGTTAGTGAATTAAAAAAAGGCAGTATAAAAACCAACTGATAAGGCTGAAATTTTTTTCACTTGTTATTTACAGTAAGATGAATACATTCACCAACTTTTATTAAAATAAAACCATTTAACTGGGTGTTCGGATTTATATGTCACTTAGTATATCTTTGGTTTGCATTGAACTCCGGACAGAGAATGACGCTCATCAATAGTTTGTTCAGGCCTTTCTATGAACTCTTACGCCTTATATGAGAGGGAGATCATACAGCTTGTTACAGTACGAGTACTTCTGTGGTTAATTAACCAAGTATGACATTGAAAAAAGAAAAAAGACAGCCTCCAGAGCAAGGAAGTCCATCTAAGACATAGTTTTCTTTCACCAGAAGGAAGAAATCAGAGGGTTAGGACCTCTATACCTTCGGGAAAAACAGTTGCAACTGTCGGAGAAGTCAAATACCTGGGAGTAATACTAGACATTAAACTAACCTGGAACCCGCAGATCAAACGCTCTCATGTCAAAACATGGGGATTAAGCCCTTCCATGATGCAGAGGACGTACATAATATTGGTAATGCTCATGATGACATGCATATCTAGTTCTTATATACAGGTATAAGCCGTAATCGTAAAATTTCTAGACATTTGACTGACGTGCTTACGGCAAAGTTCAACTTTATGAATTGTCGCTTGCGCCACACTGATTAACTGTTGCGCAGGGATGTACCGGAATACCGCCTTTACTTTATGCTCTAGTTCTTCGCGAGTAGCCCAAAGAAAAAAAATCTAGCGTAGTAAGATTTGGTGATCTAAAATATAACAAATAAATCAGACGTTCTAGAAAAATATGACAACTACTTCTTTGTTAATTTTGGGGCGCTGTATCCAAAAATGACAATGAAATAAAAAAATTAGTTGCGGTTTAGAAAAAATTTTTAAGGATATATTAAAAAAAGTAACAAGATTCATATACTTATAAGAATCACTATATGCGCTGTCTTTTTGCTGTTCTTTTATGGATCGTTTCTGGAGCATCTGTACCAAGAGTCCAACAGTAGTCTGCAAGCATGGAAGGATTCCACTTTCCCTGGTACCTTTTTTCCATTGTTGAAATATCCCGATGAAAACGTTCGCCGTGCTCATCACTTACGGCTCCGCAATTGTCAGGAAAAAAGTCCAGGTGTGAGTGTAGGAAATGTATCTTAAGAGACATTACAGCCCATCTTTTAATACGATGACAGCATATTTTTGACAAGTAGTATAGTTGTCAGCTTTTCTATTTCCCAAGAAATTAGTGACCACCAGACGGAAATCATTCCAAGCAGTTTTTTCAATACCTGTGAAGTGTTTTCAAACTGTGTATCTTTCAAAATATTTCGAATCTGTGGCCCCAACAAAAATACCTTCTTTAACCTTTGCCTCACTTAGTCTTGGAAATTTCTGACGCAGGTATTGAAAAGCTGACCCATCTCTATCTAATGCCTTGACAAGTTTTTCATTAGGCCCAACTTGATATGCAGTGGTGGTAATAAAATTTTGTTTCGAATCTGCTAATGGCATATGCTGTACATTTTTTTGAGCTGGCTCTAGGAATTGACGAACAAGCCAGTTTTGTCTGGTGTAATGAAGTGCCTTTGCCCGACTGTCCCATTCACACAAAAAACAGCAAAACTTTGTGTAGCCTAGCTGCAGCCCAAGTAAAAGTGCAACAACTTTCAAATCGCCACAAATATGCCATTGGTGCTCATCGTATTTTATGCATGTCAATAGGTACTTCATATTGTCATATGATTCTTTCATGTGAACTGCATACCCTACAGGAAGAGATGGTCAAATATTTCCAATATGCAATAACACTGCCTTTAAACTCAATGTTGAACTGTCTATAAACAATCTCCATTCTTCTGGGTTATAGTTTATATTTAAAGCCGCCAGTAAGCCGTTAATGTTACTGCAGAAAACCAAGTTATTCTCCGTATTGAAAAATGGTTCTGTCTTTTGGCGTTTACGAAAAATACATACCGAAACATCGTCTTCTAACAAGTTCCACTGCTGCAGTCTTGATCCAAGTAACTCTGCCTTACATTTTGGAAGTTCTAAATCTCTTACAAGATCACTTAATTCTGACTGTGTTATTTTGTGCGGTTGGTGGCATGACGTGCTGGGTATAAAATCAGGATCTCTTGACGTTGATGGCATATCTTCTTCCTGACGAATCACTCGATCGCCATGATCTGATTCGTTTTCTGATTCGCAAGTGTAGGATTCTGGGGGTTTTGGAATAGGATTTTCGTCACTGTGAGGCACAGGTCTTATCGCAGATGGTATGTTTGGGTAGTTAATAACTGATTTTTTTTTCTTGGACATACCTGTGGCTTGTCCAACACAAGGTACCATGCAAAAGTAACAATCATTAATATGATTTGTAGGCTCTCTCCAAACCATTGGGACAGCAAAGCGCATAGACCATTTTTTGCCATTTAACCAGCTCCTCAGACTTGAAGCACATGTATTACAGCAGATGTGGGGTGCCCACTGTTTGCCTTGATCACCTAGTTTACAACCGAAATAAAGCTGATATGCTTTGTTACTAGTGGAGTAACAGACCGTCTCTTAGACGCAAAAGTCACATCACCACACACGTTACAAAACTGATCTGGATTGTTTACACACTTTCGAGACATCTTGCATGAACGCTGTCAGCCAACTGAGGAAAAAATGGCTAATATAAAACAATATAATGTACACGTATGTATAACGTACACAATCATGCCGATTTTACATCATCTTTCCTTGCCGAATATAAAAATGTACCACGTGCATTCTTGTGAATTACAGTATATTAACACTGTCACAGCAGGAACACATATAATTACCGTATCTCTAAAACTTGAACTAATATTGAAAAAATAAGGTTCATTCCGGTTTAGCACATTAAAAATAGTAATATTTTGTTGATTTTATTCAGGATATTTTTTGGCTGTTGATCAGTTGTAGTTGGTACTTGAATGATCGATAATTATATTTGTGAAGAATTCTCCAAACGGACGAATAACTTATGTCACATTCTAAAACCAATTTGCCGGATTGACCCTGTACAATTTACCTCAAGTTTTTCTTGAGTGGGATGGCGTTGATTGGGGAATCGTTGAGAATAAACTCGAGCTGCCTAAGTTGTATTTTTTTTGCTTCCCCGTATAACCACAGCATGTCAATTTTCTCGTTTCTAGTAACCCTAGCAACACCTTCAATTCTTTGTCACGGATAACTAGAATAATGAACTTAGTAGATAGCTACACCGAATGCAGATACGTATTGTTTGTTGTTAGGTATGATCGTTTCCTATAATTATTCAGAAAATAGTGAAAATAAAATAAGAGTTAGTGTCAAATTATTCGTAAGAAAATGATCTCTTAGAAAAAGCCAATGAGCCGTCGCTTTTTATTTGAAAAATCAAGTAAACTGAAGAAAAGAAATTAGTGTTTGTAGTTTCTAGAAAATCTTTAAAACGACTATAAGATCGTTCGCCTGTTACATTCCAAACCTATACGTTATTTAATTTTAAAAAGAGGCTTAAACTAAAACTACAAGTCGAGGTCTGATGATGAGTACAAAATGCTAGAAATATGGACTATTCTTGTAATTGTTCTGTGTTGTTAATTATTTAGTAATCATTGAGAATTATGGATACATTTTTGTTGGTAGAATGTTTTATTATATATATATATATTTTTTTTGTTAAGGTTAAGGTTAAGTTGAAAAACGCTAATCTTAGCGACACATCGCCTTTTTGGACTTTTACTTAGGTACGAAATAAAGCCCATTTATTATTATTATTATTATTATTATAAAATTGAAATAAAGATGACCTTATTTGTCAAATATTGACAAGTGATGGGTTGTTGAGTTCAGAATGTCTTTCTCGACCGAAATACGTGAAAAATATAGGGTGTCCCATGTAAAAATCGAAAGTTGGAGTCGACAAAGCAAGTGAATATGTCAAAAAATGTAAATTCATCTATGATACGCAACCCCCAAATTTCATCAATAATAAAAAAAGTTATAGGGGTAAGCCACCTTGGAGAATCACACGGTATAGTCCGATTTTGTTGCTACTAGGCTTCTTATATGTGAGGTTGTTTTACTAGCGAGTGCAAGAAATTGTACCTCAGACGGTCGCTCTAGAAACAACTTGAGCTTAACAAACTCCAAGCTCCTCAGAAAAAGGTTTCAATATTTCGAGGTTCTGGTAGGAATACTCTCAGAATTCTAGTGTATGTATATTTTGAAAAATCTCTTTTTTTCAGCGTTCCTCTGCTGCACCAGCTACTTTATCGTAGTTTCGAAAGAGAAGGTGTTCCTCTAGGGAATCTTTCCAATGCGAAGGTGCTGACCGG